>VZTM01030639.1:3024-13739 GCA_013400555.1 Jacana jacana | reverse complement strand
GCAAGGAAGGGTGAACTTTGTTTAAACTATCATTCATCTTCATTTCATATCCTGCCAAGTTCCTAAGAAAGGCCAGAAGGGCATGAAGCTTTTGTGAAATAATAAACTGTTCCCTACTCAGAACGCTGATGATATTATCTCTACTTCACTGGTAGAGCATCTGCTTTCTACCTCATTAATCATAAACATTAAAATGCTATAAACTCTGTTCTTCAATCTTAAAGAAACAATATTTAGCTTATTTTGGTCTTATCTTTCTGACAAGCTCTGCTCTGACTCCTGTAATGGCAGATTTGTTTTCCCCTTTATTTCCTTCTAATTCGGTATATCTACGTATAATTCAGCAATCTATACAAAGTATTTTTTCTCTCTTCTTTTGATCTGTTTATTTTGTTTTTGAAAAACAAACTCCATTGACATGCAGATTAGACAGATTCACTGTGATAGTAATTTTCTTTTTATTTTTGCTTTGTTAAATCTTTTAATACACAAGAAGAATACCTGGAATAACCATATGCCATTTAGACCTTGACCTGTGCTGAGTACATTTTAACTGTAATGCTTCAAGAGAAGCAACAGTAGGAGGAAGTTCTGAAACCTCAACCTGAAGTCATGTTTGGTTCCTCTTTACTCTGGTTTCCTCAGTAACAAGGTTAGAATTTTATTTTTAATTTCTGCAGTTCACAAGATAATTCATTTTCCTCTCTCAAAATGATAGAAAGTAATTCACAGGAATGTAGTCAGAAGCACAGGCAATTACCATCAGGAGTATAAAGAGAAGAGACTTGCCTAAAAATCCAGCACTATTTTCTTTCCATTCCTCTGTATTAATGGATTTTTCGGTCACATTTCAACCATACAAGACTTCAGCTAATGGACTTCATTTGTGATACCTGGCAAAGAAGGAACAGAGAGCATGGCAGGTTTCTGAATAGGTAATAAATTTTAATCAGACACATAATATGATTTGTGGAGTTCTTGGTATGCTGAATTTGAAACTCTTATTCTTCATCAGCACAATGATAAATATTTTTAAAGCTTCCTTAGAAGGTCATTGGTAGGAATATTTAAATGCCTTGAAATCTCAATTAATTTAAGTTATAATCCAATGTCTAGAAGTATATTACCTAACTGAAAGCCCATAACTACTGTAAGTCACATTGTCAGTGAGCACCTCATACTTCTATGAAGCCTATATCTTTTATATGGGAAGGTAGATGGATTATGACTAAGATGAACACCTGGAGAATGGTACTACTCCGTTTTTTGTTTTTTCTTAAACCATATTTCTTCCCACTTGTTTTTATGTCAATGCTTTGGACATAAAGGTGCACCAATAATAACAAAAAAGATATGTCATGATTTGCAATTAATGGCAGCCATAGGAATTGCCATGAAAGAGGGTGCAAGGTCAGCCTTGAGAACTCAATGAAAAAAAAGTATAGGATTGTAGTTGATCAAGCAATTGCAAAATCACATGATTAATGCCACACCTTTTGGGGTTGTTTAATGTCAACTGCACTTTATTTGTGTTCTGTGTGCTGGCATGGATTTGGATGAGTCTTTCAAGATCTCTCCACAAGAGGAGAACTGGCAAGAAAAATCAAATGAGTTTGTAGTATCACCTACAAAAAGCTGCTCTCCAAGTGACTAAAGTTGATAACAAAAAGAAACATCAAATTCAGAACTATCATTTCAATGGAGTCATTTTCACATACTCAAAATTTTGCAGCTAACTCTTATTTCATTTGAATCATGTCTGCTCATGTCATTTTGACTGAAATGAACAACTGACCTCATTATGATCGTCACTGCACATTATCACAGCTTGCAAAATTCACAGCAGTGCTTATGTCAATAACTACGGTTGATTAACAACTTCTAGAGGTGAACTTCCTTGAGCTCTTATCTTTCATTTTGAATACTCAATTAAGTAATTAGGACCTTTATGTAGTCATTGATTTAACTAGCCAGAGCCTAAATCAATTAAAGATGACTAGGAGAAGCTAAGTCAATTTTTCAATACAATAATTTCAATACAACAATTTTTCAATACAAACAATTCTGTTTCTGAAAGTTAATCCAACCTCAAGAGCTGAGTTGGACAATTCAGGCAGAGTTAAATATGCATTTATTTGGCCTTCAGATGTATTACAAATGAGCACAGCAATATATATGGAAAACTGCATCAAATTAGAATTCAAAATAATTCTCATACAACCCAGACAGTCATAAGTAATACTTGTTTCTGTAGTCATAAACTGGGCTCAACATGCTATTGATAGTAAGGGAATTCTGATCCACTTCATATTCTCAGCTTGTGCCCAGTAATGACCTTTGTAAGAATCCTTTGTGCTGATACCAGTTGCCATTGCATAGTGTCTCCTCTGCTGAGCTGCTGAGTCCAGGCAGGGGCAGACCAAACAGGCTTTTGCATATGTGTGATAACATTCCCAATGCTTTACACCAGAAAGCACACAGGGGCCAAAACAATGCACTAGGTGGAACAGTCTAAATTTAGGTGAGCTAGCTAAGAGAACTACCACACTACTGTATAATGATATGCAGCCAAATGTATGGAGAGCAAACACAAAAGTATAGTTTTACCTCGAGTTAGAGTTAACTCATAGTGTTGGACCACACAAATCCCTTGATCACATCATAAATTATCAAGCCTGAGAAAACAGCTGATGATGACTTCAACCTCAAAATGTTTAAGAAAAGCACCAGATGTCTTATCCTTGGCCTTTCTCTCTGTTTATTTCTCTGTTGTTAAAGATTGGCATTTTAACCTCACAATGTCACCTCTGCTTTGAGAAGAGCCACAGTAACACACCTGTCCACAGGCTGGGAAATCCCAGTCAGGTTGATGATTATCACCCTATTTTTGCTCTCTCATCCCAGAGCTACAGTCAAAAAGAATTAGCACATGAACAACTGCATGGATCTTGAACACATTTTGATTTGCTATGCACAAACTAGGCTCAGGAGCCCACAGCTGTGATAACACTTTTCCAATTGCTGATTGCTCTAAGCCTGCAATACAGAGAAGATGATGGAAATAACTTTTGCTGATAAATTATTTTGATTATCATTCTTTCCAGCGAAGGACCTAAACTGTTGGGTACAAGAACAGGTTGGTACATAGCGAAATAATCTTTCAATTAATTATAAAGCCAGACAGAAAGATTAATGGAGTTGATGTAAATATTTGACCAAGGCCATTTAGAAAGCCCCAAGGTATCTCTGAAACCAATCGCTGGATATCACAAAATCAAAACGGTGGAGTGCAATTGATTTGGTTCTGGAACTGTTCCCAGCTCTGCTTTGCTTAACGAATGTGTAGTTAATAGCACATGTTTACACAGTGTTTTATTGCTTAGGATTGCAAAGTAATTATGAGTTAGCCTTTCCAATAGCCCAGAAAAGTGAGCAGTTGTTATGCCTACATAAGTACTGCAAGATTCAGAGGATTGCCCCAAACAGTTTGCAAGATATAGAAGAAAGAGCTTGAAAAAAGTCTCATTTATGACAGTCAAGCATAGAACTTTAATGTAATCTGTTCTATTTCCTCAACTAAATGTTAAAACAAACTCATTTTAAAACTGTTCTGTATTCTAAAGCTCTTTCTACTCCTTTAGGCCTTCTGTTAGCCAACATTTGAGAATGTCTCTAGAAGCACCAGTTTTGACCACCAACTGCAAGAACAGCAAGGCAGGATTGTGTGTTTCCTTCTGCTCTGGAGCAGAAGGAAATGTCAGCCCAGCATTACACTGTAGCAAAACTCTCCTGTCTCACACAGCTTTGAGAAAGTCATTGTCGTCAGGTAGATGTGCTGCCAGCACCTCAGACTGGGGGAGTGCACATCCACACTGATCCAAACACTGTTCAGCCTCACTGGAGTGTTCAAGGTAACCTGTGCATCCTCCCAGCACTGCCTTGGGAATAGGCAGAGCGCTGTACAAACCTGACCACAGGATTTCTAGTTCAGGGCTGCCTTGTGTCCTGAGCAACCCAGGCTGCACCGCTCTGTGGTATCTCCTCTTCGGATGACCACATGACATGGTGCTGACCACATGACATGGTGCTGACCACAAGAACAGTGCCCCCAAGACCATCCTTTAAATCTTCACGCCCAAAGTTCGCTCTTTTAATTAATTCTTTCTACACCTCAAGCCTTTTCCTCTCCCAGTTGTTAAGCAAAGTAACATTAAGTCCCACAACCAGTATCCTTAGATTCATAGTATCTATTGTGTTCATTATTAAGTAATGCTGAACACATCTATAAATGTAAGCTCGTGAAAAGGGAAGCTCCTGCCTCACTGTGTATTTCCAGATTTCTACAAAGCTATCATTATCTCACAGAACATTTCACATTGCAACGAATATTTCTGGCTCACAGGAGTTTCTGGAACAAGAAAGAACATGTAGGTGTTGTGAAAGTCTCTCGGTGTTTTGTTCATCTAACAAAGAATTGTATCCTCTTACTGAAATTTCTGTCCTGTGGCTGGACAAATAGTGCACTCCAAGCATTGCAACAGCTGGAATCCCACAGTATTCCTGTCACCACCAGCCTTACAAACCAAAACCAAAGCAAAACCAAGGTTCCTGCTGGCTAAACTGGTTGGAGTTATGCTAAGCCATTCTCAATATAGAACTGACAATAAGTGGTTCCCAAATGCTGATAATAATAGTAATAAAAAGAGTTACAGTAATCACAATAGTAATAATAATAATTATTATTATAATGATACAGCTGCATACTTCAAGCTGCATTTAAAATGGCTTAAACAGAATAAAACCGATAAAACCAGATTCAGCATGTCAGAGTCTGATGCATCCGCCCAGGAAATTCAGAAACACTTAGCTCACCACAAAGTAAAAACAAAACAATGAAAACACTTGCAACAGATTCTTGTTAATGGGATATTTATGGGCCAGTGCTTAAACTGGGGAAAAGAAGAAGCCAGAAGTGCAGATTATTGTTCTTTAAAAGCTAAACTCTTCTTTTTTGGTATTTCCAAATTATGACACTGAAAAGTTTAGTGAAAGCTATAATCCAATAATAATTACAAAAATGAGAAGATAAAATAAACCAGGCAAGATGAGGGAAAGCCTCAGCCAGTGTAAATCAGCAAAGTTACTCTGACATCAATGGAATTATATCAAATTACACTCACCATGCAACTGGCAAAAAGAGCAAGGAGGAAAGAGAATGTAGTTTCATAAACAAGGATGCCTGAAAGCTAAGGAAAGACAATTAAAAATACTGTATGGGATATATAAACCCAAACAATTCATAACTATTTCAAACTGGAGGAGTAGAATGTTATAAAAACAGATACTTTACCTAGGACCGTTAGGTAGAATTCAGGTTTTCACATTGGCTACTGAGGTGTGAACAAAATTTTCTACTAGATTAAAGTTATCTGGTCCTTTCACTTATATACAAAGATTTTCACCCAGATAAATCCATAGAACTTTTTTTTTTACTATTCTGTGTTCTGGCCCCAGGAATTCTGGGATCCACTCTTGCAGAACATGCGAACAAGTGTTCAGAAGAATTAAAAACACAAGAAAAATTAACTATTCTATTAAGCTACTTATGCAAATACTATCAAGACACAATATCTCCTAAGCTTGAAAGACAGCTGGATTCTTCAGAACATTTTTCTCAACAATTTTCAAAACACTGCATATTCACTTAATTGTTTTACTGCAAGATTTTCATCAGGGTAAGTTTCACATCACCTGACTTGCAATGTCTGTAAGTGTCCCACTAAGTCTGACATGGTAAGTCCAGAAAAATATTGTTCTTCCAGAAACACTTTGCAATATCAACCAATACTATCTGGATGTCCCCAATACTGTACAGCATCTGAAACAACATGTGACTCTTGTTTTTAGCAAACTAAACTCTCTCCTGTGGTTGGGTTTAACTTGCAGATTCAGATCCCTACATTTAGGGGTAGGTGGGTGGGTTGTGCACCTAAGCCATCATGACAGTCTGAGGAGGGGCGGGTGCTCTCAGGTGTGGTTTAATACTAAAAATAGGCATCTACTACTGTTTGAGATGGCATAGGACATCCTAAGATTTCCAGACAGGCATGGCACATTTGACAAAGACCTCAGAGAGAATAGCCTCATTTTTGGAGAAGCACCTGATATTCAGGCAATACTCAAGGACAGTTCAGCTGCTGGCACATAGGCATCTGCTTGTCGTAGACCAACCAACTCCAAAACTTTATGCATGTCAGATAAAAATTCCATTGCCTGTAACAGAAGTTTATAAATCACTCTCACAGGTGAGCATATATATGCACCTAAATTTAAGTGACTGAATCTTCAAGGTCATTCTTATCCTGCACTCCATAGCTAATGGAGAAAAGCAGGCACTACTCCAAAGCAGCTATCTGATCTTCTTTAGACTATACAGCAGCATTAAAGTGAACTTTTTTTCAAGCAGAAACAATTTAATGGAAAATTCTACTCAGTTAAAAAAAATCAACATTTTCTTTTTAATTCAGAATGGAGCACGATTTCTAATTCTCAAGGTCTTTTCCAAAACAGAGCTCCAATCTTAAACGTCCAATGCATTAATTTTCAATATGCATTTATTTAAGCAATATGCTTAAATGTTCCATACATTATTTAATGAGTTTTCTTTTGTCTTCAATTTCCTTTCTGTAAGGGGACTTATGCCTTCAGAAATGTTAGAAATAGCTTTCATTTCTGTGGACACATGCCTTTCAACTCTTTCAGTATCCACAAGAAAGAAAGAACGTATTTTCATAGGTAATGGGCTAATACTGTGAGGAGGAAGTCACCGAGGAAGATTGAGGTGCACAAACACTATGGCTCACAAAAATATGTTTCCACTTAGATGGGACTGAATATCCCATTTGTCTGCCCTTTTTCTCTTGAGATATCAAATTTTTTACTGTGTCTGAATGCTTTGGATTGCAATACTTTTTACCATTAAAAAAGAAAAGGGGGGGTCTCCACAGCTGGCTTTTCTTTTGTGTTTTTCTCAGAACTCTGTTCATTTTCCTCATCCCACTTCCTCATTGTCCCCCAAACCAAATCCTACCTAATGGAGCCTCATTCTTTTCAAACATCATCTGTAGAAATGTGTTTTATACTGAAGGTGAACAAGAGCCAAGCATAGGTATCTTCCCCCTTTAAACAAACAATAGCATAAAGGTAAAATTCACATATTTCACAGTGTCTGTACATCTCACACAGCTATAACCACAATGAGGTAGAGTTCCTCAACCCCTTGTGTTTACACCAGGATTTGGATGACACAAAGCTGTTAATAATTTTTCAGTACTGCAGATGACTGGTGCCTGAGGCTTGGTTTAGTTTCTTTCTCTTGATCACTGCCATACAAACTCATCCTGCCCCTCACAGTCATGGCACTGGGTTTTGTTTTTATGACACTAATCCTCTGTTAACTTTTTGCCTGGTTTCCTCTATATGAGTGCTCTTACATGCATAGGTCCTTACCTCTCCCCAAGACCCAGGGGAAGGGCTCACTCAGTGGCTCCGGTGGCTGCCCCAAAGTCCCCTGAAGCTGCCAGGTCACCAGTGCATCAGTGCTTCTCCATCTTACCTCCCTGCTGCCCAACAACCACCCACCACAGTCTCAGGAGCCCAAAGGTGCTGCAGACCCAGACAAAAGTGTGATGGTGGAGATTCCTACATCAAAGTCTCCCCTAATGGAATCTGGGGTAGCCTCCCAAGTCCACATTTGTTTCATGGTTCATTTGCACCCAGTAACAGAATGTAAAGAACTTACTGTGTAACAAGCAAACAGGCCATTGAGCAGAGTCCCTCTTTTGAGTTCAGCTCCACTTCCACAAGCCCAGTTAAGACTATAAGTGTTTTGCCTAAGCAAAAGAAAGAGAAAGAGAGAAAATTCACTTTCTTATTTTTCATCCGCATTGAATTGCCATTACTCCCTGTACCATGCATATTTTCAGCTCTTGTCACCGCTTCTCCACAGTAGTTTACATCCCTCATAACAGGTAGAAGCTTAGTACCAGCATTCTCCATGATGTTAAGGTGAGCTGAATTGACTCTTGTTGTGGTTACACACTTGAATAGAAAATTACAAGACTTCCTTGTAAATATACTTGTATTTCCTGCTTTCAGTCTTGGCTGCTACCCAGAAAAACAGAGAAGTATGAGAAAATGGAAAAAGCATGTGTATGGAGAAGGAAGGATTACTCTTCTGTATCTTAAAATATATCTTTATTCTCACGTTGTACTTGTTTTTCTCCCAGGAAATGCCACAGATCAGGAGCAATGAGATTTGGAGCACACGGGTACTGACAAGCCACAGTCCTGAACCAGCATCCATTTGTCTCAGGTAAAATAGACACACTTTCTCACAACTCACCCCAAGAATTTATAGACTAAGAAGGAGTAATGTAGCCAAGTCTATTTCAGCTGCTATTTTAGCAAGTACCACGAAGAAGTACAGTAAAACTCTTTGAGAGTAATTGCAAAATTCTAGTAGTTTAATAGCAGAGGACACCTGGGGTGACAAACACATTCCCAGTCTGTGCTGCAAAAGTCAACACACATCTGCAAAGACATTCCCCATTTCATGGCACAGAGTATGTGCTATACCAGGTGGCATAGATGCATGGAGCTTCACAGACAGCCAGACTGATTGAATTCAACTACTTATTTTCTGCTTTGATTTACCCCAAGCAAATCAAGTATGTGACCAATCATCTTCAAAAGGAGCTTCTTTCAATTTGACCTCTGGTAATCCATGTAAAAGGTGGACAGCTGCAGTATTTATCAACATTTAACCTCAGAGTTGTGGAGGATGTAGAGAGCAAAACAAGAAGACAGTGTAGACAATCTGAACACCTTGTTGTGCTGAAGATACTTGTGCCAATGATCAGAGAAACAACTTCTTGGATTAACATGCCTCTCACTCCAGAGCTCACTGGTAGTAAAAACAAGAAGAGGCAAACAGATTAGGCTCTGTTGAAGAGTCATCTAAAAAGACACTACATGCTGGTGAAAACAATCCTGCCAAACATTGGGCAAATCACGGTCATTTCATTTACTATCTTTGATTAAACAGCCTGTGTCATCACCCTTAACGCTTCTTCTGCTGAAGCATTTGCTATTAAACTTATTGTCTAGTTACTAATGATAACTTTATTTAACCGTGGTTTCATTCACATTGTTTTCTTTTTGGGGACCTCTTTGGAATAGTTAAAGAAACTATTTACCGTGTTCTCAGGAAACTAACTTTGTGCGGGTTCATTAATCTGCTCAAATCTCGGAGCAGAAAAAATGTTTTCATCATTTTTGTAATTTTTTCTATTCTCATTATCAGCTTTTGTATTCCTGCACATTTCTGATGCCACTCAAACCTTCTTCTACTGCATAAATCCTTCCTGTAAAATTCCTTATTCTAAACTTATTATATAAAAAAAATATTATGTAAAGTAGAGCCCACTGGATATTTCCTTTTCCTATGTGTCTGCTTTTTTTGTTAATTTTACATTGAATAAGGGCAAGAGAAAGCATGAAATACTTAAACTTAGTCCCAAATAACACATTATAGTATTCATTATGGGATTTATACTGGAGAAGGTTTTATTACTGCATTAATAGTTCTCATTATCACTCCAGAAATTCAGTGCTCTTTATTATGGTAGGAAGAAAAAAATGCACAGAAATGAATATGAACAATGAAAGAACTGCAACAATAAATACAGAGAAAATATATTTTTTCATCTAAAAATTCAAATAAGGACCTTACCTTGTCAAAGGACTGTACTGTCCAAGAAGCACAGGCCTCAGAGGGAGCAGTGGTTAATGAGCAACGTAACCATCCATATTGTTATTTATAAGATGTTTATAAATATTATTAGATTTGAAGTCTAGAAGAACTGCTATGATTATCTAATCTGACACTTGCTTATCAAGGGAGCGGATCTTCAGCTGGTAGTTTCTGCAGCAACTCTACAGTGTCTGTTCGAATTAAAGCATTTATTAAAGAAACACACACTCATAATCTTAAAATATTCCTACAGATAGATAATATGGCACAACTCACAATATTAACCCACTGTTTACTTACTCTCACCATTAATATTTGCAGTTCATTTCTAGTTCTTTAATTCATCTTATAATTTAAGGAAAATTTCCTAACCTTTAGCTTTCTTCCCACCACTGTGATCAGATTAGATAATTTTCTATGACTGGATTTTACCTCCCTCGTGAAGATACTAGTTGATGTAATAAAAGCACCTCTTCCCCTTCTTTTGCACATGCAGATCTCATCAGCTTTATGAGACCAAGGATCATTATTGGATCTCTTCCAATTTCATCTTTCCTGTTAATGTCCTTTCTAAAGCAGAGGTGCCCTAACAGGACTCAGTATTATGGTAGGGATGCTCGTTATTGTATTTACAGAATATTATTCCCTGTCCCTGTCCAACTTTCCCTAGTCTTATCTAAGGGCTTTTTTTTCCTTGTAGAATCATGGTAAAATCATATTCAGGCAGGTTTTTACTCAGCTTTGGAAGGCCTTTTTTACCTTTCAGAGGATTGTCTGACATACCGTAAAGCTGACCTGGGTTTTTTTCTTCCCGGATGTGTAGCTTTTTATTTGGCAGTATCAAAAGCAATATTTTCAGTGTTTCCTAGCCAAATGATTCACATTAATCTGTATTATTTAT
>VZTM01030621.1:1717-13142 GCA_013400555.1 Jacana jacana | reverse complement strand
TAGGCAGGTACGCCAAGGTTTGCAGCTTTCATACTCCCTGCTGGTCCTTGAGATCTCAGATGTTGCTGGTATTCCAACCCAATGCTTGCAGCACCAGTCCCTAAATCTCTGACTCTTACTGAACCTGTACCACAAATGAGGACCTAGGTTTCCTGAAAGAGCATTCACTTTTTGTGGTGTGCTAACACACCTGCAATCAGATCTTTTCCTTTGACATAAAGAGGGAACCATTGCTGCTGCCAAAGTGTTTTACATGTGGCCCATCAGCTCCAGAACAAGAATCCACCTCTCCCAAGCTCTGAGAACACCAAAAAAATTATTTATTTCAAAAACAGAAAAAAAAAATGAAGAAAAAGAGAGCAGGAACGCATTGTAGACTATCCCCCCTGCCATAGGAATACAGAACAGCAGATCACAACAAATTAGACTCATACAGGTGGCCAACAATGGATTCCACAGTTTTGTTTAATTATAGCTTATTTTCCTCTGCATATCAGACAAGGTAGCCGAAACTTAGCCAAGGAGTTCCTTTGAAGATGTGCTCTGACCTTAGCCAAGAAGCTTCCAATTTGTTTTTTAAAGAAATTGCAAAAAAAAATGTTACAAATGTAAGCAAATTGGGCTGGCCAATGAAATCCAGTATAGTGAAATATCAGTTACCTGGAAAGTAATTTCTTATTGAAAAGTAGCCAAAGGTACTTACTCTAGGTTCAATGTACGTTTCCCAATAAGAACCTTAATTCTATATACTCACTTTCTAAAAATTTCATTAAGTTGTCCCACACACCTTAAAAAAAATCCCCAGAACCTCCCATCCCACTAAAGTGGCATGAACTGATCTCTTCTGGACACTGCAAAGAAAACTGAATTGCCCTTGCTTATTTGATTGACAAAACTATCATCCGCTGATTCATGAGGTAAGGGAAATTTCTGCAATCTTATCCAAGAATTTAATTTTCCCACGTTACCAGGCCAATGACAGAGGTGAGTTTACAATCCTCATCTTACATAAATTGACAAGAAGTGTGCTCAAAAGAAGCCCCCTCCCCATATTCTGGGGGCCAAGGGGAGTGAGACAGCACAAGACTTAGATGCCAGTGCTGCATAGGAACATGATTCCACAAGAAAATAGCTAAGGTGGGCATGTGTATCCAACAGCTCACTTTAGATAGAAACAATGTGCAGTGCACTTGGAAGTGGGTGTGTTGGTTTTCACTAAGGAACTTGTGTACGTGCTTTGTCCAACTGTCATACTTAATGGTGGCTGGCACTTAGCTTCTGTTTAAAAACTCTGGAAAAACACAACTCAGCATGAAAATGTCAAAAAATTATGATTTCCTTTCATTGAACTCACCACTGGTTGAAATATCTTTAGGTGCAAAGAATAAAGAAAGGTATTTGATCCCTTTTCCAGAAATTGCTAATAAAATACATGCTAACACCTAGCAAAAAAAGTCCGTTCAGCACACTGAATATTTAAGTTTTGGGTTTCCTTGTGTCCACGGAAAATGAGTACCAAATAACCCAGCACTCCTTCACTAATCTCCAGTGGTAGAGCCTGTGGTTCAAGACTCCCAGTTCTAGGGGGTTTTATTGGTTCAGGGAGAAAACTCATGTGAAAGAAATCACTCAAATGTACCACAGCTATTTTATCTGGGCAGCAGTGGATCAACTGCAGCACTGGGCTACAATTCCACCCTCAATGTGTCTTTCTGTTGTTGTTGTTCTTGCTCATTTGCTTTTTTTTTAAGCGTACCAAGCATCAGAACATTATTTTTTAAATCCAAACCCTAATAAAATCAGGTAAGTGTGATTTTCAGATTAAACCAAGCTGTTATTGGCAGAAAATTCAAACAAGTATCAACAAGTATCAAACAAGTATCTCCCCAGAGCCTGCAGGATAAAAATGAATGTACATCACTTGTAGATGCACAATCTAAGAGATGGAGTGACTTTTCTGATGGTATATCTAAGCTGATATACTTTTATATCAGCAGAATCCTCAGCAGCCTTCACAAGTTTTCCTCTATGCCAGAAGTGTTGAATTGTAGATAGGTAATATTATCTTGGGGAAAGGACAGAGCTGGGCAACATAGTCAGAAGCAGCTGAGTTACAGATGCATCCTGATATGTAAAACACAAGAAAGGTATCTGCATTTTGGCTATATGCGAGAGCTACCCCTAATCTCAGAAATTCAAGTTAGAACCTGAGTGCTGGTGTAATGATGATGATTTTTATGGTCAAATATTCCATTAATGAATTTAACAATATCGTGACTGTTCATCTGCAGATACATAAATGATGTACACGGTATTGGAAATCATTGGATTTTTAAGACATGATCAGGGAAATAATACATGTGATGCATGTATTTATTTATGTTATTGTTCCTATTAATTAGTAGAAAATTAATAAATCACTGTAACCAGAACAGTGGTTAGAAAGTACAAAAAATAAGATAAAAAATAGGGAAAAGGAGCAACTGAGGAAGCTGCCTTTAACTATGGTATCCAGAAATGATATGGAATGAGGGAAAGCTATTGAAGAAATGAGCACAAATGATTTCAAGAGACACCTAAATTGTTTCTGAAGGAAGAGGTGGGGGAAGTTGTTAAAGAGAAAAGAAAAATAAAGCGGAAAAAAGATCAATCAAAAGAGAAATCTGTTGGACAGATGGTCTTATTCTGATCCTAAAATATCTTCATTTCTTAAAATTGGAAATTAAAGTAAAAATGTAATACATTTACCCAGTAGCCTGAATTTAAAAAATTAATCTTAGCCTAATTTTCATTTCCTTAAATTCATCTTTCACTGATATACCAAATTTTTGTTTGGAATGTATGTGCATGTATCTTGCTACACACTTCCCAGTGGATGATGCACTGCAATCTCAGACACTACATTTATGCCCAAATTTATCTCAATTAAATATAGACCTTTTAGTGACGTGCAGGCTCCTTGACCAACCACTGCAGACAGCCCAGACCACCTCTGAGTCCAACAAAACATGACCCAGCCTCAGAGGGTGCCTGTTACTGCCAATGAGGTGTAAGAAGCCACCTTAGGAGACAAGAGAATGAACTCATCTGGAAACAGTAGAGATTAAGTCCATGACCCACCCTCTGCTCCCAAAACCACATCAGGATAGGCAAGAGAAAATGATGAAATCAAACTCTTCTGCTTGCCTCCTGCAAGACTTTGTGGCTCCAAGCACAAATGAGTGCATTAGTACTGGCACAGATGCACTGAGCAATGAGTCAGGCAGCAAACGCTTCATCGTCTTTTTCTTCCTCCCTGTGCTGTCACCTGCCACACGTGGTAGTTTCCCTAAGCAATAGCTTATTTACAAGTCATTTTAGAGGACTTTAAACCTCTGCTTATTTATATGAGATGGTAATAAATGAAGCCTGCTTTGCCCCAGGTGTCTTTCTATGTAAGTTGTAGCCACATGGTATGCAGCAGTGATTATTGTGTGCATGTGTGAGCACGTGCATATAAGCATCCAGATGTTTTTGGCTTTAAGAAGATTTCACAACTGGAAAGGAAAATAATAAGCATAACCAGTTTGGATTTTTTTTTTTTTTTAAATATAAGGTTCTTCAATGGGTGCTAAACAGCAATAAATCACCTGCCCCTCTCACAGAGGAGACTGTTCTGATCTGGAAAGAGCTCAGTCATTTCCTGTATCCATCAGCTCTTTGATTTAGGTTAGTTAAAGGTGGGTAGAGAGTGTTCTTCCTCTCCTTCTGCTGATTTTCTTTCTTGTACTAAGTCAATAAGAGGTGTCAACAGCATCTTAAAATTTTATGGACAGATTATTGGTTACAGGCCTCCTGAACCACCTAAGGATGGCTGCTTCTCCATCCTAGCTGTAGAGCTGCCATATAGGCTAGAACAATCTCCAGCAATACTTGAGAGATTCCTTCATGCACTCTCACTGACAAGAGTGAGCTTGAATGCCTTATCCTCATATGAAAAGTGCATTTTGCTTCATATGCAGAAGGGAGAGGTGAATTGTCACGTGTGTCCTTGTGTAAGACCAGAAGAGCACAACCCAGCTCTAGCACAGACCCTTAAGTTGCAGTCCCAGACCTTTTGAGTTTTTTCCTGTCTGGAAGCTTTGATACTTCCCACATACAATAATAATAAGATTTTGGAACTACACCACAAAACAGCAGTTATCCCGAAACAAGTTTGCTGGGTCTTTGCTTGGGTGCATATTTAGTGACTGCATTTTTTCATGCAGCTTCCCTCATCGCTGGTGGGAATTCGATAAGCTGCCACAAAAAGGAATTAATGAGTGATTTAATTTCAAAGGCATCTTACCAGCGGGCTACCATCAGTCCAGCGGAAATCACGCTCAAACATCTTGTCATTGAGTCCAATCCACTGGTAGTCATGCCCAATACCTAAGGAACCAGAAAGATATTTTTATTAGCCTTCCCATAAATGGAAAAGATTTCACCAAAGAAAATAAAAGGAATTTGCACGGAATGAATCAGACATCCTGTTCTTAAGATTTTTCTACTTATTATGCAAACAACTATTTACAGGCTGTTTTTCAGCTTTTCAATTTTAATTTAGGATGTCTATAAAAATGCAATTCTCATCTAACAGTTCTATAAAATCCTGTCTCTTCCCTGCTGTTCATGTCTCTCAAAGAAAACAGATTACTTTCCTACCTGACTGCTTATGAGGAGGAAAAAAAAAAAAAAGTAAAAAAGATTATAATAATAAAAGCATGTATCTTAATCTACAGTTTTCAAGTTATGGTTAGGTTGGGACTAGTGTTGTTGAGATTGTGTCACACAACATATGGGAACTATTTCTACTATGTCTACTTAATATATGGTAGCGTGGCCATTGATGTCAAATGCAAAAAAAACCCTAAAATCTCAAAAAAAAACCTGCTTCATCAATTTCCAATGCCAAAATTCCTGTTCTGTTTCCCAAAACCAAAGTGCTTTCTATGTAACAGATAACAACTGAATAGTGATAGGGAACTTGCATTGACTGTAAAAATGATCATGAAGAACACAAAGTGTGCCTTTTAAACACTCTAAAAGCAGATTTTAAGATGGATATGGAAAAATTGAGTGACCAGGAAGGTATATCCCTCAAGTGTCCACTCTTGTCTAGAAGAATCCTAACAGTACATACGGTTCACAAAGATCTGCTCTTCGTGAGACAAGATGCTTGTCAAGTGTGCTCCCTGGAGACGACACTCCCGTTCGGCCGTGTCCCACGTACGCCGGTGGGCAAAGTATTTGTAGCACTGTCCTTGGAACTTGTGCCAGCCATAATCACAGGTCTCCGTGTCTGTGACAAAAAAAAAAAGATTAATCACACATCTCACGGGTGTGAAACACAGGAAGTGAGCGGATTTTCTGCAGGGCAAAGGTTCAAGAAGATACCCACCCCCTAAGCATTATAAATGCAAACAGTCCACAATCCTCCTTGAGACCTCATGACATTTTTAGGTAGTTCTCTTTACCCAGTTTCAGTACAAGCTGCAAGAGTATTACTTATGTAAGGAGTATAATTGCAACCGGCAGCTTTGCGAGCTCCCATGGACCGGTGTGCACTGTGTCTGGACAATGCCAAGAGGACATCTTTAGTCCATAACTCAGGATGAATGAAATGCCTGGATGTTGGACTGCAGTTAATCAACACTTAATCTCAATTTCAGAGTCTGTATAAGGGGATGGGAATTTGCGAAGGCAAATACTTCTTTGAGTGACTGAATTACCTTGGTTTGGAAGAAATTGGTAACTGAAAATAACACGAAGGAAAGCACTTGTGATTGCTCAGTCCACAGATGCAAAGCTGTGGGACTATCTTTCTGAACATACCCCTCCAAATCCTCTTCCAAACCCCATCTTAAGTCTACCGTAATAAACTTTAGGCATCAGTTTCTAAGGCAGGCTGTAAAGCTGAAATAAAGTAATGAAACGCACGTTGTCTGTGCTTATATGAGGGATGTGACTGATAAGAATGCATAATAGAGAGAACTTCACATCAGCCAGTATGTCCTTTTACTAAGGAGAAATAAACATGAGCCATGGAACAGTAACAATCCGTGGATTTGATGTTAATTATTTTGTCAAGGTTAGGCAGCTGTAAGGAAAATAGATGGCAAGAAACAACAAATTTCCAGTTCCCAGTTTGCTGCGGCACCAGCACGGCAGGAATGAATGACAGACACAAATCATGATTAGTAAGATGGGCATAACAAATATGATGCCCAAATGTGTCTGAGCTGTGCTTGATAATGAGAAGAGCTTACCAATTAGAAGAGAGATTTTTAGGGAGGAACAGGAGAAACAACAGGGAAAACTCAGACTGCTTTGAGTTATGACAGATGAAATGGCACTATAAAGGACACTTCAGCACAAGATTACAGCTTGTTCTGGCTATATCGGGTTCCTGCTATCTGAACACATGATGGCTCACCCTGAAGGGCCTCAGTTGCGGGATGCTGAAGGACCAAAACACAAAAGTTGGCCTTCCCCACCAACCAAACAGGAATTTATTGCTTCCCACCAAGTTTTATCAGTCCCCAAACAAAATTGTGCCGGAAAGCAAATTTCTGGTCTTTCCAGAAGTATGGATACATTCTGAGTATGAAATTGGGTTTCTGATTTTCAGTAAGTTAATATAGTCAAAAGCCAATAGCACTCTTTGGCCAAAGAGGCTCTTCTTACATTACTACAGAAAAAGACAAATATTCCAGTATATGCCAGCAACATATGACCAAAAGCTCTTTAACTCTTTATGGTATTTCTTAGGTTTGAGCAACTGCCACCTGAAAGACAATCGTAGAATAATTTTGTCCCGACTTAAGCCTGAGTCTTAATTCATAGCAGGAATTGAGGCTATTCACATCCCTAAGCACCAAAGTGTCTGGGATTTTTAAAATGTTTTTAAATATCCCAAGATAAAAACTAGCCTTTAAATGTATACAATGGTTTTAAAAATTCAAACATTTCACTTCAGAGGCTTATGAGAATTTCTGAGAATTTCTGGTAACACTAATAAAACAAGTGTCATTGTCTTAGGAGCCTAGTATCAAAACCATTTTCTAAAAGTCATCAGTACAGACATAAATATACCAAATACAAAGGCATAATAGAGCTTACACTGATCATCTGTCTTGTATTTTCAACAAGTTAAGCTGTAGAAAACTGCTTGTGCCTTGAGTAATCCCAGCTATGAAAAAAGAATGTAATTTATACTACCAACTTATTAGTTTCTTAATCTTTTTCCTCTTTGTATTCTGTACGAGGTGCTGGCTGCAGGTAGAGCTCTGATCTCTGGCACCTAGGCCATTTGAAATTTTAGTCTGCCTTTGGCCTTCCAGAACATTTGTTTAACCACACGACACTGACTAACAGGGCCATGTCCTTTGCGAAGGCACTTAAGATTTTATTATTCATCTTGTTCAGGGACTCTCTTGTCCCACAGGAAAGAAGTCAGATAATAGCAAGCAGCACTGCACGCTGAGAAAGTCGTGGCCAGAGAGCACTTCTAGGCTATTCCAAACAAGCCTTCCCTGGCCTCTGCTAGGGAAAAAGTGCACATTTTGATAGAAGCTCTACCAAAAGGCACATAGGGGTGGCAAAACACAAAACCTAGAAGAATAGGTTGAAAAAATGATTTGTAATGGTCTGAGCATGAATCATAAACAATAAAATTTCTCTTCTCAGGACAGAGGATGCCAAACGATGACATCGGTACCCTCAGCTGAAATGCACGGACTGCAGTGCACATACAACTCCTCCCTCCCGTCCAAAATGAGCACGTTTTCCAAAACATTAAAAGTTGAATAACTTTTTCTACACCTGCTTGTAGCCCAAATTTACAAAGAGAAAAATACAGACTTGTCTATAAAATACCCAGGATTTTTAGAAGGGAAGGTGAGAATATTTTTGGTTGGTTGGAGAGGTTGATGAGAATAGGGGGAAAGGGAAGGCAGGAGGGTAGACGATGAAAAATGTAAACCTGGCAAGTAGAAATGTGGGGACTGATTCATTTCTGCAGTGCTTTGTTCTGTGTGCATGTAGCTCACTGCATTAACAAAGCTGAAAGTGTAAGGTAGCCCTTGCAAAGGTAAGGGCTCCGTATGGGTATAAATTTTCAGTGCCTTTATTGAACCAGTAATGTTTCATTGCAGGTGGCTATAAATATTCTGACATGATCACCTATGAGCAAGGTAGGTGCAAGCACTTACTGAATACAATATTCCATGTTCATTGTAGACTTATCCGGGGAGGTAATCACAGCTTTCCATAACCTTATTCCAGAAAGCAATGGAAAGACTGAAACACTGCTTGCCACATTTATAGTGTTTTAAAAGTTGTCTGACTAGTCTTAAGATTTATGACAATTTACAGGCTTTTTCGATGATGTGTGCAAGGGGTTACTTACACAGCTTCTGTTCTCTGGAACTGCAATTCTATACGTATAAAAAAGTCTCTAAACACTGCACTAGAAAAAAAGTTCTCTGTAGGCTGAATACATAGATAGGTACTGCTTTTTCAACAGCTGCAATAAGCTCCTGACAATAGGTCCCTTGTTTAAAAGAAATTCCTTAAGAGGCTTATAGAAAATGAAGACTGAAACACAGGTACTAGAATAATAATGAGAGTCTCACTCGGCTGTGAATTTTATCTGTAACTGTCTGTCTCCAGCTAACGAACTAATGCCCGAGGCCCATTAGCCCACACATCTTGAGGAGAAACCATTTCTCTGGTAAATACTCAAAATAATCCCTTCTCAGCTGAAAGACATCAGTTAGAGACCATCTGTTTTCAGAAAGTATCTCTTCTGAAATACTTCCATCCCGAGCTACCAAGCCCTGGGAACAAAGTGAATCAAGTGAGACGGGAATAAATCGCAGACATGTGAACAATGAACTTGGGTTATAAAAAAAACCAAAAAGCATTGTTCCTGATATGATGATTAAAAAGCCCAGTTGTTTTGTTTTCAGAACCTGGAAAAGAACAGCTGGTTGAGCTATCCTGAGGAGGCATGTCCTGTAACAAACGCATACGTGCCATTTTGGCACAGGGGTCCGTGCACGCAGCTGCATTCAGTAAACAGGCTGGCCTAGGTGTGCCTGCAGAGCTCCTGCAGTGGAGAAAGCCAAACCTTAACTTTAAAACACAAACACCATTCCTTGAAAGCAGGTAAGCACCAATTAGAATAGCAAAAGGAGAAAAAAAAAAAAAAAAGAAAAAAAAAGAAAGGAAAGGAAACTCTCACCAGCCAAGGAGGGAAAAGGAAAATCTAAACAGGTGCTCAGCCAGTTCTCATAAAAATCACTTATTCTTCAAACTGAGGTTCAAATGGCAAGTCTGTACCATTTTCTTGTTTCCCATGTAACTCTTTGTGGTCAGATGTTCCTCACCACAAGCACAGACAGCCAGACAATGCAACACCAGACACAAACATTTATACACCCTGCTGCTCCTGGGAGGCTGGTTGCACCAGCCTGGTGTGAGATGGGGTATCAAACAACCCTCCTCTTTTCCCAAACATGGAGTTTGCAAAGCAACACTTCAGGCAGCAAATCTGGGGTGATGTGAGCTCTGGGCTCATTTATCTGGACACCATAAATCTCTCATAAGGGCTCTTCACAAAAATGCAATAGTGGAAAGACTGATGGCTCCCCCCAGGATAAGACTCGCATCAAAAATCTACTGTGGACTGCAATCACCCTTTGAAAAAGCGTTTTTAGGGTATTTCTGCAATTTAAGATGTGATTTTCAAATGTCACCAAGTGGCATGCAGAATATGCATCTGTACTTTGAAAAGATGTGTGTAGTGGGCAAAAGAGGGTATCTAGCAGAGGTACTCCATTTGCTCTTAATCTAGACTGACCCAGAAGTGATGCTGGCTTACTGATCTACCAATCTAGTTGAAAAAGGAAACACCCTCAGCTGCTCCATTTCTAACGTCAGACAAAGTTAGTTCTCTTCAGGAAGAAGTTCCTGCGCTCAGATTGTCTGCTGAACTGCTTCCACCTGGCAAGAATAAAGGCTGTCAGAGAGCCAGTTACAGCTGACTGAGTCTCAGGATTGATTTCCCTCACCCTAGGTTAGATCACCCTGAAGGCTCCTCTAACTTCTACCACCTGCTGGAGCTCCCTGATGTCCAGCTGTGCTCTCCTCTGGTCACATCCCTTCCTAATGCTAACACAGGCATAATACATGAGCCGAAGATCCCTTGGTCTGGAAAAGTCTCACAGGGCCATTTGGGTGGAATTCTGAGCTCTATTTTTTTCCTAAGCCAAACCAGTGTTGTGGGACCAGGACATGGCAGAGTTGTCTCCTACTTTGAGTTTCATTTCCAGGGGCAATGTGCTCCCCTTGCTTCCATTCCCTTCCCTAACTTTTTAAATATTCAGTACTGTGCCTAAGAAAGCCCTTCAGCTTGACTTTTTGTTTTTTAAGCTTTCTAAAATGAACAGTATATATTGGAGGGGGGAAAAAAAAAGAGTAATGAAATATAATCTCGGTGTGCTTAACTCCACCTTTCCTGTGGCACCAAGGTACGCATTCTGTCGTTCTGGCTGGTCTTTAAATCTAGTGAGGTCAGGACTGGTGCCTTGAAATAAAGCCTGCTTGCCAGACAACCGTGTCTGAATCGCCAGCACAGTTTTATTTTGTCTGGTGGAGTGGAAATTTGGCACTAAATGCTTTTCCCAAGTCCCAAACCACCGCAGGACTTTAAGTGGAGCAAATTTAAATTCCAAAGCTGAGTGAGCAGGGCTCTGGTTCTGATTGACAAACTAGGAAATGTTCCCATTAACCACCTAAAATGCGCTCTCAGGTTGGTCATAAAAAGCAGCTTAAAGCTACCACGGTACTCTGAGCCACTCGCTACTATGGATTTGCTGGAATGAAGGGGATGAGGAAAGGAGTGAGAACATTTATTTCTTTTGTTGTGAAAACACTGTCAACTTATAATTTTGGAGAAAGCCCTTTCAAACCACAATCTTAGCCAGACTACTGAAAAATTTGAACAGTGAGAAGTGCTGGAGCTGGTCAGCTTTGGGAGTTTTCAGCTCTAACAAACAAATCTCTGTAGATTAGGCTGGAAGAGAAGATCTTTCTGAAGATCAGAAACAAACATGAATATACACAGTATTAACTAAACAAATCCAAAAGTCTAGTTCGTACACCTGTGACCAACACCATTCAGCTGAAGAAAGAAGGAAATGTATTTCCATAAGTTTAGAAAGTACACTTTAAAACAGCATTTCTTTTTCCCCATGGAAATACCTTCATTAATTTTGCTGACAGAACAGATTTTGCTACACTAATCCCCCTCCTACAGGCACATATTGAGTAAGCATCTTGCACTGTAAATATTTCTTGTAAATACAGTGGGATTTCTTGCAGGCAACGTTCTAACAATTAC
>VZTM01030615.1:29242-41717 GCA_013400555.1 Jacana jacana | reverse complement strand
GAAGGAAAACTCCTAAGGTGGAGATAAAAAGGGATAGCCATGTCAGGTTATTTTAAAATAAATCCAAAAGCTGCTAACATCTTGGGTGAAGTCTACACTGGTAAAAGGTATAAGAGCAGCCCAGGACCCTCTTAAGGTAAAGAATGGAGGAAAGGCCTGAGTCATGAGCCGGTGTAAGAAAGGAACTGAGGTGCCCATGGGCATATGGTTAGCTGTACCTATATGTCAGGTTAGGTCCATTTTAGGTGCCTGGGTAAATTTTTTCTTAACTGGCTTCCCTCCCCGTGAAAAGGAAATGCAGTCACTGCACATGCCTTATTAAAAGATTTGGCTGGTAGCCATAGAAGAATAAGTCCTCTTATTGCTCAGTAAATCAAGTTACTGTCATTTTAAACACTAGCTAAATTTGAGATCAGCACACGAAAGAGTTAACTCTAACACTGTTATGTTACCACAGTATTAAAATAACAGCAAATCTGGGTAACATAAATGTTATCCTCTCTTGTAGCATAAATTTGGAGCATAGGCAAAATCCTTATAAAACTATGTGCATTCTGTAAAAATCTGTCTCTTTCTTGGAAAATACACAAGTAGAACTCTGGACTAGTGAAGTGCAAAATAAAATATGTGCAGGAAAGTAGAGCATCTTTTGAATTTATAGGCATTTCAAATGTGGTTTTTAGATTTTTAAATAAAACTTCTTCAGATGTTAAATACAACTTTTCTTATGTACAATAATAGCCAGCTTATCCTGGACTAGGAGATGATGATTTAACCTGAAGGGGTGGGTTCCTTCTTTGTATGTGGTTTGTTTGAGATTTTTTTTGTTACTTCAGCAATTGAAAGCCTTTCTTTCCTAATAGGATTAGCTTGAATAATTACCAAAGGATTTCTCTGTGTCCTCTGCATAGTTCCCCACAGCAGTATTAAAAAGCCTGTCTGCAGTAGGGAAATAGTCAATGGCTGTGGGTAGCTGAAAAGGTTGTAGTTAACTATTGCCACTCAAACCAGCAAAAGTCATCTTCAAAGGCAGTACAACAGTAGTTTTTGCACTAATCTCCATCATGCCCAACATGGGGGATGAAGAAACAGTAGCTTTTTCTCAGCAAGACGCTACTACAGAGGGCTCAAGGCCAGCAGGGTGAAGTGAGGGGACACAACCAGAATAGTAGGTGTCATGACAACTCTTTTGCAGCTCTTGTTCAGTGATGTACATACAAGTGGTCTGAGACAATGAAGCTTAAATGCTGCATGTGCCAAAATTATTGTTAGCCCCTTGGTTCTGGCTGCACACCAGGGTCCTTCCCTCTGGCCTATTAGGAAGGAAGTCTACTTGCATTTCTTTGGCATATCCCTGAAATCCATGAGACAGGTCAATAGTGTGCAGGAGAAGCTTCTGATACTTCAGCTTTAGGACAGCTCCTCGCTGCTTTTTATGATTTTTACATTTTAGGCAGTGTATCGAGGAGTTACAAGTGTTGTACGAAAATGGAACCCCAGTGACTCGGGTTGAGACTGCACAAAAGCATCCTGTTGGGCCAGTGGGTTTGAATTACTTTCTGTTACTTTAATCGACGTATCTAATCTGTAAATTCATTACTTGTTCAAGTCACACTTGTCTTTCTGCTGTTCTAAGCCTTCGTTTCAGGGGTTCTGGCTATGTATCTATATTTGTATGCAGCATAATGTGTTGTCCAGGGTAACTGGAAAATAAAATCTGAAAGTAATTTCTTCAGCATGTGTGTGCAGATACCAGCTTGACAGATACATGTCTGTAAAGACAGATCATTGTTTGGTGTGCCAGGAAATGACCACTTCTGGCCTGACTTGTCTGATATTCCTTGAAATCACAGGACATGTGTGGGGATTTTTTCCAGCTCACAGTGAACCTTGTGATGTTTCGATGGGAAAAGGGATTGGTAAAGACCTTTATTTGGGGTGCTTTGTCTCATGCTGGTATCTGTAACTGTTTCCTCTCTGCCTCCCCTCTCGAGACTTCTGACTTGCGTAATTACGTTTCAACATAATCGCATTCGTGGATCAAAGAAAATGCATAACCTTATTGTCACAAGTTAATTGTTCCTGGAATGATTCCTACAGATTGTCCACAGTTGCCCGTCTCAGTAGTAGATTTAGACTCATCATTCCTCCCAGCTTCTGTGCTTTTCCAAATGGCTGGTCCTATTTAGCCACTTCACCTGGCACTCTTGGAAAGTCTCGCATTACCTAATGCACCAGCAGGTTGACTGTTGCCAGGAGTTACCTCTGCACTTGTAAGCAGTAAACCTGAACTTTCTTTCTGCTGCAGCCACATTATTAATTCATTGTGTTTCCTGTAAATTACATACATGCACAGCCATTTATTATTATTTTTGCAAGAGAAAGAATGGAGATGGAGGTGGAAGGTGGTAGAAACAGCTACAACTACTTATTAATGCTGACCAGACCCCAGCTGCACAGGTTTTTAATTAGCCAGTGTCTAACCCTAATAGTCAGTATTGGGATAACACTAGCACTTCTTCAGGGGGCTGCCTTAGAAGGGGAAGTACATTGTCTGCTCATACCTGCACCATGTAGTATTACTAGCACACACTCAGCAACACGGGCCAAAACTTCATCCTTTTTAATTTTTCAGTTCACTTGGTTTAATTTTAGTCATTTTGTGTCCTTCAAGGCAGCCTCAAAGAGTGATTTCTGTGCAACTGAGTGGGGCTGCTTTCCTAATGAAACCATAAACTGATGCCTAACAAAGGAAAGGAAAGTAATACACAGTATTTCACATATTGTTAAGTGTTATTAACAAGGCCTCCAGAGAATCATTTCAAATTGATCAAGGAGGCAGGAGCACCAGCTTCCCTCTTTGGGGTAAAAGGAGTTAAAAATTCAAGACACCCTGCACTTTTCTTCCTTAGCTGAGCTTCAAGCTTCTGGAACAACATAAAACAATGTTATGCCCATGAGCATGTGTGTCAGCCATGTCCGCCCCGGGGAGCCCAGGCTTTGCCCTGTGGAGGTTGTGCCTTTAGAACTGGATCTATTTTGGGCACATCTTTGTTTTCTCCCCTAGCACATGCAAAGTTGATAAAATACCGTTCCTTTATTCAAAACCCTGAAGGAAGGACACAATGTTTAGCATGAAATTAGAAACACAGAGAGGATTATTTGTCCTTTGGCAGCTTTTAATTTAATTGCAGTTAAGTGGCAGTTAAGCACTACGCAGGCAATTTTTGAGCAAGAGCACAACATCCCTCAAGTGAAACCAGGTATTAGATCTTCACTGTTGTTGTGGTTGAGCAGGCTGAAATCTTACTCACATTGGCAAGAAATTTGGCCTCATCTTTGCAGCAGTCAGCATCAAAAGGAATGGTGGAGTTTTACAGGGTTTGGTTTCAAACTATGGCCCTCATCAGAAAGGGATTTAGGGACACTGATCACCTCATCTGTGTGTGTCCAAGGCACAGTCAGTAATTGTTTCTGTCTCCTTCTTGCAGCCTAAAGGTGCTTGTTTCCCTTCCCCACATCACGGCAACATTTCCCACCACAGGCATAGTGCACCCACAGTGGTTGTACATCAGGACAGGTCTATTTTATTGACTTTTCCCCTTGGTGGAAAACACAGGATACAGGGTGACCTCAGCCCAACCTTTCAAATACTCTTCAGAGTAAATGCCCTTCTTCTCAAGAAGAAGGAAAAAGACAGTCTTTCCACGGCCTTTTTATAGTCCCATCACCACTCCATGGCCTTTATGGTGAAACACAGGCAAAGATAAGACACCCCTGGTGGACATCACCTGCAGTTTGAATGAGGGAGATGCTGCAGGAATAATGTGTCTGCCAAACGAAATTATGATCACTGTGAACTTTCTGATACGTGTGTATTTGCGAGTGCATCAACACGCTGTTACATAGCATTGTTGTCAGTAGTACAGACTAGAAATTTTTGGGTTTTGTAGCAAAGGCTCCATTTAGGCACCTTCCTCTTTTTGTAGGCTTTAAAGACCTGCTTTTTTGCCCTCTCACTGCCTCATATGCTCCTTTTCTAGGTTATCATTTCTTGCAGAAGGGTGTGTTTCCAAAGCTGCAGTACTGCTCTTGAATTGTCCAGCAGCAAAGGCCCACATTGCTCTGCACTATGCATGCCCATGTGTCCAATGCAAACAAATTATAAGAGACCCTTTTTTTCCTGATCTGCTCAGAGTCTGGAGCATCACAGAGCTTTGAACTGCATCAATGAAATGAGACTACAGTAGATACAGATTTCTTTAAGGTTTTGGAGCTTCCTCTGTGCTGCTTTCCTCTCTTGCTCTTGACAAGACCCAATCTGATGCAGGAAGATTAAAGTCCTGTGTATGAGAAGAGTTAACTACTTTTAATTTCAGATTTTTATTCTAAAATGTGAGAGTTTTTCTTTTGCACCAGACCACATTTAGCACAAAGAGAGATGGGGGGCAGAGGTGAGAAAGATGTAACAAGACATCTTAAAACACAGGCTGGGGTTTGCATTCAAAACATAACTACGTAATAAAGCCATATTTGATTAGACTACTGAAAACTCATGACTAGATATAAATCTCCTTTGTCATACTTATTTGAATTCTCCTTAATTATTTGCTGGAAATTGACAAAGTTTTCCAGCCAATGCCAAAGGAGTGATTCATGCCTTCTATGGCTTTCTGAATGCACTAAGAAAGAGTATTAAATATTAAATGTCTTTGATGATGCTAGGATTCTGAGGCATGATGGGAGCTGTCGCTTTTTTGGAATTTTTGCAGTTATAAATACTGTGTTGCTTATCTATTTTGAACAGTGAACATCTCATTTCTGCTAACTTGAGCATGATTGAGCTACATATAGACATGATCAGAGCTGAACCAACCAGTGTAATTGAATTAGCATCTTGATTTATGATAAGGTAGATTATATTCATTATTTGGAGGTATTTGCAGAAATCTGCTAGCTAAGCAAACCAGCTCTTGAGCTGAAATCATAACATTTTCTGCAAGCAAAATTCTGAAGCTTGCAGATTCTGAATTTGTCACTGTACTGTAAGGCATACTTTACAAATTCAAGAGAGTAGTACATCAATATCCCATCATTAATACCTATTTAATTAATAGTACAGAAGTTCTGTAGTTCTGCAGTAGGCTGGCTCCATATCTTTCATATCTTTGATTTTGTTCTTTTTGTTTTTTTCTAACAGCAAGAGTATTGAATATAAATAGACTAGAGAGTTACTCTATGAAAAAGTCCACGTGTAGTTGAAATTTTGAAACTGATTCATTAAAATGAAGTAAAGTGTGATGCCTTAAGTTTTAACCAGCAGCAGTTAGGAATATGTATAAGTACAAAAATAATTCTGTCTTCACAAAACAATGAAAGATATAGTAAGTAGAGCCAGGATTTTTCAGAAAGATGGGTATCCTCTTGGGATCTTCTAGGAGCTTCTGCCTAAGCTAAGCAGGGAGAGCCTGGGGTTGTGGTTTAACTATGCAAAGTGCGAATGCAGGGTCAAGGAACTTCTGTCCTCTGCAGCATGGTCCATGGACTAATTATTCCAGCCTATATATGTTTATTAAGCCAGGCTCAGAACTGGTAAGTTTACCCATTTAAAAAAAAAATAAAATAAAAAAAATGTTAACATAAAAAATCATAAAGTAAAAGTGTAAAAAATCAGTTCTCTGATCAAACTGAGATCCTGGCCACATGAGCAACCGCAATGCTACTGAATCAGTGAGGTGATAGAATGGAGGGTGCAAAAGGAAAGGACAGACAGGGAAAAGTATGATATCGCTGCCAAACTGTTTATCGTGAAAGCACAGTGCTATGCTCCATAATACTTTTTCAGTTCCTGAATTAGGCTCTGATTCAAAAAGGCACTCAGATATATGATGTAGACCATCTCTAATCAGGAAGGCATTTCACCACTTGTTTAACTCCATGCACATTTAAGTACTTTATTAACCAGGGGTCAATGGGGCAGGGATAATTCCTTGATTCAGGGCTTTTGGGACCTTTACTGAAATTATCAGTGTCCACTGACTCCCCCAGCAGCCGCAGCACTGCAGATATGAAGGCTGGATAGCACAGAACCCTGCATAGCCATGCCTGAGCAAAGCAGCAGTGTTGCCGCTGTCCCACGAACACCCATGAGGAATTTCTGCTCTCTGAATCAAGCAGCTCAAATGCAGACACACAGCTGCATTTGAGCACTAAGGTGGGTAGGGTTCATGAGCAAGCCTGGGCCCTTTGACTACAATGCTGCCCCAGCTCACTGCCGCACTGTGAAAATAAATAATCGCAACTGCCCCAGCAGGCCTGGTGGAGATAATAGTGGGTACAGGTGGTGCCAGAACAGAAAAAAAAAATCCAACAAAAAACCCACCCCACCAAAAAAACCCACCAAATCAGAAAACTGCACGTTTTCTTTTGCTGCTTCTGCCCTCAGGCAGAAGAGCCTAACTCAGTGCATTACATGTCTTTGCATCTCTTAAATGCTCCTTTACTACAGGGCAGAGTTAATTATTATTAGCCTGAACAGTGGCAGGGATCATCCCAGCTTTGTGACTGAGCAGAGGCTGGGAGAATGAGTCAGTGCCATTGATGAAAACTCCCAACATTCATGGTTTGATGTTGTATTTCTATGTAGTGCCACTAGCTCTGCTTTTGATTAGGATAAAAGAAACTCAGTGTCTCACATTTCACTTGAAGATGAAAAGACTCAGAAAATCTTTTGGTTCCTCTGAAATAACAGCCCCTTTTAAGGCAGTTTTCAGTTTCAATTGCTGGCTGTAGCCATTTAAAGTATAAACATCTCTTGAAATGGCCATCATAGTTGTGTTGTTTTTTCAAATCCTTGTTTCTGCAAGCTACAGCTATTAGACTTACAGAAAGTGCATGACTGGTGTAAATGCCTGGTATAAATGTGCACATGATATGAATAGAGAAAATGCTGCCACAGGGGCAACATGAGCTCTTCAAAACTCTTTTCACAGGCACTAAAGTTTGTATTCTGTGCTCCAGGCATTTCCAAAAACTGTACTAGTCTGAGGACCTGCTTCTGAACACCGGCAAGAGCAGTGCAATAATTCCAGTATAATTGTTACAGCTTGAAGGTGTGGAGATGGTTTGGATACGACTTCTTCATGTCCCTGTTTCCTTTTGTCTGAGGGTACAGGGTCCCCTCACATCACTTCTTATGCCAAATTAATTAAGCACACTAATGATTCTGCTGAAATTGATGCATTTACCCTCATGTCTAAAGCTGACTGTGTGCTTAAGGGTTTGTTTGTGTTTTCACTGTGCAGTTTTAATTCATTTCTTATGGTTTGATGCTTCTTCTCTTCTGTCACACATGCCTGCAAAGGGCCAGAGGATTTAAAAATGGTGAAGGGGGAAAAGGTGGTGAGAACGGGCAGACATACAAACAGCACTATCACATGTATCTTGTTTGCTTTCCATCAGATGAAAAATGGGATGGGTGTGTGCAAGTGACAGCCTGTCCCATTTTAACATTTATAGTTCCAGGGATATAACCAGTATAAAAGCAAAATGAAGTTTTCTCTTTGTGCCATTTGAGCTGAGAGATGAGATTTTTAGTGAAGGCTTTCGGAAGGACTCAAAGGGAGAGAGTGCTGGCCTCAATCCAAGGGAGATGGATTACAGAAGGGAGGTTGGTGAAGCACTGAAAAAAAGGAATTATTGATTTGTGTGCGCCATGTGTGATAGCCCAGTCTTCCCCACACCATGACTGCTGGCAGTGATGCTGCTTATTGGGCTTGCTTACTTGCTTTGGGTCACCCTCCCATCCTGAAATAGCGCACTTATTTAATTTGAAGAAAGTGCCTGCAATCAATAAAAATAAATCCTTTTATCTTCCTCATCAATCTCATGTTAATGAACATGCACCTTTTTTCTTTTTAGCTTCTTGGTTACAATGCTTTTAATTTCCCTGTGCATGGAAAAAAGGGAGTGCAAACACGTGATGGAGTAGGTGATGCTGTGCTGCTTGCTTCTTTCTAAAGAATCATTATGTTCTTAAAGGAAAGCAGTGGTCTTAGTGGAAATCACTTGCCTTGCACTGAAGTGTGGTCTTCTGAGCATTCTTTCTCAAACTGTGACCCAGCAGGGCTATGAATAACCACTTGTGAAAACATACTTTACTTTCCTCAGATCTCAGTAGTTCCAAAAGAATATGTAACTCATAGAGAATCTTTTTGTGGACTATGGAACTTCATTTAAAGCATATGGATATTTGAAATCCAATGGCTTCCATGAGAATGTCTCACCTAGTATAATTTCCAAAACCTAGAGCAGATTTGGGTCTGATAATAGCTTGACCCCTCAACTGATAGGGGTCAGTTGAGTTAATGGTACTTGCTGCTTTAATTTGCAAGATGATGTCAGTTATGATCATGTGTCTATTTAAGCTTCATTCGCATGTTTGTGGCTGGCCAGAGAGAACGGTCTTCTGCAGTTTGGCAATATAAAATAAACCTTATTTTAGGACACAAAGAGCTGGAGGAACAGATACAGCTTGTTCATCTTCATTTCAGGCTGGAGGTTAATGTTGTCTTTGGTATTGTGTTTCTCCTTGCGTCTTTTGGGAGTGGAACTTAGCAAAATAACATTGATTCTTTGCAAAAAATCTCCACAAAATAAAATTACAGTTTTGTAAGCCTCTGAATTTCAACCTGTTATTTACATGTGGCAAGAGTCCAAATCTCAGTCACAGATTAGCTTCATTAGCAGAGAATCACACTAATTTTTCATCTAAGCCAAAGAGACCCAAGCCATATAATCATCAGAAATAAATCTTTGCACAAGGACCCAACCTAATGGAAAGCAGGCAAATAATTTCTTTTTTCATTCTTCTATATTGCCCATAAATGGGCTACCTGAGTAAAACTTTGTTACTTCCAAGGTTGTGCTAGCTCTTGTTTACTTCCGGGGTCTCCCTTTCTATTAACCAATTGCTGGCTCTTTTCCAATGCAGTTACCTACTCTATCCTGGGCCAGAACCCGTGTTTAAGCACAGCATGCCAGGGCTAGCATGTCACTGCAGAAATGTAAAAGACTCAAAAACGCAGCTGCAGGAAAGTATTTCTGCACTGAGGCAAGGGAGCAGAAAGGACCCCCAAAACAGCAAACTGTACCTTCAGTTCAAAGCCGTACCTTCAAACCCAAAGCGAGAATCTATCAGGCTTTACCGCTGCCAAGAGAGCTGGCACAAAAGGCAGCATGCTCCCTTTACCAACCCACATACAGTACAGAGCATGGGGCTGGGTTTTTGTCTAAAGGTCCTGAGAGGAGCCGGCCCCATGCGGTAGCAGCTTGCAGCATCACGGGAAGGCTCTGTCCTGGCCCTGGCTTTGGCCACCTGTGGAGCAGAGCCAGGGAAGCAGCCTGGCCGATGATTCAGCATTGCCTTTCTCCCTTGTTGGCAGAGGGAGAATGGGAACCACCAGGCACCTCTGAAGCCATGTTGCTGCCCAGTTTTTCTCGCGGCGAGCCCCAGCACGCTGCAGCTCCAGTGGGGCTGGGAAGGTGAAGCATCTCTGCAGGCTTCCCGAGGGAGGGGGGGGGTGGGGTGAACCGTGAGGAGGAGGGCTGAACAGAGCTGAGCAGAACTGCGTGATGCTGAAGCAGGCAGCTTGCGTGCCAGGTCTGGAGGTGCCGCGGGGGAAAGGACCTGCAGCAGAGGAGGGTACTGCAGCCTGGAAGGGAGCCAGGCCCCATGGAGATGCTGCGGCCGCGGAGGCGGTGGGAGGGGCTGGAGGTGGCTGCGTGCTGGGAGGAGATGGTGCTGGCGGGCTGAGCTCTGGTCAGCTAAGGAGGACATGAAAAAGCAAGGGAGGTAGCCGAAGTTATCCTGGCTCAGTATATCCAGGAGGGCGTGGGGGGAAGGGGCTCGGGCAGGCAAAACCCCTTTGGCTGATCCCTTCCCCGGTCCTTCCTGTGAGCTCACAGCCCCCCGGGCAGCAGGGTGAGGAGGGGACAGTCCACTTGCACGTTGGTGCATTGCTCCCCGTAGGTGTCCCCACCAGGTTCCTTGAGCAAAAGGCTCTGAGGTTTCATGGGGCACTGTGCACACAGAAGTGCCAGCCCATGATGTGAACCAGTAATAATCCATCTCCATCCAGCTATGTAGTATTGTGCATGATTACTTTAACTTTATGGCAACACTTGTAAGAAAGGTGCAACATCTCCACAAGCATTTCTGTTCACCTCAGTGCCAGAAAGATGTGAACAAAGCAGAAACATTATTTAAAGGAGAGCATGAATAGACTAGAGAGCAGAGAAGATTACAGAAGATTGAGCACAGGTAGTTTGACTGGAAGACCAGTGCAGTGTAGATGTGGATTAAACACAGGCTCAGAGCAGTATCAGCAGGGAATATTGTCTTATTGGAAATAGGTTGAAAAATTAGACATGGATAAAGATGGCAAGACATTTTTTAAAAATTGTGCCAAGCACTCAGATGCCATAGTAACTCATCTGTGCAATAAAGAGAATATTCCCAGGTGGTTCTCAACTTGCACTCTGCTTTGAATAGCGATGCTTCTAGCTTCGCACCTGAGGAACAGTTTTCATGTGCAAATGTCTGGTTTTCTGAGATTTATCAGCTAGTTAATCTAGTAAAAGATACATCCTTTCCCTAGAAACCTTGCTTACTTTTACCCACAGACCGCCACAGCTTTCACAGCAATGCATCTGTGATGTTACCCTTTCTGCAGTTGGTGTGTTGTTACTGCTGTTTCAAATAGGTTTTGAGATACTTGAAAGAGGCTGTGCTCATGCAGAATACCAGCTAATGAGCACACATGCTTTGTAAAAAGAGGACCTGTATACATAAATATACAATGCAAGCTGTTGATTCTGTCTGAGGAGACTTATCACATCATTAACCTGAGGACCAACTACTTCAGTGCTCATGCAGACTAGATTGTACATTTTACATTGAATTTGACTGAATTTTTCGTTCTTCCAGACAGTGTTATCACTGTCTGTGCTTTAAGGTAGATTCTCCAGGCACTTGAATGTATTAGCATCGTGATTACTTCAGTGTGGCTACTATAGCCTCACAGGAAGCTTTGTGATCAGACACTATCAGTTAGTCCTTGACATGAGAGCCTGTGAAAACACTTTGGGATTCAATAAGATTTTGATAAACCTTTTTTATGTGAATGTTACTAACGTTACTGTGGAAATATGGGGTGAGGGGGGACAAGGTGGGGATTGGAGGCAAGGAGAGGAGATGAATAGACATTTTGTCACTACTGAAAATATATGACTACAAAGAAAGTTACCTTTCACATGCTTTACTGAGGTACCAGTAAAAATTAGTTCAGGTCAGTTTGTAGCACTTTATTCTTTGCTTTTTTATGCATCTCACAGACTTTTATACCAAGGAGAAAAGGGGATTCGTGCTGCCAAATCCTCAATGCAAATGTTTTCACAAAGTTCAAGGGGCTGGAAATTGTGTTAAAAGCGCCTCTCCTTTTATACATATGTCTGTATTGCTGCATAGATGTACTTTTCTGTGGCAGGCAAAAAAGACCAGAGAGCTGAGTTTAGTCTTACTTTCATTACAATAACTGAACTGTTGATTTACCCCTGTATTACACTGCACTGGTGGAAAAGGGAGTTAGTGTTAGGTGTTGGTAGAGGTAAGAAATGGCAGGCAAATTTAAAAAAAAAAAAAAAAGTGAAATTGTTGTTAATAATAAAATTCTTTGATTTTTTTATTTATTTTTTCTTTTTTTCAAGTCTTAGGGGGAGTAAAGTTATACACTAGCAACATGCAAGCTCTTGGAAGGTATCTTCAGGAGATGGCTTTGGTGTGAAGTCTTTGCTTTATTGGTTTTGGAGGGCTTTGGAAAAGAGGTTGATACATTGAATATTAAAAAAAAAAAACAAGAGAGACTTCTTTGTAATAACATAAATGCAAGTTTGTCAGAGGTGGGAGTGGGTTTGATTTTGCTTTTTTTCTTTTTTTTCTTTTACCTTTGCTTGACCTAGGATGCATCATGCATCCCAGCCCTATTCCTGTTCCTAGTGAAGGAAACTTACTCACAGGCTTGGAAAGAAAAGCTGTCTCTAGGTGTCTGGCAGAAAGCAGTCTTCCCCTTTGGGAGAGATCGGGTATCAGACCGAGTGAGCCCAGTCCAGCCCAAAGAGCTCCCACTGACACCCGGTCTTCGCTGGAGGACCCTGTCATCGATGGCTGCCGCCTCTGGCCGCGTTCTGGTTGAAGAGGGGGAGCGGGCAGGCGCGCAACTCCTGCCTGCTCCCTCCCTTTGATTTGATGGCCTTTATTCCTCCTAATTGGATAAAATAGGAAGTCACTGACAGTCCTGCGTTGCTGGGTGTACTGATTTCCCTCAGACCAGCCCTGCAGAGGGCGGGGGGTGGGGTAGGGGAGGAAGGAGCGAGTCTGTACATCAGGGAAACAGGCTGCGAGGGAGCTGGGGGAGCA
>VZTM01030615.1:4749-28869 GCA_013400555.1 Jacana jacana | reverse complement strand
ATCTTGCCTTTCGCTCTGGGCTAGTGGTTCACTTAATCTGGTCAATTTGTTCAGTGTTCGTGGTTTTCTTTCTCTCATCACCCTCCTTCCCCCTGTTTTGTTTTGTTGTGCTTGCTTTTGGGGGGATGTTTCTTCCCTCCTGCAGAAAAGCTGGAATTGCTTGAGAGGCATTTAAGGAATTATAAAAGTGGCCAGAAAACAGGAGCTCAGTAATTGCAAAGCTACTCTTGCTTCAGAAAGGCAGAGAGAGCAACAGAGGGCTCGGGAGCAGGGGTTGGGGGGCGGGGGCAAGGGGGGGCTCATTTTTCCTGTGCGTTACTCCTCTCCCAGTTTGGATGATATTGCTGAGCTCAGACCTTTTGTTGACTCCCACTCTGTGATTTTTGCAGAGCACTGTGACTGTTACTACCATCTCTTTTTGTCTGTGTCTCACAGTAATGGACTGTGATAGAGTTAAGGCCTTTTGGAGGTGAGCTGTTTGAGAGCTGATGCTTAAACATGTCTGAAGTAGCTGCCGACACTTTTCCCAGCCCCTCAGCTCAGCTGAGCCCTGATGTGTCCCTCGACGGGCTCCCGGCTGAGGAGAACATGCCGGGGACCCAAAGAGAGGACAGGAGGGTCCAGGGGATAGCAGGCCTTGCCGCAACCTGCTGTGTCTGCCTGGAGGCAGAGCGACTGAAGGGCTGCCTCAACTCTGAAAAGATCTGCATCGCCCCTATCCTGGCTTGCCTGCTCAGCCTTTGCCTCTGCATTGCTGGCCTCAAGTGGGTCTTTGTGGACAAGATTTTTGAGTATGACTCTCCTACCCACCTTGACCCTGGGAGGATAGGACAAGACCCAAAGAGCGCTGTGGATCCTACAGCTCTGTCTGCCTGGGTGCCTTCGGAGGTGTATGCCTCACCCTTCCCTGTACCTAGTCCCAAGAGCAAGGCTGAAGTGACAGTGCAAAGTGACAGCTCGCTTGTGCCCTCCAAACCGTTCTTCCAGCCTTCTCTGTATAACCGCATCCTAGATGTTGGGTTGGTATCCTCTGCCGTACCTTCGCTGTCACCAACTGCCCTGAAGCCTACCACAGCATCTCAGGCACAAGCAACAGAAACCAATCTCCAAACTGCTCCAAAACTTTGTAAGTAGAAGCTATGTGTTTCTTTGTTTTTTCCTTCCATATACATACACACACACACACAAAATTAACTGTGCTGCAGGTATTCTCAAGGAGGACATGTGATTGGCATGCAAAGGTTAAATGTGCTAGGATGGGTGTAGCATTGATTACATTCTGAGGAGAGCACCTAGGGGTCTCTGAACTTAGTTTTGAGGTGTGCATGGCAGGGAAGAGGGCTTCATTTGGGACTTTTGTAAAGTACCATCCTTTTCTCTCACTTATAGGGAAGTATGTGATTTATTTCAAGGATTTATCATATCGCTATTCCACATGGTCTATTGGCACATTTTTCTTCTAAATTTTATTTGCGACCTGTGCTGGATCTTCCGTGTGTGTTCATTTTCTTTACCATGCCTGCAGAGTACTTTTGCTACCTTCTTCCTGAAATCTGTTGCTTGCAAACTTCCTTGTCATCCTCCTGAAACACTCAGGGAAAACAGTGGGAAGGAGCAACAGTGTATTTAAAGCAGTTAGAGACTAGGCATTATTAATTTAGCAGTTATCTTGTGATCTCTCCCTTTCTCTTAAGAGGATAGCACACACTTCTCTGCATCTCTCCCACCCTCTAGGATCTGATTCTTGTTGAACCTATTTCTCAGACATTGCCTCATTGGCTTTAGTGGGGCATTTCAGGAAAGTGTTCTTGCTGATGCCGGGGGGTCAGCTTCCAAATGAATCTTTTCTTGTCCTTAAAGCAAAACACGTTCAGGCTACCTGGATTATTTTTTTAGTAGCGATCATAAAGGATCAGAATACTGCATTTCGGAAGTGTAATTTCTTTGACATTCATCATTTTAACCCATCAAATCTGGAGCAGATAAAGACAGCCTGTGTAAAATTGTGCTAGTCTAGTAAAAAAGAAGGCAGCACGCCATTGTGCCGAGATCACAGGGCTGAGGTTTCCTCTGGAAAGCTGCAGTGATCAGAATAAGTAACTGCGTTCCTTGCAAATTGCTTAGCAGGACCCGATCCAATTTATTCTCCCTTGTGCCTTCTCTGTAGTGCCGCAGGATGGCCACCGGGAAGGTGGTACATACTGGACCTCACTCTGGAGCCGTAAAGTCACCAGAGGTTTGCTACTAAGTTTAGCCCCACCAGGACTGGACTCAGTATAGGTATGTGGCAACTGGATTAAATATAACATTTTGGACCAAACACCTTGCTGGTGAAAATAAGCATAGCTACAGTGATTTCAGTGGAGCTCCTTTTAGCTGAAAGTACTGAACAGCAATTCCAGAATTACTGACAGAAAATCCTAAGTATTCCTGTAGAAGCTCTGCTGCCTTTTGCTTAGATAATGGGAGACAAACTGCCTTTGGATTAAAAGTAATATCTCTGTAGTCTAGTAAGGAAATACTACTGTGCAGGATAAATGACAGGGGGCTTTGTGGTAGGTTAGACATTATTTGAATTATTGGGACATTTAACCAGCATTGTAGTTACATAAATCTGTACTTAGTGATTTCTTTTTTCTGCTGATGTGGGAATCTTTTTTGTAGTGCAAATATTATAGGTAATATTAAAGATATGACAGCACTTTTTACTTCATAAATTGACCAGGCTACACCACCCGCTCAAAATGGCCTCTTTCATGCAAGAAATAGAAGCAACCAAAGCTAGTTGTGCTAAGACAGCCCTCATCCTCTTGAATTTTCACGAGGCAAGCCTGTATCAATAACATGTTAACTTCATCTCTGAAGTGAAGGGAGGGAAGGAAAAATAGTCTTTGGTGCAGTCCCTCATAAAAAGGCATTATTTGCATTGAGGTCTGCTCACATCTGGGAAATAAATGGTTGTCCAGAAATTAGGTGATTTGGTTGAATTGTTTTTTTTACTGTTGTCTTAATATTTTAAGACAAATGTGTTTTAAGGCATCACAGACTTCCAGGCAGATACACGCTGAAAGGAGAGGGAGAACTGGCAGCAGGTCAAGTTTGGGTTGCTCTGAGGGAGAAGGTTGTGTAGACAGTATTTATTATAACTGTAGCACATAATTCTGACAATGGCAAAGGGCCGCAAACATGAGAAAATGTAGTTGGAAAAGTACACTGCAGAATATCTGCATGAGAATTCAAAAAGGCATGAAAAGAACTTTTTGGAGAGCCCTAAAAGCACTGTCTTGGGGTTTTTGAAACAGCTGCATTTCGAATTTTTATGTTTTATGTAGACCAAGTTTTGTTGGAGACGTTGACTGACTGCATCAGAGATAACTTTTTTTTTTTTTTTAATGAATGCATTTGACAGCTATAAAATTCTCAGAGAGATGGCTTGGAAAGTAGCATCTGCAAATTGGATTGTCCCTTCTTTTGCGTCTCAGTGTCCTTATTTTCCATTTCAGGCAGAGTGAGGTAACTGGTTTCCAGAAAGCCCCTTTTGTGCTGATTTTGGGGTTTTTTTCCAGTGCAGAACTAAAAAAGAACTGACACATCTCATATTCTGTAGCTGATGTATTTTTTCTGAATCAGGACCTTCCATGAGTTTCCAAATCCTTTTCTCTTCTTCTCCTCTGTTTCTTTCTTACTCAGCATATTCCACTTAAAGCTGTATCCTTCAAGGTCATAGTCTGCAGAGAGTTAATTGATTCTTCTTTATCCTGGAGCCTGGGAGAGAAAGCAGAAGAGAAACAATCCTAGTAATTGTGTCTGGTGCATTAGATTCAAGACTGGGCTCACTCCTATTATTATACATTGCCCTTTAACAGTACAGAAATGATCTCTTCCTGCCTGTTTGGTTTACTTTTTATATTGTGATGTCATTTCTCCTTTGCTGAAGCAGAAAGGAAAGGTGAATGTTTTAAAGCATTCACATATTTAGGGACCATGTCAATCTCAGCATAATTACACGAGAGGTTTCATTACATGCAAGATATAATAGTACACTCTAACCTACATTATGCCTCCCTCCAAGAAGAAATGCGGATTGTAAAAGTGCTAACATAGTTCAGGAGGTAATTGTACTTCTTCATACACCATCACCTTTAAATACAATTCCACTCTGTACCCAGACTGGTAACAGACACAGCTTTACTGTCAAAACTGTGTTTCCATAATAACTGCATCTATACATCTGCAAAACCACCACTCCCCTCTTTACACATCATCATGCTGCCTTCTCTTTCCACTTAAACAGATTTCACCCCAAACCACATGCCAGTGTCCATGTGGTATTACCCTCCTGGAGTGACAGCTCTGCCAAAGGAGTGCACTGCTTCTGCATTTGGCTCTGCCCCAAAATGGAAGTGCCCAAGCCTTTGCCTTTCAGATCACAACTCTCATGACTTGGTGAAGTGCCACAGGGCACACAAGAGGCAGGACAGGAGATAGACCACAGCATGAGGACTTGGCTGGAGTATCCCTGTGAGCAGAGCAAAAGGCCCGGCAGAGAGCAGACTCTAGAGGAAGCACTTCCCTACCAGCACATCTGCACCACCCCTGCATCCTTTCCACTTTTGTCTCCCCCGGTCACCTCAGGTGCTCTGTGTTGATGGGCCAGCTGCATGCACCTCGTGCTACACAGGTGGCCAGCAAATGACCAACAGGTGTGCCTTCATCTCCCTACCTCTGTGCCCACAAAGTTGTACTGGTCATAACACACAAGAGTGCATGCCCCTTGAGGGAAAGCAGGGCTCCCTGCTACACCTCACTGGTGCTGGCCCTCTCCTGGAAAATGTGTCAAAGCAGAGAAAGGGCTGTACACTGCTGTCAGCCACCCCTGCCAGGGACTGCTCCCTTCTTGTGTTTTTGAATTCCAATGCCACTTGGTCATAGTATTCTGCGCCAGCATCAGCAAAAGCTGCTACTTTCTTATCCTTACTGGAAAAATTGTTAAAATGATGCCTTCAAGGACTGGTAGTGGGTGTTTACCTAGTAAATGGTCTCAGTTCCCCCACAAAGTTATCCAGTCGCAATGGCTGAATTTCTTTCCGCCTTTCGCCTCTGCTTGGTATTTCTCAGCTCTGCATTTGACGTCCTTTCTCCTATATACAGTGATTTCTGAAGGTCTGTGTTTTACCTCTGTGGCAGGCGGGAGGGAGCCTTTCCTCCAGTTATAGGTGCTGCAGTCCAGCTGAAGGCTTTGATTTACGGACAGCAAGGATTTCTTCATAGCAGTTTCACGCATTGTTTGTTCTTTTTCTTGAAACAGACTAATTTGGACCCATGTTCTGCAGTTCATATCCCCATCACAACACCATGGGATTGAGTCCATTCCTGGCAGCCTCTGAAAGTGTCAAGGTCAGGGATATCTCAGAGAGATGTAGGGGACTGTAGTCACCAGACAGGAGAGCAGATGATTCAGTACAGGATATAGATCAGCCTCTTCTATGCTCACTGTTATTATACATGGCAGTGCCATAAGGGAGATTGCTTTTTCCCCAAAGCTTGAAGATGAAGGAAGACAGCACCTTAAAGAAGATGTTGCTCCATTTCTGATACAGGATTGATGTTGATTAGCTTCAGACACCTGACTCAAGGGCCTACATTAGGAAGCTTGGCCTTCAGGATCCTGTTCAGCATAAAGATCTCCCCCGGGCGATTCCCAGCATGACTAGCAGGAGTAACTCTTTCTCCAATCAGTGTATAGGGAGACTAACCTATTTTAGTTTCTAAGTTAAATGTCTGCTACACAATATGAAGATTCATTTTGAAAGCCATGATTTTTCTTTGATGTGGCCTGCGAATTAACAGTGTCTTGTCACAGGGAAGTAATAATTAATCATGGTTAAGATACCAGACAAGTTCTGAGCCTAACTCAAGAGCATAATAAAGAGATGCTGATGTCAGTAGGCCCTGGAGACACCACTGGACCTCCATTAACAAGTAGCAATAAAGTAAGTGGCACTGTATCGAGCCAGCCAGACTGTATTTCCCTGAAACACTTATTTCTCTACTGTCCCAAAGGTCATGGTGGCTTACAGACGTATATATTTGTGGCAGGAACACTAAGAGTAAAGTGGAACTGGGACCAATGGGATGAGATACATAAGATGCAGCAATTTTGGGGAGTTAGGTCCATTAAGCCTGCCAGAGTGATAACTGAGACATACCCTTCCTAGCCCAGCTAGTCACACTGTCTTTAAATGCCCTCAACAAGCACAGAGCTTGTTCACGCAAATGTATTGGTTTGTGTCTTTTTGTATCTCTATCATCTGCCTTTTTAACATTCTTTGCTTGCATAGAAACAGTTCTTCTATGGAACATACAGAGGACTAAATTGATTGGTCCTGCGCTTCTTTCTCTTGGACAAGCACCCCCCAGATTCCTAGCTCTCAAAATTACCTTATGGGTGTGTTTTTTCTTTCATTCACCATACATCATGCACAGAACATAGTGGAGAAAAAGCAGTATAACCTGAAGTATTTTTTCTTGATAATAGTCTGAATGTCTCAGTGCAAAATAGTAGTCTGCATGTGTATTATTTTACTCTGCAAGTTTTATTTTACTTTGTAAGCTTCACTGAGAATAAGCAATGTATCCATGCTACGTGGAACTTCTGCATGTTCTCCTTCCTCATTTATATACATATGCATATGTAAGTACAGAAAAACGAGGTATATGGAGTATATGGCCGTTGTTCCTTTGTTAAAAATGACATCTGGGACTGTACTGCATCATATGTTTCTAAGCAAAACTGCTTAATAATTGATGTCATAACAAAACCTGGGTTTGAATTTCCACTGCAGGGGACTGAAATTATCCATTTTCAATATGTATTGTACTTTTAAGTGAAATTTTTATTTCCTATTCATGCACTGCAAATAAACACACCAGCAGCCCACCTCAGATTTGCAGTGTCCAACTTTTGGGTGCAAAGAAAACTTGGGGAACTTTCTCATCAGATGGAAAGGCAGAACTTGGCTTGCTGGAGGCTAAGTAGCCACAAGGTTAATTATGTTGCAGAGTTCAAATAAGTGAACATTTTCATCATTTGCAGTCTTGCTAATGGAAATGCAATAGATTTGCTGCAGAAATCCAACTCAGAATCAATACCATTGCAATGAGGCAGCTGTTTCAAGGAGAGCACATGTGATGCCAATCTACTGCAGACATTACCTGGGCAGAGACTGCTCTGTCTCTCTGTCAGGAAAGGGCAGACAGCCCTAGGAGATGCCACGGCAGGTAATGACAGACTTCTGAATGGAAAAAGTCTGCTTCACCTAGGATGGGGTGGTGTTAGGAGAAAAGGCTTTCTCTGTATGAGAGAGGAGAACTGTTTTCGTTGGGGTATTGAGATCTGTTTGGGCCCACAATGTCTTCTTTTGATAGAAGGTACTAAGTTAAGCAAAAAAAATGTCTTTGTAATTCAGGTCATGTTCAGGCAACATGAAATCAAGGAAGGAATGAGTAATGGTGTGTAACTTTGGAGATGGGTAGACAGTCTTAGAGGATCTCCTAGTAAGGGCTTCCGCTGACTTGTTCCCCAGGCAGATTATGAAGAGGAGCAGGTGCTACCCTTTCTGTGGATTGCATTATACTAGGCACACTGGCTACCTTTACTATTCATACTGCAGGGAGCTCAGTTTGCTGCAGAGTGAGCATTGTGATTCACATCTTGATCTTTCACTTTAAAATGTTATGTGGAGTACCAGACTCAGTAGGAGGTACACATTAAACTTGAGAGCCTGAGCATGACTGTTGTTTGGCAATGAGAACTCCTGAAAGCGGCAAGGGAGAAATACCTATGCATTATTTTGGGGAAGTGTAATGGCTGTTTATTTACACCCTGTCCTGTCTCATCCTGTCTCTCATCCCCCTCCCTCATCCCCAGTACAGTCTTGGTCACTGCGACAAAAGGAAAGGTTTTAGCTGGGGAAAAATGGGCAGGAACAAATCCAGTGGGACATGAGTGGCCACCATGCAGTTCTGCTCTAAGATAAACCAGCAACAAGGGCCATCCAGCTCTGGACAAGAGCAGTGGTACTGTGGCACCCATCTATTACCTTTGCTCCTGTATTGTTTTATTACGAAAGCTTTATTTTATTTTATATCTTTGTTCAGAGTATATTCAGCTTTTTCACATATGCTTCCACTACTCCCTCCCCCACTTTTTTCTTTTTTATATCTATGCTTCATCCTGGAACTTGCTGGCAGTGCATTCTCATAACTCAGACAGCTTTTTATTTTGGCAATGAATATTGCTTCAGTTTTTGAGATTAAAAGAAATCAATAGTGGGTTGGTAGTCATATGGCACTGGGTGCAGTATAGGAAGCTATGATCTTCAGCATGATTTGTGACACAGTTCAGTATTTCTATGAAAGAGATTTGATTTTACAATTTTTAACAGTCAATTAATTCATGTGATTAGACAGATCAAAGGAGAGAAAAAAAGAGTATCAAACTCGTTCAAAAGCCTTTCTCTTATGCAAAAAAAAGAAAAAAACTGAGCTCACAAAAGATGACTTGAATCTTCTAAGGTGGTAACTGAAAGCAAGTGTAAAGCTGCTGGAACTGGATCTCAAGATGAGAGAATTATGCTTGTCACTATACTAAATTAATCTGGATTAATTTGGTTTTTCATCTGGAACAAAATGGCCTGAATTTTCATTAGCATAAAGGTACGTTCTCAGGTCTGTAGCTCTGTAAGACTTAGCAGACCATTGGGATGTGCTAGTCCATGACCTACATGACATAATTTCCTGACTAAGGTTTCCTCCAGACCCCCACCAGTTGTGATGTGAAGACTGAGAGCAAGCTAGTGTCTGCCTTTTCCCTTGTTCTGGCTTCTCTTTTAAACAGAATCTGTTACTTTGACTTTAAAAATACATGTTTGTATTCTAGCCATTCATTCATTTACACCTGTCTCTCCCAGATTAAAAGGCTCTTCCATGCCATGTATTTTCCCCTCACAAAGGTGCATATACACTATAATCAGCTCAGTTTTGGATTAGCCTTTTTGACAGGATAGGCAGGCTGAGCTCCGTAATTCTCCCCATGGAGAATTGTTTTCAGTCCTTGAATTATTTCATCCCCCTTCACGCTTTCTTACTTTTCAGATAAATAGAGCTATAATTTTGATATGATACTTACACATGGGCTAGCCCAAGATCCTGGCGAAGGACAACAAAACCTGTTCAGTGTCTTAGTCACTGTTCAGAAGCACTCAAGATGCACAGAGTAGCACCAGCATTTGTTTAGTATTTTAAGCAGTGAACCAGTAATGATGTCTAGTCATAGCAGAAGACCTATATCTCTCACATACAATGGCCCTAACTGCCCTGCTTCTTGACCCCCAAGGTTGCATGCTGCTTCTTACTGGGGTGGAATAACAATCCTCAGGGCCAGTCAAAGGAAGAAAAAACAAATAACACTTCACCTTGGCAAAGTGTGCATTTTAGGAGGAATTTCAGCTCTGTCATTCCCCAGCTGGTTTTGTCCTGCTCTGAAGGATGCCCTCAGCAAGGCATCTTGGGTGAACAGGAAGCTGGCTCAATAGTTTTGACTGTTCAGGTTCCTCTATTCGCTTGACTTCTGTTCATGTTTTCAATGATTTCTCCCTCTGTGTCCTGCAGACACTTCCCCCATTGTTGGCCCAAGGACCATTACATCAGTTTGCCCTTCATTCAGTTTATTGCCTCAGCTCTTCCACATTTTAGCTTTTAGTTTTTCCTTTTAGAGAAGCAGATACAGCCCTAGAACATGGATTTGTGGAAGGGGAGGATTTTGGTGTTTGCACATCACTCCTGTCTACCAAGCTTAAAGACACTTTGCTTATGTAATGGATTCTTTTGCATTGCTGTCCTACAGTGGGTCTGCTGCATGGGCTCAGCCTCTTAAGTCTGCATGTTGCCCAAACATCTTGTATAATGACAGGACATGGGAATTAAGAAGCATAATTATAACCAAAAAGTTACAATGGCTAGTAATTTCCAGGTAGCTGGGATTTTCAAGACATTTTTGTATTTTCAAGATAGCATTTCGTGAGCTGTGGGTGTGCTCAACTGGACAGTTAACTGTATGAAGGTAGAACTGCCTTAGTAAGGGAAATGAAGTGTGTCATGGTGAGAGAGAAAACTGTAGGGAAACAGAAGAATAATCATTTCTGTATGAAATCAGCTATAGTCTGAGCTGGTCAGGGAGCAAACTGATGAGGGTGCTGTTAGGGCTTTAGGAATAAAAGAGCACAGGGTAAGAGGGAAGACAAAAGGCTTCCTTCTGTGTTTGATACAGGGTCTGGTAGAGGCTTGAGCATGTTCTTACAACAGAAGAACATCATTAAGTAGCCAGGAAAGTGCCAGGAAATTGGGAACAAGTGGTTGTATCTGCAAAGCACAAGACAACAGGGGAGATCTGATCCTTTATTGACTGGAAGAAAGTAGGAACAGTCTGATCCTCTATTCCACAGGTACCTGAAGTCTGCCTGGGACTTGCAGGAGGTCCCAGAGCAAGTATTTCCACTGTTGAGGGGCTGGAGTATGAATACAATCATCCATTCTTCTGCCATGCTGCATTTCTAAGGTGACCTCTGCAGGGTAGATCCTTTTGCCATCCATGCTGTGTACAGGCTCCGCACTGACACTGAGATCCAAGACACTGCTTTCCCCAGCCTCCCTGAGGGCTGGAGCCACTCTGGTCTGCCCTTGCTGCAAACTCTGCAAGATTCTCTCTGTCACTAAATTCCATGTCCAAGAATTCCTGTCCATTTGTTCAAAAACCCTTGATGTAATTCAGGCATTGCCTCATGGGGTTTATTCAGTCCACCCTACTTTTTTTAGACGTTGTTTCAGTGACAGCATTAATAGGTTTTGAAGGTTATCAGTAAAAATTTTTGCAAACTTTTTCAACTATGTACAGCTTCAGGATGTACAGCTGTGTACTCTGTTCATGAGCAAAGAAAGGCTGTGTTTCAGGATCAAAAAGCCAACAAATGCATTAACACAGCATTTTTTCTTCAAAGTGATGTAATGCTTCAGAATTCTTTTTTTGCTTTAAAAACTGGTATCTGTCCAGTAAAGCCAACGACACGCTAACATGCTGGGTTTTGAACATATGAATGTTCAAGATCATGGCTAGCAATCTCTCAGTTACTTGCTAGCTCCAAGCATTTGTATTCACCATACTCTCACCATGAGATTAATGGAGATCTCTCAGAGAAGTAGCTTTTCAAACAACCCTGTAATTTTCCTAATTGTTGCTAATTGTTTGTTTGTTGTTTGCAGTTTTTCCTTCTCCAAATATGGAGGAAGGATTAAAGAGACATGTTCTGTAAGTATATTCAGAAAACTGTTACAAGCCCCCAAAGCATATTTAGTAGCTGTGAATCAGAGGAAGTATCAGTTTCCTCAAACCACTTAGCTGGGCAGAAGCTGGCAGAGGAGGGGACTGAAGACAAAGGAAGCTGAAACATGTTCTGACATTTCCCAAACAGGACTGAGATCCAATGAACATGGCATGTCAATGTGCTAGCATTCAAAGAAGAATTTGGTATCTAAATCGATTTGCCCATAACAGTTATCTGTCAGGTTCTTCAAGCTGCAAAGCAGTATGCTCTGCTTTTGCTTTTACACATTATCTGTAATGTATTCTTAAGGTTGTTACTGATACTTTCAGGATGTTAATATATGTTGATTTTAACAAATGGGTACACCAGTGCTACTGTCTGATGTTAACTTACATTTCATTCAAATATTAATTTTCATACCTAACTCAGTTGTTAATAGTGTCAGTCAATAGAGAAAGATCAGACATACAACTTGACGATGACTTTGTGTAATGACAGGTCATATAAGTGAAAGTTTGAGCTGTTCAGATATGGCAAGGAAACAGTCCATCATATGAGAGTGAGCTGAAAATAGATTATTCAAGATAGAAAATAACCATGGGGTTTTTTTAAGAATAAGCCTGTTCAACTGCTGGTATTTTTACTTTGAGGGTTAACTGACTTCCACCAACCTAATGGGAAGAATACGTGTCCTGACCAGTAATGTCACTGATGGTACCATCGAAACTTGCTACACCAAGGTGATTAATACTCCAATCTCATTAACAGAAAAGCTTTAGCAAATTCAAACCCCACCCTCTAGTGACTTTGGGTGAATGCAGGTCTCTTCATGTTTACAATAGTTACTTGAAATAACTCCTTACCTATGTGATGACTCTAATTTCCACTGAAAAACAATAGGCATTTCATCTATACTGGCCTTTGTTGTACCTTGTGGTGAGTTCAGGATTGAAAATGTTCTCTACCTTTCCAGTTGCAACTCTCTCTTACATCTATTAAGACATGTAGTAAGTACACTTATATGTAAGTAATTCTTATCTCTGCTTACATGTAAAAATAGGAGAAACCTTGGAATGGTCATTTGAAATCTGACACTAATTCTGCTTTAATTTCTGCTCATTTAAAGAGCATTATGTCTTATTCTCATGGGCAGCCCAAATGATGATTGTTTATAAGGCGTAAGAAGACTATGTAGCAGAAGGACCACAAATCTAAAGGTATCTGTAAAACATGAGAGTTTCTGGGGATGTTCACTTGCTAATAGAGCTTTTAAAGTTGTGACTTCCCATGTGTGATCTCAACCTCAGTCTTTCCTGTGCTACATTTTCTCTCACTGTTAGTGATCTACTCTTCTCATTGCTTGAGAAGCCTTCAAGCACATGCTGCTTGGCATTCTCGGCAGACTTGGACCCAGAGATCTGCTCCTGAAGGCAGCTTGTGTTTTGAATTATGCATAAGTCCATCACAGAGGGGCTGCACTTCATGGCTCCTTTCTAGGGCTGATGATGTAAGGGAATCTAAGTAATATCATGACACTTTTCATTTTTCATGTCCTAGCTCAGTTAAGAGCAACCCTTGGATTGTGTCATTTTTCTCCCATGTGACTGTTTAATCACCAGAGAGAGTACCAGCCAGAGTTTTGTGGTAAGATTGATTATACTCCCAACAAAGTGCTTCCTTCAGCTGAGCACCGGGAAGTAGCCAGTTTAGCAGCTAATGGGATTCAGTCTGAAGGGGAAATGACAACTGTTATTGAAATGTCACTAAGGTGCATGCTAGGCCTTTGGGCTCCATGCTGAACAGTACTGAGATCCTGGGGAAGTTGTCCAGGATTCAAGGTGGGGGGAGATGTTCTTGAGCTGAACTCACACAAAACTGCTATGGGGGGGACACTTCACCTTCTCCTTTGAAAACGACATGGGGACGGCTGTGGACATAGCCAGACCTGCAAGTGGAGAAGGATGTTGCTGCAGATTTAACAGCAATTTTGTTTGCTGTGTTAGCCTGCAATGGCATGGGCTGGTGCTGTGAGGCTTGCATTACCACTGCTTATATCAGCAACGGTCTGAGACAAAGAGAACCATAACAGAGTGATCTTCCACTAACACCCCCCAACACACATTTTGACAGCCAGCTTGCACATATCTATTCCAAGCTTGGGAGAGAACTAAGGAACTATTCAACGGTCCCATTTTACAGAACATGAGTAATAGCATCGTAGGTGACAGTTTACAAATGTTTTGTCTTGCTTTGGTGAATTCACAGTCTCTGAGTGCCAACAGCTCCTCTTACAGAGGCCTCTGTGATGTACCTGGTATCACAGAGGAAACCCGGGGAAGCACCAAGAATGAAGTCTCACAGCCTGAAAGGCAGATGCCCTCTTTTGAGAGGGTAGCATATACTAATGAAAATCTAGGAAGAAAGGGGAGAAAAATCACAAATAAAGGGTGTTATATACAGTTGCATAAAGATACAATAAAACAAAAATCATTCCAGAATCCTTCAAGTCCAGAGGTGTAGGGTTTTTAGATTGTGGTAAGAAATATTTTTTTTTAAATACACATAAAGATAATAAGACTTCACTGTTAAAATAATTCCTTTCTGGCATTTATCACTAAAAATGGAGACAATTGACAATTTAGCCAAAGTCTGGGGATCATATTTCCCAAAGTTGAGAGCTTTGAATGTCAAAGACTTGTTCACCCTTTGGCTGAACCTCAACTAGCTGCGGGGTCTGTTTGCTTGTATGTGTTTATTTCTATTTTCTGGTTTTGTTTGTTTGTTTGTTTGTTTTTAGGAGAGATTGATTTCTTCTTTCCAAATATTTGCTAGTTTCAACTTCTATGCAAAATCAGTTGGTCATTCTGAACACTGCTCCCAAAGTTATTTTTTCATTGTCTGGTGTCTAGATCTCAGTTCCTCATCCACTCACTGAGCCCCATTAAATTTAGCAGCCTGGACTTGCATAAAATGGATTGCTGGAATGACCTTCACGCCACCACCTCCTAAATCTCTAGCCAGGGGATTTCTCCCCGAGCAGCAGTCACTATGTAGCTCTCCTGCTTGGGCGGTGGGGGGAAGGAGCCTGTTCTCTGCCAGATGGAGAAGCTCAGTGGTGGAGAAGAGGAGCTGTGAAGGGTATGCTGCCCTGTGGCCAGGAGGAAGGGCAGCCCCCACGATGCTGCTCAGGGAGGGTGCAAGCATCTGGTGGGTACACAGTGCAGGATGGCTCCATCTCATTGGGCAAAAAATCAGACCCCTTAAGTAGAAGAGCAAGGGATATAAGCACGCTCTGAATGCCCATAGGGGACTCATTGGTCTGAGTGCAATCTCTTTGACAGAAACCCCCCTCTTTGCTGGTCAAACCTGTCCAGAAAGATTTTTTAGCTTTGCCCTTCACTGTTGTCATTACTGTAATGAATTGAGGATAATTGCTTGGCTTGAAACAGCTCTGCCTTCTGCTGTGTAGGTGGAGAAACGATGCCAGGAATAATCCTTTCTTCTCCTGCCAGTTTGCTTTTTTCTGCAGCAGGGGTACTATACATACCAGTTCTGTATAGCTGCTGCTGTTAGCAAAAAGCAACCTAAGCACTGCCTCAGCTAGAAATGCAAGATTGATTACATTAGATGTGCTTTATTCCTAGTGTCCTGCATGAAATCAGCTCTTGAATAGGTTAATGCCATTGCTTCGGAGTGGAAAATGCCAGTGTTAATGCGGGGTTTGTTACGGAGAGACGGCTTGGTACAGAGCACAAATGCATGGGATTGGATCACTGCCAGACTTGTAGGGAGGTCAAATGAAGGTTTGCATTCGATGATACCTCCTATACCAAATACACCATGTGACCAGTTGTTAGGACACCTCAGGGAGCTGTATTCTCTGCATGTCTTGAGTTCAGCTTTGCTAGGATGTCATTTACAGAAGATGCAAACATGTTTTCAGCCGTGGCCCAAATTGTTCTGCCTCCTCACAGTGAGAGCAGGACACCATGACAACACTTTGAATCCCACTTTAAAATGAAACAAGTCTTCTTGAGAGTATCTAGTTTGAAAATGCAGGGAAATTACTGAAAGCAGAGTAGAGCCCATGATGCCTGCTGCAGGGGCAAGAGTCTCTGCATGGTCCTTGTGCACTGCAACAAAAAGGGACCCTACCTCTTTTGGGGCACAACACACATTATCCAGAAGGTAGCAGCCCTCTGCTGACTGGCAGTCCAGACCCTCTGTTCCAGTGGCCAACCATCAGTAATGATGGAGAGGTTAAGGGATTTTGGCATGGCTCTAGGTTGGGAGACCACACTGTGCTTTTCCTTGCTCTGTGATGCTCCCCTCCAGTGGTCTTCTGGGCAAAGATGAACCTGGCCTTACTAGCTATGTGAAGCCAACCTATCACCAAGGTAAGATTGTAGCTCTTGGCTCTCAGGGGATGGATGTGCAAATGAACAGACAAGTATCTTTTGCTTTCATCTCATCTCCAAGAGTCCAGCCTTAGAGTTCAGTCTCTGAGTGTCCCTGTATGATCAGTGTAGCTTCCCACTTATAAACACTGTGGCTGGCAGGAGACTACTCACAGCCAAAATGGAGATTTGCACAGAGCTGGAGTGAAACGTGGTTCAGAGGAGTGCCCTAAGAGTGCTGCTGGTTGGTGACCAGTCCCTAAGGAGTGCTGCACAGAGCCTCACATCATGCTCCATGTCCCTGTGTGCTGCACAGCATCTCATTCGTAGCACACCTTTGCTATTAACTTACCCTCCAGAGCAGACATTGCTACAGGAAAGTGGTGAATTCACAATCTAACCTGGCTATGCTTGAACAGCAAATGACATGCTGCACCCTTATCCCCATGGTGCTATGGTACCAGTACAGGGCTGTATACTTGATTGGCTGTTGTTCAGAATCACAGGCTGTGATAAGGTCCTAATCCCTCTTTGCAGTCTGATCATGCCAACATAGTTAAATTCTTTGGGTCAGGATGGTTCTGTTCTCTTTTTACACATTCTTCTGACCTTTGCACCTTCTCAGGTCACAACATGCATACCAAGTACTTTTAGGTAAATACAAGAGGAGTTGTCGACTATAAGGCAGGGGAACAGATGTTCTGAGACTTCTCAATATCTTCTGTTACCAGGCAAAGTTGCACATTTTGTGGAGTGCTGCAGTCCTCAAGGCATGAAGAAAAATGCTGCACACCTTTTAGACACCAAACAATAAAGAACCATTTGTCTTGCAAACTACCAGCAGCCAAAGTGGTGCTCTGCCACATGACACATCTGTTTTGCATTCAAATTGGGCAGAAAGCAAACACACTGTGGACTATTTTTAACATTTCATGTGAAATGGTGGTTATGGCAGTGGGCTGATCTGTTTTAAGAGTCAAAATCAGCAAGGAGAAAATACACCTGTTTTTTGTAGCTACTTCTACAGTGCAGTGCATCTGTGAGTTCATGCCTGTTTAATAAAGCTGTAGCTTTAGGCCTGACTGCTAAGCTTTTACCAAACAGTCTGGAACATCCAAGCATCTGTTTTCATTTACGTTGTTGGGATGATCTCTGGGACTGGTGTCGACTTTTAGAGGTATTGAATCGTAATATCTGGAAGATAATTGAGAAACATGGATTCAGGATGTTGTGGGTGATGGGCTTGTGTGGTATGGTCCTGTCCTTTTACCCTTCCTTAAGAGATCTGACAATTCAAACTTCAAAACATTTGTAGTAAACAAGGTTTGTTGTCCTATGCTGTCACTGATACTCATGATTAACTGTCTTTCCCTCAGCTACCCTTATCTACTTTCTGTTTCCAAGGCACTTTTTTTTAAGAGGTTCCCTTTGCATCCTGAAACATTTTGGTGGTATATTGTTTCCTAATTGCAATGCTTTATATCATGTCCTGATAATCTGTCGCTTCCAGAGAATGACAGGGAAGCTAAAGGCTCTTTATCTATTGCCTTGGGACATGGCTAAGACCTTTCACTTACAGATTCAAGGTCTCTATGGGGGAAAAGGGGAAGTTGCCATTGCTTCTCACTAGGCTAAAATTACTATATCGTCATGGAGATTAAATAGAATAACCTTGAATGCTGTTAGTGTATTAGTATTGCCAGATTCCAACTAAGCGCTGGTGGTGGAACAGTATTTCCAGGGGACCATCTATTATTCATCTCTCTTTCTTCCGCTAAATGAAAGACCATATATGTGGAGGGTAACTAGTTTTACCTTTGCTTCAAAAGAAATGCCATGCTGTTTCATCTTTCATGGTGCAATTCATTCAGGTCCTTTCGGAGAACTATATAACAATCTGTTCTTGCCATGGTGGGGGAGGCCATCATTTATTCTAACTGAAAGGGCTTTTCAGGAGTATAAGAGAGAGAACAAGCTACAGCTTTTCATATATCTCCAGAGATGGACAGAGACCTCTCTAGAACATGAGGATTCTCATACAGCCTTCCACTCCCCTTCCCAGTGTGTTGCCATTTTTAGGGAAAATTAAAGAATTTGGCAGGGGCCAAAGCCATATCATTTCTCTCAAAATGACAGTTACAGCAGACCTTCCCTAGTAATGTTTTACTTGGTTCCTCTCACACAGATCTGCTCAGCTCTGAGAGGCTCTAATCGCCTCTCATAAAATCCATTTGTCCATATAACTCTTGCTGTGTCATTCCTGCAGGGCAGGGTCTCACTGGTGCTAATGAATGGAGATCTTGCAAGTTCAGGAACATGTGGCACTGGGGAACAGTGCTGAAATATCACCAGGGCCTGGATTGTCACAAGCAGATACTGCATGGTGCAGTAGTTGCCCAGGGCAGGGCTCTTCCAAGCTATATTATATGCTGACCAAGCTACTTAGGTATAACAAATGGTATATGTGCTCTTATAGTGGCTGACCTTGACCTGAATGGGGGAGCTGACCTAATGAGCTCACTTCACAAGCACGACAGTGCTTTTTCGAGAGACACATTGCCATGTGCAACATGGGCAGCACAGTCTCTTTTCTCAGGATTGGCTTGACAGCATCTCTTCATGTTCATCCTTCTGGCATCATGGATGTGGCCAACTAATTGCAGCATGGTTCTCAGGCTTTTCCAAGGTGTGCCAAGTCATGCTGCTTTGCCTGCCTGACTGGGAGAGAGCAAATACTAGATCCCATCACTGGCTGCTGGATGAACTAGAATATATATAGCAACCTCCCCATAGCTCACAACTAGTAGGGACCAGTAGGAAACAAGAGGGTTAAGTTGTACTTACAAGGTGGTGAAGGATAATCTCCTTCCAAATCTTGTGATTGGTGAGTGCAAGTTCTCCCAAAGTGCTGAAGGACACTGCTGAAGGTGAAATTCAGACCTGGGGGACTTGGACATTGCACCTTCCAGAGTGAGGCAGCTCTTCTGTCTGCTCTGACCATAACTGTACGCTTTTTGCAAACTGCAAAACCACAGACCTCATCAGGACCAGAACTGGAAACAATGCACATAGATGGGGCTCCTTTAAGCTTCTGTTGTAGGTCAGCATAACATTTCACATCCTGTTAATAGCTGGCTAATGCATGTTTATTATTACTAGCATTAAATGGTGTGCCTTAAGGTCTGCTATGGCAACAAATTGAGATAAGATGCAGCGCCCTTCCTTTAAGGTGTCATACTGCAGAGCCAAGGCAGACAAAAGGCTAAAGGCAAAATCTCTGTGACCAAGCTCATGCTGCAAGTCAAAAGCAGGACAAAGGGCTGAATCTAAGGCTCCTGGGTCAGGTCTTCTCTGCTGACAGTAGCTTTCCCCAGCTCCCACTGCTGGAGTGGCAGTGGTTTACTTAAGCTACTGCCTACACAGCCAGCACCTCCTATACACAAACAGCTCTCTGCCTCTAAATAGCACACTGAGAGGCTGTGATCTGATACAAAACTAGCTTTGGGAGGACCTAGTACTAGGACAAACGTAACTAATCCAGAGGCTGCCAAGTACCATGGTCTGAAATCAACTGCTGGTTCAAATTTGTTCCAAAAGTGATTGTACAGACAGGCTTTTGTGACATTGCTCCCCTACAGCCACCAGAAGACCACTAAATATGAAGTAGTGGGTAAAATGGGTATTTGCACATCTTGTAGTGCTGGGAATTAAGAAATTCAGTACAAACATTTAAGGGAAAGCATAAGGAGTGGTAATTGTCATGTAGCAGCTCTGAAAGGGCTTTGCTTTGGATCGAAGGCCAGTATGGGCATTTGGAGGTGTAGGACAGAAGCTGCAGGTTCAGCCTTAGCAGAAACAGTGTGGACTGACCCCAATGCCTGGTCAACAGCAAACCATTGCCCCCAAGCAGACTGGATGTCCCTTATGCAGCCCAGCTCAGGGCTGGGTTTGTGACTATCCTTCATGGGCATGTGCAAAGAGAGAGCAGAAGGCTGTCCCATGGCCACAACAGCCTGGCTCAATCTGCAGCGCCTGCTGCTTTGGGCTCTAATTGTATGCAAAATCCTTACAAAAACAAAGGCGCAGCTGCTGGCTCATTTTGTGTGGCAGCCCTTAGTTAATGCTGTGTAATGTGAGAACTGCTCTGTGCCAAGACCACTGTGTCCCTCCTTCCTTCTGCCTCCTTCCCTTATATCAGACACACCTCTAAGCTCAAAACATTCTCACCCCCTGCCTTGGATAAGGAACACATCAGAGCAGACTTTGCATAAGCAGACAGGAGCAAAATCCCTCACAACACAGTCTTTGGTCTGCTTTCTGTTACCCACCTGGAAAGAGTCAAGATTATTACTATCTCCGTCTTTGATAATGCAGTTCACATATTGCACATACTCTAGACCCTCAGCAATGCCTGCAGAGGAGTATAGAAAATTAACCTCTCTACACTCAGGTGTGAAATCCCTTCCTCTGGGGCAAATTCACACCCAACTCTCCTACACACAAATGCGCACACGCAGAGCAGTGACAGGTACTGTGGGAATGGCACTGAGGCTGACATTAAAAGCTGTGGAGGGTATATGCTCAGCTATTGCTGATGGCTGCTGCTTTTGTGGAAAATTGCTAGGACCCACTGGTAGCAGATTAAGTTGTAGAAATGATGCCATACAGAAGGAATTGTGGCCACCACATGACAAATGTGTTCTTTCTCCTCTCTGCTTTTCCCCTAAAAGCTGTGTGAGACAGAGACAGGGAAGGAAAAATGGATGCATTTTACTCTGGGGGTAGGGAGAGTTAGACCCTTTTAGCAAATCTCCTTAGGTGTCAACCACCTTACTTAGGTACTCTGAAAATCTGCCTGGGCGATAGAGAAAGGTTGCACTGTCCCTGAAAAACAAAATCTGCAGGTGCAGCCTTGGTTGGCTGCTGTCCATTAAACTTCTCACTGTTCAGGGAGAATAGCAAACAAGTCAAAAATTAAATCTAGCATCCTTTCCACTGCCTCCCTGCCTGCAAAATGGAGGTGATAAGGGCAATGCTCTTGCTGCAGTAGCACGTTTCACCCACAGCATCTGTTCTGCCATTATTTACCTAGGCTGGCAATAAAAGCTCCTGCTTTTGTGAATTCAACCAGTGTAGTTGGTGTTGGATCATGTCCCTGATTTGGTGAAAAATTACTAATTACTGTTAATTAAAAATCTGCAAGCTTTAATTAAAATAGCTGTTCTTTGGAGATTCCTGCTTTGTACTAAAAAGTTTATTACAGAACTCAGGCAGTCAGAAAAATTGTTTTAGCCAACTGATGTATTCCCCCAGTGCAGCACTTAAAAGATAGGCATTGGAGAGTGCCTTGTAAAATCCACCCAGAAACAAACACCAGCCATTCTGCAGGGGCCAACACTTAGGCTATTGCCATGGGGCTCTTAATACTCAGAGCTTTCTTGACAAAGTATTAGCCCATTCAGTCCTGATACTACTTTTCTCTGCAATTTCTTTTTTTCATTAATTTCTAATCATGATTACAAATATAAGCTCGAAAATCTGGGGAACTAAGTTCAAAAATCTAGAGGCTAAATACTGATGTGTCATTTTAAGAGAGATTTTTATTTTCATGCCGATTCAATGATTTTTGAACACTTAGGAATGGCAAGACAGACTGTATAACTTTTTATTGAGAACACTTGGCATCTTCAGGAACCTGGATTTTAGTGGAACTTTTTTTTTTCTTAGTTACAACAGACATATTTTAATTCATTTTATTTTACAGCAAGGTCTTCAGGACAGATTTCTGTATGACTTGTTGTTTAAATAGCTGTCCTTGTTCTACACAGTCTCCAGTTTGGCTGAATAAAATGTAAACAGGCCTATACATGATATTGATGGAAGGTATAGATGATGTTAGAAATGTTTAATAATCTCAAGAACATTAAAGAAACACGTAGTGTCGGTTTTTTGAACTTTCTGGAATTACTCCATTAATATTTTTTCCCACAGGACATTACTATTCTATCCCCAGCAATAAACATCCAGCATCCTCCAAATGACACTAAGTCGATGAATTGTGAGTGAATATTGCTTTCCCCTCACCCCCACACAAAATTTCACATGTTCATACGCAAATTTACATACACACACCCCATGACCCAAACAGAATATTTTGCCAAATACACCATTGGGATATTTTTCTCTCCTCACTGATTCCTCTACCATATCAAGAGCTGCATGTTGTGTGTTGCACAGCAGGTCATATTCACAAAATTTAACAATGCTCCCTCTGCTGAATCTGTAAAGTAGATCTCAGCCAACCAAATGGTTTTATCAGCTGCCCCAAGCAGACTGGTAATCTTTGCTGAAAATTGAGCCACACATTTATTATAGGTACACTCTAAAACCTAAATTTGTTTTATCTGTTGTCTAGTGTTAGTGCTCTCAACGCAAGAGTTTAAAGGCTAAAGAGGTCAATTGACTCAAGGCTCATTTAATTAATATCTTCTACCAGAAGAAGCGTGGAGCAGGTTGTCTGTCTGAACAACCTTCCTTAAAAATGGAAAGAGATGGCCTGCTGAAGAGCTAGCCTCTACCGTGCCCTGAGCTGCATTGAATTTGAACTCTGAAAGGGTAAATCCAAATGGGATGGATCTGACATTGTTAGGGAAACTTCATATGCTGGCAAAATCCTAGTTTGGCACACAATGATCTGATGCAGCAGTAGCATTACATTATTACACTGCTGAAGTAATGATCTGAAGTTTTAGTCCGTATAATTTCTGTTGCCCCGTGGAAGCATTTCTGATCTTCAAGTTGCTCGTTCCTTCATGTTCATGTGTTCATATGTTCATGCTCAGGTTTAGGGTGATTGTTGCTATCCTCTGGACTCTCCCTTGGTTTGCCTACATCCTCCTTCTTCAAAGAGCAGTCTTGATTCTTGCAGGGGAGTCTTACTGGGCAGCACAGGGTGTGCCTTTTCTGTAACTGTTGTTTCCCACCATTTTTGATATGTAACAATTCAAATGTCCTTTCCTAGGACATTTGTTCCTGTCCTTTCATCCTCACCTGTGTGTATATAGTGGATTAATTCGGCTTATATTTTCCCACTGAGCAGCATCTTTCTCCAGTTCATCAAAATCCCATTTCAGGAAGAGACTGCCTGCCATTCATGATCTCATGACCATAACCAACTTCTCAACCTTTACAGTTTTGCCAGTGTATGACACAGGCCGTAGCAATGTGTGACAAATGACAGAAATGTGGAACACTTGTGCCCCATTGCAGAGCATGCTGTAATTGACAGCTTATGAGCATTTTTAACCATAAAAACTGTGTACACAGTGCTTTTTCAGAAACTGTGAGTCACATAAACCAGTTTGTGTCACTCACTTGTTGATACGCAATTTGAAAAATGGTTTCTGTGGCCAAATTGTCTGATGGCTGAGGCAGAGGATCTCAGCTGGGAATCTCTGTTGGTACCATGAGTGGCCAAAAGAGGAGGCACAATCCCACTGACTTAGCTTGGACGTGTCTTCTTCTGTAAAGCTGCAGGTGCTCCTGCCCATTCCCACAGAAGCTGGACCAATTGTAATCATTCGTAAATGCACTACCATCTTTTAAAGCCTCTCACTGCATGCACTGGGGGCTTGAGCATCAGACCTTCTCTCTTCCCCATTCAGTCTGTCAGAAGGCACAGTGTTTTGGAGAGACCAGTCCACAGCTGCCAGAAAAACAAGCAAAACAAGATTACTGCCTATGTCCAAGAACATCCTCACTTGCTTATGCTGTACTGGAAGCATGTGGCAGAGCCAGGGATAAAGCTTCAGTCCCCTTCCAGCACAGCACAAAACCTTAATTGTGTAACTGCTTCCTCCCTTTGTACTGATTCTTCAGCAGTGGTTATGGAGTTAGCTAGTAGAAAACAGAACAGTGCCAGAAAATAAGGCATGCATCCTGTGGCAGGGACAGTGTCAACAAGGTGTCTCTCATCCAGAGGGACAAGATATCACTGGCATTGCTAGCCTGGGAGCCATATTTATAGATGTGGTGGTGGAGTCTGGGAGCCCCTCAAAAAGGGGCACTGCTACACCAGTGCTAATCCAGTCAATGTGTTGGAAGAATAATAGTACCAGTTTTATAACAGCTTTAGCCCGACTCACATTTAAATGTGCAATCTCACACCCATTCTAAAAACTTTGCACATTTAAGATTTGCAATTAAAATGAGGGAGCTTTGGTGAACATGGCTCTTCATGGGATGCTGCAGAAGAGCAATGGGTTTTCTTGTGTAGTTTTTGGAATACTGTTACCACAGTGCACTCATTCCATGAATTTATTGATTAAGAGAATAAATCTCTA
>VZTM01030607.1:16749-27225 GCA_013400555.1 Jacana jacana | reverse complement strand
GTTCTGGTTTGGTGTAGAACTTTGCCATGCGTTTAATTTCTATGATCTCTAAAAAGAAATTTGTAATAGGAGTTTTTCCTGTTATAATCTGTAAATTATATGTCTGCGCATAGCTTTTTAGCTAATGTAATATTGTCTTTAAAGCATGCAGTGATTGCAATTACATTTACTTTTCTATGCAATCAAATGTATTGTACAATGGTGGCTGTATTATGACTGATCATAGAATCATAGAATCATTTAAGTTGGAAGAGACCCTTGGGATCATCGAGTCTAACCAACAGCCCTATTCTACAAAGTTGTCCCCTACACCATATCCCTCAACANGATGAGGTCTCCCCTCAGCCTCCTCTTCCTCAAACTAAACAATCCCATCTCCCTCAGTCGATCCTCATAAGACTTATTCTCCAGACCTCTCACCAGCTTCGTTGCCCTCCTCTGCACTCGCTCCAGCACCCCAAGTTCTCTCTTGTGTTGAGGTGCCCAGAACTGGACACAAGACCCAAAGTGTGGCCTCACCAGTGCTGAGTACAGGGGGACAATCACCTCCCTACTTCTGCTGGTCACACTGTTTCTTATACAAGCCAGGATGCCATTGGCCTTCTTGGCCACCTGGGCACACTGCTGGCTCATGTTCAGCCTCCTGTCGACCAGCACCCCCAGGTCCCTTTCTGCCAGGCAGCTCTCCAGCCACACTTCCCCAAGCCTGTACCGATGCATGGGGTTGTTGTGGCCCAAGTGCAGGACCTGGCACTTGGCCTCGTTGAAGCTCATGCCATTAATATTGGCCCATCGATCCAGTCTATCCAAGTCCCTGTGATGAAGAACAGCAGCTATTTAATTTCACTTTTTACATTATATGAAACAAAAAGATATTTATTAGTGCTATTAAATACAAACATTATCTACCTATCTATCCTTTATCAGTCCAATTTAGCATTCTGTGCCCCTCATATTCTAAAGCAAATGCTTAAGTCCAATATCGATTCAGTACTTCCAGTGCATTGAGGTATGGGTCACAGTGTAGGCACCATCACCCCCAGGCAGCTCTCCTGCATGCCTGGCAGCCCCACCAGAGAAGTAGCTGACAGTAGGCCAAAAGCCACCTTTGGACATCTGGACATAATTTCTGGTTAGAAAAACCATAAACTTTATGGAGCATCTGCATGTAAACCAGATGTAATTCTACAGGTATTTGAACTATGCCTCTTCATCTGCAATTTTTGCCAAAGAGTGGGAAGGAAGTATCCTGATAGTTCAGTTTGCCTCAGAAATGGAAGTGATGCTGAGCATGAAACAAAGAGGCTTCATTCATACAAAAAATCATATTCCATTAGTGAGTTACATCCTTTATTAAACACAGACAGTAATTTTACCTAGGGACAATGCTAACACTGAGATTAAATCCTTACTCATATACAATCCCTTTTACATTATATTAATTATTTGCATTCATTGGCAGTCTGGCTTCGTGACAGGGAATATTAAGCTCTTACAAGTAATGCTTCAGCTTAGGCACTTGACATCTTGGGAAGCTATTTTGTTCTCCCAAGAGTCCTTAAACAAAGGAAACTCAAGAAATTTAAGCAGGTTAAGAAGTTTAAGAAGGTATTGTGCCTGTTCTCTGTAGTAACTGCTGGGACTAAGTTGATAGGACCCTGCACACAGATGCCCAGCAACAGTACACCCATATATACTACTGCCCTCATTAAGCTTGTCGTGGGCTTAATTGCAACCCCAAAGCAAAATAACATTGGGTTTCAGAGAATTCAAGCATTTTCAAGCAGCTACAGACAATTAATCTGGCTGCATTACAGTGACTATATCAGGTGAACAGTCTTATTTTAAGGCTTTGGTAGACCATTAAGTTGGTAAAACATTTTGCTAACACCGAGCCATTAGATTGATTAGTATTGTACAATAAACAGATACTCAATGCTCACCCTACAGTGACACCTAGGCTGGCACAGTTCTGTTGTGATGTTAAAATAATGGGGACCTTTTCTGCTGGAAAGGTCAACATAATGTAGTTATGTATGTCTGTAAAAATCAGACCATGTTGTCCACTGTAGTGTACTGAATTCAGCTGAAAAGTTTTTAAGCCTCTTACACAACATAATACATAGGAGTGAAGGATTAGATTCACACTGTCGCTTCATGTTTGCAGCAGTGGGAAAGCTACTTGCCTCTGTCAGGGGTATTTTACCCTCTGTCTTCCAGAATAATCTCAGAATCAAAGAATAGTATAGGTTGGGAGGGACCTTATAGATCGCCTAGTTTCAGACCCCTGCCATGGGCAGACACTCCTCCCAGCAGACCAAGTTGCACAAAGCTCCATCCAGCCTGGCCTTGATCTCAGCATTCATCTTTTAGGTCTCAGTGAGTATTTGCTTGTATCATGCGTAGTGGGAACCGAAGATGTGGAAGGATGACTGTTTAGCTGTTGGTTGGAGGGAGGCTTAGGCTGGTCAATTTCTGGATGTCAGCTGGACCTGCTGTAGTCCAGCTGTAGTAAGCGTTTACTTACCGGAGTAAGGATAGTTCCAAACAATACCCACTGACAGTCCAGCATCCTCAAACATGCCCTACCATGCCATCTGAGACATTTCATGGGAGGACAAAGACCAAAAAATCAAGTCTGTGTCTTACTCACCATCAGGCTGTGCTCTCTTTCACTGCATAGTTAATGCTGAACATACAGGTTTCTTTCATTGCATACAAAGTACTTGCTGAGATGGGCATGTATGCGTAGATGTTTCGGGCTGACTGAAGTGCCATTTTTTGTTGAACTCTGCTAATGTGGACTGCACCCAGCTGAAGTCATGCGGCGTTCTCAGTCTACACAAACTCAGTTGTTTCACCCCCTGTAAGGACATTGTCCCTTACACAGGGGCCTCCCAGGAGAAGGAGGTGGACAATGCTGGGGTGCTTTATTCCATTTTCCCCAAGATCCAACCAGTAGATCTGAATGAGGATTAAGAACTGCTTCAGGTCCTTGCTAGTGACTGACCTTGATCAATCCCAGACACATCATGCTTCTCTGAGGGAACCATGAAATGGACTTCAGTCTTGGAGATATACCGCTGCTTCCACAGGAGCCCACAGATGGTGGTGGCCCTTAGTCAAGTCAATTAGGAATCAGTTTAGCATTCTTTCCTGGGACCTGTGTGTCCTGAGTGAGGAACACATTTTGACACTGCACACCAGCAAAGGCCTGCAGAATCAAAAAGTCTCATGTAAAGTGTCGTGTCTTCTGAATCATTCCCTGCTCTGTCTCTTTCTTCTACCGCACCTAATGCGCACCTGGCTGTTAAAACCAGACACACATAAGTGCAGATATGTTTAATGCTGTCTAGACAAGCACCCTATTAAGCTGGGCTGGGGCAGCAGTTGCCATAGTGATGAACAAATAAGGTCTTGTCGCTGAAAACGAGGCAGTAGGAGAATCATACTTTCTTCACAATATATTGGCGATGTCAGAGTGAATTAACAGTATGGGAAATGGTGACTGTGTTACCTACTAGCAGAAGAGTCATAAATAGAAAGTGATACACTTGGTTAAGGACTAGACCATGCTAATTTACAATAAAGGTGAAAAATCTGAGTTCTGGAATAACAGCCTCAAAACTGTTCCTGAATGTAAAGACAATGACTAAGTTTGCAGTATTTTGGTTTCTGTTTGGTATAAAGCATAACCTTATATCATATGCTGCTTTTACTTTAGCATTTGGAGTTTATGCTGAAGTTTTAGCTTAAGAGGTGGTAGCTTTTCACCATGAGGGGGGCCCAGGAAGCCCTTTCCAATTTTCACACCATTTCTGACTGAAACAGCACTGCTGGGGAATTGCTGGGGCAGGCTCCAAGAGAAACCATGATATTTTTCTCATCACAACAGAGATTCAAGTGAAAAATCTTTCTCTTTTTCACTCTGTTGCATAATACAAAGACAAACCCACCTCTCATTTCTCATGGAAGAAGTTAAGCTACAGCAATCTGTTTGCAGGTTGCCAAGGGGAAGGGAAAGCAGACTAAAAGCAGCAGCACATCACCACCAGCTCCTGCTCCCCAGCTGCCCTGCTTTGGTGTTGGCCAGGAACATGGCACTGCTCTAGCCCCTCCATGGCTCACCCCCCTCTCCCCTCCTTGCCCCACACACAGAGGCATGGAGTCCATTATAAACCCTTTTTGGCTGTAAAGGAAACCAAGAAGAATGTTCACATGGCCTGTCTCCTCTATATATTACTGTTATTTTCATCTGAAATTCCTGAAATATGCTTCATTGAAGAGAAAAATATTACAACATAATTGTGCTTGGAGGTAATAAAGTAAGGAAGTAGCATTTCAGGTGGTACTATTCTATGCTTATGAGTTCTTTTCTCTTTATCCCTTTTTTGTAATTTTTATATCAGACTGTTAGATGTAACTAAGCCATGTATTTTAATGTATATGTTCATGTATGGAAGCCTATGAACTATAAGGGGAATTATAGGGGCTACATGTCACCTGAAAATTTCAGGGAACAGACTGACAATTAGATAGATTGGCCTAGACCATTCAGGCATAATTCTATTTACAAATACTTTAGAATAAAAATTGGCAAAAGTAATGAAGATGCTTATTAGTACATAAGGATAAAACACCAATGTTTTCCCAACCACAAATCTAGTTTTGTTAATAGTTGGTTGCTAAATAGTATGAAATGCCTACTGTTAGATATTACTGTTCCCACCCATTTCTCTTGCAAATTTTGACCAGGGTCAAAAGTTTGCTATTTTTGGTGTATGTTTAAGAAAGTTCATATACTGAGTGAGTTGTGTGGAAAGTATTACCACTGACTGCAGCAAAGGCAGGGATTTTTTGCTCATATACCCTAAACCAGGTCCCTAGAGGAGAACAACTTGACAAAAACTCTTGAGATTGGACAACTGAATCTGTAAAACCTTTCTGTGGCCAGAGCACTGTTTATGAGGTGTGTATGCTCTCCTGACTCCTTGCCTGCACGTAGTTGTGCAGCTAAAACTTGCCCGTGTGGCCTGCACCTCAAAACTGGATGATAGGTACAGAGAGAACCCACACTTTGTACTCCTGCTCGGATACACTGCTACAGGGTTAAGCAAACTTGGAAGTTAAGGGCACTTTCCTCAGGAGTGTGTTAAATAAATTATTGTCAGTGTTCCTACTGATCTATAAATACCCAGGTTAGTACTGAGGATCTATCCATCTACTCTGCAAGAGTGACCTGCTCAAACACTGCAATATCTGCCACCATGGTTTCCAAAAAATGGCCCTGTTCAAGGATTAGCCCCATCGTTATGAACAGTGTGCACGGGGCAGGGGGGAGTCACACACACTTCCAGATCATGTATTTGCAGCCTGTATTAAAAACCTCACTTTCAAAGCCTAGACTCCATGATTTTTTAATCTGATTGTGCTGCTTTTGAAGTGGATTTTGGGCAAAATGAGAAACAATGTATATGTAAAATCCTCAGTTTTGATCTGTGCTGAGAATTTTCCAAACTCATAAAAACTGTTAGGTCCCTATGCAAGCCCCTGATTTCAGCATGTTACTAAACTGGAACAATTTTTGACAGAGTAGTATTTCGGGTACACTTGGTTGGTGAATGTATTTATATGAATAATTGTCAGTATATGACTCTAACCATTCTGTGATTCTATGATTCTATATGAGCATTAACCAAAGTACTTCTGAAAGGGGAATAGTAATTAAAATAACACTTTTTGCCTTATAAGATACTTATATGAATATATAAGTTTGCCTTATTAACACCTTTTACCATATACTTATAAGAAAGTATATAAGCTTTTAGAAATAATTCTTTGAATATAACTTTTAGAAATAATTCTTTGGGTAAGAGTATGCAGCTGTTAGAGGCTGCCGCTTAAGCAAAACTAAGAGCAACTGAAGGTTGAGATGTGCTGCAGCCTTGAGATAAAGGGGAACAAGGAGAACACCCCAGGATGCAGAACCGACTCTACAGCCCTGAGAGAAGATAGGGAGGTACATTTCATAAGGAGAATCTGGCTGTACCTGCCGTCATGGCTGAGAAAGAGACCAACCCAGAACTGGGCCTGCACTGGAACAAGAGGTGAAAAAGTGCATCTGTGAAAAAGACAGCCTTCCTCTTCACAACCCTTGGCAACCACTACCCAGAGACACTGTGCAAGCGCAGTTGGAAGGAGTCTAATTCTAATACGAAGCGGGGACAGGTTATGCACATGTATAGGCATAATGAATACGTGTATCATTGCTGTATAAATGAAGGGTGAGTTGTCACAGCAGGGGTAGCACATTTGTGGTGGGGCAACCCCCAGTTCTGCCCAGCACTGAATAAATGTACCTGCTTTACAACTTTCCAGGTTGTGGAGTCTATTTCTGTATGTCACTTCTGGTTTGTCAGTGTTTTTGACTTATTTTCACTAGAATTTATAGTCTTTTAAATAATCCTTTGACTTCTAAGATTCAGATTCTTATTTATTACATCCTAAACTTTCTAAATTGGTTTGAATTGTTTCTCAACAGAAGTGAGATAGAAACCATACATTTTTATTAGCTTTTCATAATGCAATCACGAAAGTTTCTACATTACTTCTACAAAGTTCCTACAAAGTCTTTTTTAGAAAATTACTACTGCTAAGGGAATCATTAGTTTTCCCAACCCATGCTATTTTCAGGTAGGTTTTTCATCTGCTTGGATACTCTGTTTTGGAAATCAGTTTGGTTTGCTTGCAGATCTGTAAAAGAAAAGAAGAGCTCTCTCGGATATGTAAAATGTAATGATTGCTAAAAGTGTCATCCTAAATTACTTAAGTCAACAAGAATTTGGCCAGTTTAAATGAGTTTCAGACCAGGTCCAAGGTGAAATTTAAATGATTCACTAACTGAAGGGGTCCACAGTTTTACTGAGTATCTATATGTGTACACCTGAGGAAAGCACTGTAGCTCCTGTGTATTCATACAGTACTGCCTGGCTTATCCCAGCAACAATACAACTGCCAGAACTGGTATGCATTAAACTCTTAAGACAATTTTTTTTCTGGATTTTTCAATTTAGCACCAATTCGCTCTCAGAGGAGAGAAAAAGAGACAGGAACTTACTTTGGGGAATCACAAGTATTATATACACTGCAAAATATATAGGGTAGCTTTATGTCAATCAATGATTATGGTTGAGACCATGTAGGCTTCCTAAAAACTCATGTGCCTTGCTTTGCATAGAATCCCTTATTTATCTTTTCATTGACTTTTCTGGAAAAAAAGCTTTTCAATGTGTAATTTTAGTCCTTTACTTCAGTGCACAGTTGGAAAATGTATTCAGCCTTTTGTTCATCACCACCTCTTGGCCATTTGAGTCCAACACTGTCCCTCTTTTTTGGCTTTCTGTGAAGGACAAATCAGAGTTGTGGACAGACTGATACAACATGAAAATATCTCTTTCTGTTCTAGAAGCAAGACAGGCCATGTAACACTGGATTCGTCAGAAATAATACTCACCAGCTGTGGATCCTTCCCATTTTCGACAGGGTGCTTTCCCCCTATTTTATGCTTTTCCTGTCCCCCCCTTAAATACTTCTGTCAATTGATAATAAAAAATAAGGAAACAATCAGTGTTCCAATTTCCAGAAAAGTTTAAGACAAGCAATGAAGAGAGAAATTGGGAGAATAAGAGGCAGAGGAAAGTGGCAGAGAAACGAACCTGCAGGCTCATCAAGTCTAGCCTTTCACCGTGGCAGATATCACAACATCTAATCCCTTTCAGAAATATATCAAATTCTGTGTTAAAAGTTGGTGATGTCCTTAATTCCCACCACTCCTGTGGAACAGTTTGTTCCAGAAACTTGTGTTCATTCCTAGCACGCTTCTCGCTGCATCTTCTCCAGCGTGCCATTTGCCATCCCAGACCACCTGTGAGCAGCACTCCTCCACTGGAGAGAAAATGCTGCTCTTTGATGCAAATGGCCTCCTGTCCCCTCCTCTCTCTGTCTCTGCAACCTTGATCTCCAAACTTGGCTCACGTTGTAGGTGAGCTGTCCCATTAGTAGCTTCTTACTCTTTGGAATCACAACAGTGAGCTTTTCAAAAAATGTATTTAATCTATAGAAAGAACTCTGAAAATTGTCTTTCTCTTCCCATGCTTAGAGATGGCTAAATGCTGTCTGTTGTGGTTAGCAGTGGCTCTAGCATGATTCAGTTTATTTGTTACCTAGAGAAGATCCAAAAAGATCAGTTCCCCCTGCTTACATTAAAGCTAGTGTCTGTTTCTTCTGCAGTGTGAGGACTTTGTTGCTGAACTGCATAGCCTTGGAACAACACAAATAACTGTAAGTCCTCAAGTTGACTGAAAACGCTACAGAAGCTTAAAGATCACATGGACTTCAGATAACAGGAGCTAGTATGAGCTCAGTAATAAAATTTACAGCATATGCGGTAGTACTGCTTGGAAAAAGTATTTTTTCATGTATCAGTGATAGAAGTGTGAGTTCTACTGCTGCTGCCACACTGAAATTACGATCCTGACACTGTTGGTTTCCTTTGCCCATTGTAAAATGTATACAATGTCTTAGGGCTGAGTAAACAATCACAGATGAAGATGCAGACAGGTTCTTCCCAGCGGTGCATAGGAAGAGGATCAAAGACAAGGGGTATGAGTTGAAATGAGTGGTTCAGAATTAATTTAAGAAAAAAACTTTTCCCCTATGAGGATAGTCAAGCAGTGTCAGAGCTCTCCCAGAGAATGTCTGTTCTTGCAGAGTTTCAAACCTTGACTGGACAAGGGCCTGTCTGACCTCAGATGCTGACTGCTTTGAGCAGGAGGATGGACTAGAGAAATCCTGAGGTCCCTTCCAGCCTGAATTATTTTGCAGTTACGTGATCTGAAATAAAAATAACTAGAGAGGCCACTGGAATTTCACAGCTATGAAAGAACCTACCAGCTACCCACAAAGATACCCTCTCCCTGCCAGACTGGTAAGATAAGTGTTTAATTAGAGGTGCCTCACATGATGCCCTGACAGACACATTATGAAGGTGCCATCCAGATATGAAATAAAGCAGCTCACATGGCGTGGTTATTCTGTTATGAACATACACACAGTCTACTTGTGGATATTTCTCTTCTAGGAGAAAAAAACAAACACATCTTGGTCATCATCCTACATGCAAGAAACACATAGGTAGAGAAAATTTTCTGAAGGAATCAAAACTTGCAGAAATTTAGATCTTGCAGAAATTCAGACCTGTGAATTATAACATGGAGGAGGAAATATAGGCCACTGTATCTAAGAAGTAGAGAAACACTGAAGTCCACTCCAGGCAAGAGTTGAACTGCTGTGGTAAACACTACTTGAAGGTTTCAGTTCTTTTCAAAACATAATTAACAGCAAAATACATTGCGGTCCAATGAGACAGAGCTGCAGAAGTGCACTAAGGTGACCGTTTCTGGATAAGACAGTCTCCTGGCTCATAAACAGAAAGAAGCATTTAAAGTCACCATGGTTACCTTCAAATTCAAGCTATAGTTATTATTCCAGCAAAATCCTTGGTCTGCAAACCACTCTGAGATAAGAATAATGAGCCCTTCATTAGCTGGGCAGATATACATCACTCCCTATCAGGTTCCATGACTTCCATTTTATATGGGGTGAATTTGAGCTGAGCAGCTTGCAGCTGAGCACCTGTCAGTCTCAGGCGGTTGGAAAGCAGAGACCTTGAGTTGTTTTGCTGAAGATGAGACTAAGGGCTTGATTGAAAGCCCCATTGAGTTCAACTGATGCTGAATCAAGCTGCCAGATAAAAGTGCTGCCATAATGAAAAGTACTGTAGGTAGGCAAAACCACCCAGTACTTTTCCCCAGCCATATATTTAAATCCAGATTAAATGAGGAATATGACAGGTGCCTCTGTGACAGATCAGTCTGTACTTAATCAGTATGAACTGTGATGTATTTTGGAACAAACACGCTCTTTCAAGGTGTTGCCTGATACAGTAACAACCTGTAAGGGGAAATATCATATGGAAAAGCTAAGAGTTCAGTTAGAATCATAGAATCATAGAATCATTTAGGTTGGAAGAGACCCCTGGGATCATCAAGTCCAACCATCAGCCCTACTCTACAAGTTCCCCCCTACACTAGATCTCTCAACACCACATCTAATCTGCTCTTAAACACAGTCAGGGAGGGTGACTCCACCACCTCCCTGGGCAGCTGATTCCACTGGCTGACCACTCTCTCCGTGAAAAATTTTTTCCTAATGTCTAGCCTAACCCTACCCTGCTGCAGCTTGCAGCCATTCCCTCTTGTCCTGTCGCTCATTGCCCGTGAGAAGAGACCAGCACCAATATCTCTACAGTGCCCTTTCAAGCAGTTGTAGAGAGTGATGAGGTCTCCCCTCAGCCTCCTCTTCCTCAGACTAAACAACCCCAACTCCCTCAATCGATCCTCATAAGCCTTGTTTTCC
>VZTM01030607.1:2019-16452 GCA_013400555.1 Jacana jacana | reverse complement strand
CAGATCGTACGTTCGTCCAGGCCATGAGCAGCCAGTTTTTCCACCAGAATGTGGTGGGGGACAGTGTCAAATGCTTTGCTAAGATCCAGAAATATTATATCCACTGTCTTCCCCCCATCCAACAATCGGGTCATCTTATCATAGAAGGAGATCAGGTTCGTCAGGCAGGACTTGCCTTTCATAAACCCATGCTGACTAGGCCTGATCCCCTGGCTGCTCATTACATGGCTGGTGACAGCGCTCAAGATGACCTGTTCCATAATCTTCCCTGGTATCGAGGTCAGACTGACAGGTCTATAGTTTCCTGGATTGTCCCTTCTGCCCTTCTTATAGATGGGCGTTACATTCGCCACCTTCCAGTCCATGGGGACCTCTCCAGTCAGCCACGATTTAAGGAAGATGATGGAGAGAGGCTTGGCCAGCACGTCTGCCATCTCTTTCAGTACTCTTGGGTGTAACCCATCTGGTCCCATAGACTTGTGTGCATCTAGGCGGCATAGCAGGTCACTGATCACTTCCTCATTAATGGTGATGTCCTCAAAGTTAGTTTGTTTAAAAATGAAAAGACTAAAATTTTCTTTACTTTTTTCACACTTTATTTTCTTAGAATCAGAATGTTTCAAATAAAATTATGGCCTTTTTTTTTCCCCTCAATACAGTTTTGCCATGCAACATTGGAAAATATTATCCAGAACATCTGAGCAATCCTGGAAAGGTAATGAGGGCTAAACTGAAAGAGGGGAGATTTATATCAGATATTAGGAAGAAATTCTTTATTGTGAGGGCGGTGAGACACTGAAACAGGTTGCCCAGAGAAGCTGTGGCTGCCCCATCCCTGGAGGTGTTCAAGGCCAGGCTGGATGGGGCTTTGAGCAACCTGGTCTGGTGGGAGGTGTCCCTGCTCATGGCAGGGGGGTTGGAACTTGATGATCTTTAAGGTCCCTTCCAACCTGAATCTTCATAAGAGTCTCTGAAAGAACCCAACTCTCAGAAAAAAAGTAACTATACTGTTATTACTTTCAAGCTGACTTTAGAAAAATTGCTACTTGCTTTTAACTTGGAATCTAAAGTAATTAAATGATAATTTTAAAAATGTAATAGGCCTGAAGTCTGAATATTCCTTATACTATTTTTCTTGGTGATTGCAAAGATGTTTAACAGAGAAAGCATGGTTGTTAAACACACAAAATGAGATTTTAATCTATATAATCTGTCTGTAAATTGCTGTTGTGTGGGAGTACAGCCTGAAGTTCACCAATAGACATTTCCAGGGCAACAGGCTATGATGATGTAAATTTAGGATTATGACTTCACTGTAGGATCAAACGTGATGAACAGTGACAGAAAGCACTTATCTAGAAACAGTATTACAGTAAAAGTGAAAGGGAAAAGTATGTATTCTTAATTTAATGTAAAGTTTGGGAATAGTGCTTTTCTTCTGATAATACAACATTTCATGATACATAGTGGAGTAGGAGGACAATAAGACAGTCAGGATCCATTATGAAAGACAAGAGAAAAGCAAAAGTCTTGTGGTTACATGTCCCCACATACTGCTGATGGAGTGTCACGGCACTGACCCGACTGGACTTTCTCAATTTGTCTGCAGTGCTTTTAGTCCACCATCTTCTTACTGTGTCAGGAAATGAGAATGACAGTTACTCCTGACTCAAGGATTGAGTGAAATAATATCAATTATGAATGAAGCTGATTATGAACTAAGTCTTCCGCACACAGTTGTTAACCTTGTGCCAGATGATAGCCTGGCAAGATTCAAGAACACTCAATAAAGTGTGGTTTGCTGCTTGCTTGAGTTTTCCTTCCTTCTATCTCTTCGCACTCCTTGGCATTCAAATTTACTCTTTTTTTTTCCAAGGACCACAAAATTTCCTTTAAAATATAGCACCTTGCCTTGGTTACAAACGTGACCAAATGCAGATGAACAGTTAATTTCTCAAAGGTCAAGCAAAGAGAGACTTTTACATTCTTAACCTGACTGGTTTGCAGAACTGTACCAAGACAAATGTGCCAGGCATCATGTGGATAAATTGAGTCAGTATCTACACCATTTTTCAGGTGAGCAACCAAAATATCCAATGAAGGATATTCTGGAGTGAGTGCAAAGGAAGGCAAGGAAACTGGTGAAGGGCCTGGAGAATAAATCTTATGAAGAGCAAATGAAGGAGTTGAGACAGTTTAGTTTGAAGAAGAGGACGCTGAGGGGAGACCTCATCACCCTCTACAACTACTTGAAAGGACATCCTAGAGAGGTTGGTTCTGGTCTCTTCTCAAGGGTAATTAGCGATAGAAGGAGAGGGAATGGCTGCAAGCTGCAGCAGGGTAGGTTTAGGCTGGACATCAGGAAAGAATTTTTCACAGAAAGAGTGGTCAGGCACTGGAATGGGCTGCCCAGGGAAGTGGTGTAGTCACCATCCCTGACTGTGTTTAAGAGTCATTTAGATGCGGTGTAGAGGGAGATTGATGTAGGTGAGAACTTTGTGGAGTAGGGCTGATGACTGGACTCAATGATCCCAAGGGTCTTTTCCAACCTGAATGATTATTAACATAGAACACTTTAATCATACAAAAGGTATTGAAACAAATTACAATATTCAGTAGCAGCTCTTTAATATCATCTTTGTGTCCTGTCTTAGAGCAACATGTCACAGAACCATAGAAGGATTATCTCCAAGGATGATGACTCCACAGCCTCCTTGAACAACCTGTGCAGGGCTTGTTCACCCTCACATCAAAAAGCTGTTTCCTGATGTTCAGGAGGAACCTCCTGTGTTTCAGTCTGTGCTCACTGCCTCTGGTCCTGTCACTGGGCACCCTGAAAAGAGCCTGGCTCTGTCTTCTTTGCACCCTCCCTCCAAATATATATACATTGATGAGATCCTCCTGAGCCTTCTGTTCTCCAGGCTGAACAGTCCCAGCTCACTCAGCCTCTTCTGCTGCTTCAGTCCCTTTACCATCTTGGTGGCCCTTTGCTGAACTCTCTCTAGTATGTCCATGTCTCTCTAGTAGTGGGGAGCCCAACACTGGACTAAGCACTCCAGATGTGGCCTCACCAGTACTGAGAGAGGAAGGATCACCTCCTCTGACCTGCTGGCACCGCTCCTTCTAATGCAGCCCAGGACACCATTGGCCTTTGATGGAAGGCCACATTGCTGCTTGATGTTCAGCTTGGACCCAAAGCATCCTTTTCTTCCAAGCTGCTTTCTATCTAGGCAGCCCATCATGTGCTGGTGACTTGGTTTGTTCCTCCCCAGGTGCAGGACTTTGCACTTCCTCTTGTTGAACTGCATGAGGCACTTGTCAGCCCATTTCTCCTGCCTGTACAGCTCGCTCAGGATGACAGCATGAGCCTCGGGTGTACCAGCTCGTTCTCTCAGTTTGGTGTCACTAGCAAATTTGCTGAGGGTGCACTCTGCCCCATCATCCAGATCATTAATGAAAATGTTGAACAGTATAATATTACAGAACAACGTAATGTTATGTGACACTAAGTAAGTGTGACTGAATGTAACCTTTGAAACAACTTTGCCTATTCACTTGAGTAGTGACCAGCCTTTCCTTAACCCAGTAAAGGCACAGAGCCAAAATTCTTCAGAATCAATTCTATTGTGCCAGTGTTTTATCAGAAGATCAACTTGATCAATTTGAAATATTTTTCGAAGTAATTCAGCAGTGAGTTCACACGCTTTCCTTGAAGAAATAATGAAAATGTACTGTTAGACAACACAAAGAAAAACATGCTGCTCTAAGGGCCAGAGTCATTTCACATTTATGTCACTGACATTACTACAGTACAGCATGGGGACAGGGACAGAACTGCACCCTCAAAATAAACTGCATCACCAATATAATTACAGAGAAAAATGAAGAGCATTACTTTCTTTAGAAATAAACGTGAACATGTTTTCAGTATGATATTAGCATCATAGTGTTCATATTGTTTCTGATACTTATGTAATTCTGAATTGCAGTGTCAATGAAGAGCACATCAGATAAAAGATTTTCTCTCTTTTGACAGCTGGAGGTCAGTTTTTTAAAACAAGAAGGGAATAAACAAAAATCACCAAATAACAAAAAGAGAGGACAGGGTCATCACTGAATAGCTAGATCAGTATTAAGTTATAAAGTGGACTCTTCATGATAATATATGGCATTCTGAAGTTCCTAAAATCAATAATTAGTTGGGCATGGAATCAGTTGGTGCCCTAGGAACAAAGGAAAAATGACACAATTATAGGTTTAAAGGACAGAAATATAATAGCAGCAGAAAGAACTATTATATTCGACCCCCTGAACCTCTTATACTACAGGTTATGAGACTTGACTGAATTAGTGCCACATTTACATTCATAACTGGACTCCTGGGCTATAGCAACTTGCACACCATTGGGTCATCTTAGCCACTCTGCTGTAAGAGAGTGGCCTCATCAGTTGCATTAGGAGAGGTAAGCAGTGCTTCTTCTCCTACTCCTCTGGGTTTCATTGCATTCCCCTCATCAATGTGATAGGACAGCTTAGCAGAAAGCTGCTTTCTCTTTCCTTCAGCACTTGCTGTGTTGTTAGGCACAGTGAGTTTGGCAATCCCACCAACATCACCATGGTCTGCTGTACTGCTTCCAACGGGTGTTGTAACAGGTGAGTTTGTCTGTGTAACCTAGGTCTGTTGGTAGCTGAGTCCTCTGAGCTGAGGTCTCTTACATCAACCTGCACTAATATTTAAAAATAATGAGCTCCAGCTCCTTAGATGTCAGCACCTTCCTTGAGACTCTCCTGACCAAGGTTTAGACGGAGCAGTGACTACTGTCAACAAGGTGGCTTAATCCTGTGCCTCTATGTTACCTAGACACATAACACTGGGTGATGATGAGGTTGCAGCACCAATCACTGTGCTCAGCTGATGCATGCCCTGCACCACTCCATGCAAACTTTAATAGCTGCTCCTCTAGGTGTAGATATGCAACCTCTGATCTATGCAAAGCAGTTAATCCACATCCTGAGCGAATCTCTGCTGTGTTAAGCAGAAGAAAAGCCAACAGCCACATCGCCTGTCAGTACATACCCATTTATTTGTGCACAATTACATTTTGATTGCTAGCAGTTAGCTGGGTTTGCATCCAGGCCATGGGGATTTTGAATTTCTTTCACTCTTTAATCAAAACATTATGAGCACCAAATCAAATGCCAAACAGAAGTCATTGCATCAACTTTATTTGCTTTATCAGCCAAACTGTAGTCTCAGTCAAATAACTATATCAAGTTACCATATGCAAGATAACAGATTCACCTCTCTGGCAGAGTAAATAGACCTTGAAGTGAGCCTCAGTCATGTTTGCTTTAGAAATTCATAAAGTGCCCAGTTGTTAATTAGAATCAGGATCTTAAATCTTTCATCAGGCACAATTGGGTCAAGAAGTGCACCAGTTTTCAAAGACAGAAAAAACCCATAGTTTTTAATGAAGAGGAGAAGGACAGTATCTTTTCCTGGCCTTCACAAATCAAGTCACTTAATAGGTGTGTAACTTCAGACTTTCCTCTTGTTTTGTACATTGGTTACTTCACTTGAGAAAATTACTTTTTAGTCTAATCAGCTGTTCCTGAGTTGGCCTCTTAGCAGAGGAGCTTGACCTGCTATGCATAGTCCTTCAAGGAGAAGCTGGCTGGAGGCAGCCATGCCCATCACCTCTGGCAGTTCTCCACTGCTTCATGTCCCTGTGTGTTGCCTCTGCCCCCTTCAGCAGCCACACAGCAATCAAGAAAGAGCCTTTGGACACCACAGGGAAATCTATGATGAAAAACTTCCATTGTTAACTGCCAGCCCACATCTCTAAGGCTCCTTCTGTTTTTTTTAAAATACAAATTATGATTAGAACTAGCCATTTACAAAACCACAGAACTGAAAGGAAGCAAAGCTTCACAGAGTCCACATCTAGACTGAAAGTTCTGCAGTAAACCTCTTAGTGGAGATTACTAATTATTTTTCATGATGAGCCTGATGTTGACTACACCACCTTTTAAAAAGCTCCCTTGTTCTTGTTTCTCGTGTACAGTCTCTGACCCAAGATGCATTTTCCCAAGAAAGGTTGGAAATTATTTTACAAGATGTTTTTGAGATTTAGGACTGTGAAAGGAAGTATGTTTTTCATTTGGGAGAAGGTCTAATATTTTTCAAGACTTTTTTTAAAGGGCTTATAGTTTTCAAATATGTTTCTCATTAGTTTTTCATAAAAATAACACTCAGAATCTAACTTTAAAATTCTGGAAGCCTTTACTATTGTGACATAAGAGGGTTCTGCTCTGAGAATACACATTTTTGCTAATCATGCAAACTGCATTATGTGATCACAGAGTGTCCACAAAGACATAACACCGGTCAGACATGCTATGGGTGAATGATTGAATGGGGCCAAAGGAGGAAATTTAACATCATTAACATCTAACATTTAACTTAAATCTTTCCAACTGCTTGTTAAATATTATTCCACAGTTTTGAAGCCATTCTTTTGCATTTCCATTCTAAACTTTATTGTAAGCATGTTTTCTTGGCTTTTTTCTGTTGTTGGTGGTGGTTTTTTTTATAAGGTGGAAATTCCCTGCTGCTGTGTAATTTTTGTTTTCGATAGAGGTAAATAATAAGCTTTGAACACCCATCAGAATTTAGATTTGTTTCTAGAATAGCTCAATATAATGGCAGAGTGCACTTACTGAGTTAAAAAAACAGACACCACCAAAAGGACAAAGCTCTTTCTAAGTAGTGCCAGATACAAACCAAGAAACTTCCACCAAAGCCACTTGAAATGCATTATTGACTTATTAATAGCAAGCATCCATTGCCATCTCCAGAGGTGAATACACGCTTGCATAGTCTTGTAGGCCAAGGAGGTTTGTAATGTGCAGCTGCCTGGGCATACAATGACCTTCTGCTCCCAGTCCTCCATCTCCTGCACATCTCTTAAATACTTCAGTTGCAGACACCCAACGGGGGAAGTACTACTTTTGAGAAGAACTAACCAAATAAAAATAGACTAAATAAAAGAAAGTAATAATAAATAAAAAATTAAAAATAAATAATTTAACATAAATAAACCAGATAAAAATATTATGCAATTAAAAATAAGCCAGTAGATTGAAGGAGGCAGCATACATATGTATTTTTACAGCTACGTTATGATTTAAGAATGAGTGATCACAGTCTTTTGGTCTCAGATCAAAAGTCCATTTAGCCCAGCGCTGTCTCTGACAGTGGCAAAGTAGGTGTGTAGGGAAGACAACACATGTACAAGAAAAGCATGTCTGATATTCTACACAGGATATCTGGCAACTGCCAGGCAGAGTAAATAACTCTTCAAGGCCAGAATTGGATTGTCATTAATCAGTGTAAAATACTGCATAACTGATATATCTAGCAAGGATTTTGCCATTAGGAGTTTTTTTGTTTGTTTGTTTGTTAAAAATGCATGATTTCCTTTTATGACATGCTGGGATTGCTGAATCCTGAGTTTCATCAGAGTGGCAATAAAGACCGAGTTCTATGACACACACACAAGTGTCCTTAAGGAAGCAGCTGTGTTCACCAATTTAAAAGGGATCTTTTAACTTTTTTTCTATCTTTAATCTTTTACCGTCTGATTCTTTGATCACTATTATGAGAAATACCAGGAAAGAAAGAGAATTATTTGATGAAGGATAATGGACTGAAGCTTACTCTCTTCAAAATGAATGGGAGATGTGTTGTTAGTGAACAGAATCATGACTCTTTCCTGCAGAGTAAAACAATATGGCTTTAAGTAAAGTTCCAGATACACCCTGCAGGCATTTGAAAGAGGAAAAAAGTAAACTATGATACAGTTTGTGATAAAAAAGCATAATGCAATGCTTTGAAAGAAGTGAAAAAAGAAGAATTGTGAGGCAATCAATTTATGACAAACTTTTTCTGCAGTAAGAAAGTCATAATTCATTATAGTTAAAGGGAAAATTCAAGTTTTGGGTTTAAGCCTATAAAAATTACCAAAAAAATGTACTTAATTCTGTAACAGTCAGTTTCACAGGTTCATATTTTCTTCATATAAGTCCTGAAAAACTGTAAAAGGAAATGTTATGGCCTCTAATACAGCATTAGTGGGCCTCTGAGCTGTAGCAATTTCACTTATTCCCTAGGTACAACTGGGTACCTTGATTGCTTTCTTTCCCTTTATACATTCCACAAACACAAATACATATATATTTGTGTCTGACCCTTTTATGATTACTTTTACAGACCTTGCTTTCCAGGTCTGGGTACAGAAATTTCAGGGATATTTAATTGTTTTCTTATATAATCACAACGCTGCTGTTGTAATACAGTGTGCCTAGATCATCGAAACTGTCAGCATGATTGGCAGTGGTGAACCTGAATGTTTTGGTACTTAATCTAGAATGAAATTTCCTTGATTGAATGTATTTACTTTCATTGTAGTGAGAAAAAAACAATAAAAACCCAGACATTTGAAAATAAGCTGACAGGACTGATTCAAATCAAACTCCAGTCTTTTAATGCTGTTTTTCAAGAATTGGTGAAGTAGCAACAGTTGACTTTCTGTTCTTGCATTCCAGTTAAATGAAATTTAATCTTAAACTCAGTTTTATAATCTTAAATTGGATTTAAACTCAAGTGTTGACTAAGGTAATCTTGCAGGTTCTCACTGAATTGCTGAGAATAATTAAATGCATGGCCCATAATAGGAAAAAATGTAGCTTGCATTTTTAATTAAATGAATTCTCATGAATTTAAATTAAGCTTACTGCAATTATTTGACTTCAAAAGCAAGACTCGTCTCCTGAACCATTACTCAGAACAGCATTTAACACATTGTTTTCTGTGGAACCACTAGCATGAACGCATGCTACTTCAGAAGTGAGAGGTTCAGCATTAGGCTTCAACAATGTCTCTTCAACAATGCAAGTGTGACAACATTGCAAGAGGACATTCACAGAGTGTCAGGGCAAGCTAGGAAAGGTCTCGTGTTGGTTTGAGCAAAAAACACACATGTACTGTTCAAACTGCTATTTGCTTTGGATGTGATTTGGCTGACTACTTAACAACAACATATCCTGTGATCTGCATTTTAACTTTCCTTCTGAAGTTTGATGATAGGACTTTCTCTGCTGTCTCGCCTATCTGCTCTTGATCTCTCCAGGGAGGACATACTAATTTTTTATCCTAGTTGGTAGAACTACTGCTTCCCAGCCACCCCTAGTCAGAATTACAGGTTTTGCCATTGTTTTCCACAATAAGCACCTGAGTTCATGAGTCAAACCGAAGCTGTAAATTCTTTTCCAAGTTTCTGAATCTTTCTGTCTTGTTAAGTAATTTATCACAATTTCCTTACAAGAAAAGTAGGTAATGAAGTACCATGCTCCACACAATTTTGGTTAAGGGTGTTTCTGTAATATTCAGCTACTAAAATGGCAATGCCATACAACAAAGCAAGCCACGTGCTTGAGAGTGAGAACACATAAGGGTCTTCTTTTGAACTCAGGAGACTGTGTGTTCCCTATGTACAGATATGGCTTTGAATGTTTTGGCAAACCAGCTGTACAACTGAAGGACTTGGTGATTTTATATAGGAAAGCTCAAGGTCAAGCCATTCTAAATATTTATTCATCCAATTCTTAGTTAGTATGCAAAGCTTCTTCAAAATTTAATCCACTGGCCATGAGTACGTCCTTTGATTTATCAATGTTTAGTATTTTGGTACAAATATTTGTATGAATAGATCTGATAACAAATAAATCAAAATGTCCAAAAGTAATACACATGTGCTCTGAAAACATAAATTAGACACATCAACAGGTTCTAGGTTTTGTTATGATTCACTAATTCAGATAATCTTCCATTTCTGCATTTTGTATCCATTTAGCCCATTTGCATTTCTCTATCTTCTTCTTCGCTTATATAGCTGCTCTCTTTACTGTGGCTTTTGGAGCCCTGTTCATTTCACCAAGTCTCAGGGCTGAAATTTGCTCCACTTTTATATTTTTTCCTCTCTGTAGCCACAAATCATTATCAAATCATACTGCTTTTTCTTCCACAACATTATTAAAGTATTTTTCTGTCTGGTCTAAGGGAAAAAAACACTTTATCCCAGTTCATAGCAAAACCCCTAAAAATTTTAGTGGATCTAGAATTTCGCTCTGATTTTGATATGCTTAACCTTAGCAGGGTACTTAACTGTACACATGTAGGCAGCTTCACTGAACTCAAGGGTTCTACAATCTAACTGTACAGGCCTGCCATGATTTTCCTGCCTTTAGTATATTTTTGAAGTATTTTTCATACATTACAACTTCCTGTGAAGTGTTCAGTGTAAGTTATTATTGCAGTGGAACTGCAATGAATAAGCCAATAATCCATTCTGGAAGTGTGAGGAATTTCAGTTTCATAGAATCATAGAATGTTCCAGGCTGGAAGGGACCTCTAGGTTCATTTAGTCCGACCTCCCCACTGTCAGCAGGGACACCCCCAACTAGACCAGTTTGCCCAGGGCCTTATCGAGCTTCACCTTGAACATCTCCAGGGAAGGGGCCTCAACCACCCACTTTGTTAAAAGTGTACATGTTCATAGAGCAGTTGATGTGTAGCTCTATAATCCAAGCTGGAACACCAGTAAAAAATCCTTAACATTTGGTTTATTTAATGACAAAGTAATCTTAACTGGAAATCTTCCAGAAAACTTGGTTTCATCAGTTATTTATGCATAGCTCATTCTGTTTGGTAATAAAAATACAGGAAAACAAAATTCTCATAGATTTGGAGATAACCAAGAAAAAGAAATGCTTTGAATCCAGCCCCCCAGAAAACTGAACTGGAATTAGAGCCCACAGTTTATATCTCCTTAAAAAGTCAGTTAATGGATAGTCTTCCCCTGTAACTTCAACCTAGTTGCCACAGAAACATCACACATAATTTCTGATAGCTAGTTTATAATCTACATTGCCCTCTTTATGGGTATGAAAATCTGCTGAAGCTTTTTTTCTGCAGCAGTGCAATTATCCACTTTCTTCCTTGAATTAATTTATTGATGAATAGAACTTAAGAGTAGGAATAGCACGAGGCAGAAGAATCTGCAAGAAATGAAAGCTGTCATTATATTCTGTATCCTTATGCCTACATGTTTCTTTTTAGTGCTGTGTGGTGCTTTCAGGATATATCCATGAAAGTGCTGCAGTGGTGCAGCTACCATTAATGGAAGCTGCAAATTCACAAAAGCTGCAAACAAGTACAACTGAATCTGGGGATCTGGATGGCTATACAATGGTTTGCATGTGTTACCTGGCTCCAGTTGCCAAATGACTAGCTTCACTCAGCATCTCACATCCTCTCCTCCCATCTTCTTATTTCAGATGCTCCAGGCAATCTGCAACTAATTCACTAGGTGGGCAGGCTGCTCTCTACACTGCTTCTCTCAGGCATGAATTCAACCAGACTAGAGTCTTGCTAGTTTCACATATTGTACACAAGGTTGGAATTGGATGGCTGAAGGATGAAGGAGATGAGAAGGAATTGTGTGAGAAGATGAGTGGGAACTCATAGTGTAGGATACAGGATAGGGCCCATAGTGTAGGATACAGCCTCTCCGCTCCCTGTCAGAACTGGGAAAGACAACTCTATAGAGTGCTTCATGCTTATTCATTTCAAGCTATGGAGTTTCCCACATGCTGGTTTATTAACAGTAAGTCTTTATAATTTCTGCTGCTTTTACCTTCCCCTCAGCCATCAGGGTCTGTTCTGCCCTGTGTGCTTTGCAAGCCCATTTTAGGCTACTTGTATAATCATAATGCTTCATAGGTCAGGGCTTTATCAATTTTAGGGTTTATAAGTCAGGCCAAAAAAAAAAGAAATAAAGGGAAAAAGAAGCAAAGGAAATGGCCATAGATGAGAGGCAGCAAAAGGAACAAACTTTTCTTCCCCATCTACAGTTGATGACAGAACAAAATCAGAATGGTTTAGGTAATCACAGGGTATAAAAATCAGACTTGGGGTTAAACCTATTTTCCTGAAGACAGCAAGGCAATTTACCTGAATGCCAGATCTATAATAGCGAAGTTTTATATAAGTGATTAGAGACTGAAAGAGAGAAGGCTGGCACTGGACTTACATTCAGGCTGAAGGCCCTAGATGCAGGAGCAGAAACATTTCCATTTCTTCACAATGCAGCATTTTAGAAAGGGCAATATTTTTTCCTAATAGGCTGGTCACTTACTGATGTTTCTCAGCATCCTACTGTTCTTTACCTCTTTAACAAAGACATGATAAAAAACCACTTTATTTCTTTTGATGTATTCCCTGACTAATAATTTCAGTAAAATGTTCTCAAATATATTTTCAATTCAGTCTTAACAGTTTGCTTCAGTTGGTCCTTAACCTTTCTTAGATTCCACCTCATTGTCAATATCCCCCATATTAGGTGTTTGTCTTGCAAAACTTGGGCATGTATTTACATTTCCAGAACCAGGAGTTGCAGAACTTCTCCTGTCCCATGGTAGGGTCAGACTGCCACCTTCTACTGCCTCCTTCTTTTCTCCCACGCAGGCTTTTGGCCTCTTATTCCTGTTACTGGGTAAACCTCCATTTCCTAGTTTCCATCAGTGCTGCTAATGGAAGCTGGCTGAGGGAAAGGAAATTCAAGACACTGCAGCCAAACTAAACAGTGCAGACTTTGAGAAATCCTAGCAACTTAGCTTGTCGCAGACAACAAACAGGTAGGACTGTCATTTGCTCCCTCCACAGGCTGAGTGACTCGTATACTTTTGACGGTTTTCAAGTCTAGATTATGATCATTATATGGCAAACCATGTATTATGATTTGACTCAATCTGCAGAGGGTCCAGGTGATTAGAATTTGTAATTTAGGATCTAGGTGATGAGAAATTCTAAGTTATGTTGTGTTATAATTCTGTATTATGCTACTTACAGATGGTACTATATTGATTCGATTTGTAGAAATCTTGTACCATTCTAATAATCAATTTTGTCCTATACTACTAATATCCTGTTAAGCATATAAAGCTTTAATTGTAACTACAATTTAGTGCCATCATCATTCTGCCAAGGACCCCTAAAATACCTTTTAGTGTTGGGTGACAGCATGGTTTACTTCAGCTTCTTAAGGGCTCCATTAATGCAAGCTTCCCACCCCCTGCACAGCTATGCCTTTTGTATCTAGTTTCATTCCCCAGTGCCAGATCTCCACAAGTGGTGAATCTCTGACACTTCACCAGCCAGGACACATACTCCCCAGGTCAGAAGGCACACAGAGTGTGTGCTGTGAAGGGCTGCTATCTGCACTGGTCCAGTATTTGTTATTCAGCAAATTAATATTACTGTCTCAAGATAAAATTTAAATGTACAACCTCTAACATGCTTCAGTCCTAGCAAATGATCGGTGACAACCTGTGGAGGAGGGCAGGCAGCAGAACTGACACGAGCAGTAGTATTTCTGAAGCTAACAATCTGATCCTAATGCACTGAAGTCAGAATCACTAGTATAGCTTACCAGGAGTTTAACTATCAGGGGCTACTTATGCCCCACATTTCTCCCTTCCAGCTGCTGAATTTTCCTTAAGGTAACAGGCTTGCAAAGCATTCCCAGTGACACAGTAGCTGGCCAGGAAGGTGCAGCTACCTGCTACCAAGCTGATTCCACTCAGCAAATGGAAATTCTATGTGGACCACAGAAAAATGCAGTTTCATGGGGAGTTAAAGTGAATTTGAAAAACAAGTTTAGTTGCTCAAAACCTAGGCCTGATAGAGAAGGCTTAATCTTCCATTAGCCTCCAGCATGCATGACTTCACACCATTTTAATCACCCTTGCCTCGGACATTTTAACCTTGAGGCGGGTCCCTACACACACTGCAGGCTAACAGGGAATCTGCTTCGTACCACTTCTGTGCCTGTGTTTTGGCCATACATCCCTGTACAGCATTTCAGGGAGGGACAGCGTGCAGCAGCGTACCATCTCTGTCACTCTTCATTCGTGTGCTGCGCCTACACTGTTCCACTTCCCCTGGTGCCTTTTGTAGCCAGTCTTCTGTGTCGCGACATTGCACCCGACTTGCCTGTTTCCATCCCTCGTCCTATGCCTGTACGCTCAAAACTGGGGCCACTTACGGTAACGTATGAGCTTACATTGCTCCCGCAAAGCTCCCGGGAGCCCTCCCGGGCAGACTGGGCTCGACCCGGCACAAAACGCCTCCGGGATGCCGCCGGGCTGCGCCTCTCCCCCTCCTGCAGGTACACGTGGGCCAGGCAGGCTACCAGTGCAGCGCTGGCGTGCGCCTGCACTGCGGGACTAGCCCCTGCTCCGTCTTTTCAGTGTCACCGAGTCACGTCCCCACCGGCGGTGCCCGGCTGCACCTGCGGGGCACGGGGGCCGCGG
>VZTM01030599.1:0-10641 GCA_013400555.1 Jacana jacana | reverse complement strand
ATCCGGCCAAATTCCTACCTTTCATTGGTCAAATAAATGAAGCAAAGATAGCACTAGCTTGGAGTTCTGCTGACTTGAAGGGGGAAAAAATATAGAAAAATCTAATGGTAAATACATATAAAAATGTATGTATTTGTCTGGTCCCAGCAATCACAAATCAGAGCTATGCATGTGTCATTTTTTTTATCCTCTTATGGATGACTACTAATTTGGGAAACATTTAATTTTAACAGTTCTGCTGGAAGCTGCCCTAAAAAGTGTAGCCCAAAGACTTCTTGTGTTAAGTTATGGAAAAAGTATGTACTTGCAGGCCACAAGTCAAGCTATCACAAACATGGCACTGAAGGAGAACCGAGGGCATGTATCCCATCAAGTAAGTAGAGCAGCTGGTACCTCTCACAGAGCAATTACAGCACAAGGGGTGCCTCAGCCCACGCTCACTGAAATAGCTGGGTGGTCATTCTGCGAAAGCTTGGCTGAAGCTGGAATGATGTGGGAAATTATAAACTGCAGTACTTACCTAGTTTTGAAAACTGACATTAACTACTTTTTAAAAGCACACTGTCTTCTCATGTTTCCATTTTTACTGCTCTTTACATGCCTTAGAGTAACAAAGATGGTGATGAAGTTGAAAAGGCTTTACTATTTCAGCTGGCCACAGTCCAACAACATCACGTCTTACTTCAGGGAAAAGAGTTGTGTCAAGCTTAAGGAAAAAAAATAGCAGCCCAAAGCATGTTTCCATGAAGCAATAAACAAATTGTTGCTTCTCTGGCAAAGAATAAGATGTAACACTAACACTTGTATGACTGGGCAAGTGTTCGGAAATCTCACCTTGTACAGGCGTCACTACTGTCCCCTTGAAATGTGGGTTTATGTGTATGTTCTTCGGTTGCTGAGGTGTCACTGGAGGTGGAGTCATCATTATTCTAGGCGTTTCTATCTGAGGGGGCATATGTAGCCCTGGAGGAGGAGAAGAATGATGCTGATGCTGTAAAGGAAGCAGAGATTGTAACTGTTGCTGCTGCTGCTGTTGTTGCTGCTGTTGTTGTTGCTGTTGCTGCTGTTGTTGTTGCTGTTGCTGCTGCTGGAACAGACTCCTAACAGGTTGCTGGTGTGTTGGAATTAACCTCTGTGAATGAGTCTAAAGTCAGACAAAAGAATAAAATCAATAGGCTTAAATTCAAAATACCCTGACATAAACCAGCACAAACCCAAAACACCTTTGGCCAAATTAAGGCCAAATACAAACAGAAAAACATCTTTCCCATATCAACTGAAACTGTTGAGAACCTCAGCATAGGAAAGCAAAGGAACAACTGAAGACATTCATGTGAAAGAGAGGATGGCAAAGAGCAAAGAAGCACAGGGGGATTGCAGACATTCATTCGCTCATTTCCAGCAGGGAAGCTGTCTAGTTTCCTGTGTAGCATTCTGCACATCACTGGAAACAGTAACTGCAATAAGGTGTATGTGTGATCACTAGAAATCGAGTCCTAGTATCAGAACAAACCCACTAACTTCTGTCTCACATATAGAAGAGCCTCTCTGAGAAAACAGACCTAACAGCAGCAACAAAAGTCAAAATACAAATTAAGCTAGACTCTTAAGATATCAGTGCAGTCCTCCTATCCAGATTGCTCAAAGAAAAAAACTAAAGATACCTTTCAAAGGCACCTTTTGTAACACAGAAAAGAGTCTCTTGCTGCTCAACACTCTCAAACACAAATAGCCAAAATCAGTTGTAATATTTTTTCATATTATCTTTCTCTTCAGGTCATTCTTCTGAACTCACTGATACTAGATATCAGCACCAGTCCAGTAACTTCCAAATGGTGGCACAAGAAGAGTCCCAAACAGGGAACGTTTTGGTAACAAAGATGTGACACATCCATTTTTTCAGCAGCCACATAAGTAAAGCAAAGCGGCTACAAAGTACACACAAGGAGATATTGTGATGACCACGTTTACAACATTTAAGATAAAAATAACTGGCAAAGACTGCAGCAATATGGAGAAAAAAATAATTATTCCACCTTTGCTGTTTTAAAAGCACGGAATATTCTACTGCAGGGCTCTCAGGCGCTGAGATATCCACCGACTCCTGCTAGTGATCAGCACCTGGAGTTGCTGCTGTTGGAAAAAATCCCCTTTGTTTAATACAGATGACCTTGTCCTGCAAAGAGGTACACAGGCTTTGTTCTACAGTCTCAGCTTCCAGTACATTTTATGACAGTTAACAAAAATAAGTGTGAGCTACCTCTAGATCACACACTTGCTGGGGTTTGTGGGTTTTTTTTGTTTTGTTTTTAGATGGAAAAAGTAACAGCTTTTAGTTTGCGGTACAGGTGGAGAGACAGAAGGGGCAGAGTAGCGAAGCTAAATTTCATCAGAAGCCCCAAGATACTAATTTATCTAGTGTTGATAACTTTCCTGGGGTTCTGTTTGCCTCCACAGTAGCGTGGCAGGCATACAAATAGATTTATTTTTTTTTTAAGAAGTATTAGCATAAGTATTAGTTTGACAAATATCAAGAAGTGTTTTATAAAACAGTATTCTTTTAAACTGAATTACTGTGAAGAATGTGTGATTCAACATGTTTCCATGATGAATGTAGAGGATTCCTCAGAGGAATCAATGTTTTACTTCATCCTCATGCAAACAGGTAGGTAAGTATGACTGCACTGCGTGAGTCAAAATCCACTTTTCATTTGGAGGCCTCAAGACTCCTCAACTTGAGCCTAATAACAGGACTAATACATACTTTCACAATCACCACATTATGCAAAGCTTATCTTGCCTAACAGTGCCTTGAAAGAGCAAAAAGCGTATATTGGAATATATAAAGTTCCATCTTGGTAAAGATTAATGATTTGGAATGCGCTTTGCCACAATTTCCTGAAAGCACATTCAAAGAATATGAAGGACTAAAAGGTACCATTGTGGATGGCTGGTTTGGCAGCAGCGCGGGCCTGTGATCCTTCATTCTTCCCCTATCACTGTTGTCTCTCCTTTGTTCTCCCATTCCATGGCACATAATGGAGCCTCCTCTTCGCCCTCCTCTCCTCGAGCCGTACCGCCCCTGTTTAAGTTGCCTTTCCCTCTCTTCAAATTCCAGTAATGCTGCTTTGGCTTCTGCAGAAAGTTCTGTTGGAAGACAGAGATGAGGGGAAAAAATATTTTAGTTTCATGCTGAAAGATGGAAAACACAATGAAAAAAAACATTGCTAGAACTTAAAAGCATCCCTGCAACTAATAAAATTTGCAGGCACTTTGATCTCCTTTAGGTGGCATGTTAACATTTCATTAAAGACACAGATACAAGTATCCACTGCACAGGCAAAAAGCAGCAGATAAATGAAACCAGCATGAACAAAAAGCTTTGGCTGTTTATGTTGGTTGTTTGTTTATTTGTTTTTTTAAATGCTATTAAGTTTGCCTTATGCTCTACCAGGACACTGTGGATTATCTTACAAAACATAACACTTACCTGCAGAGGTGTCAGGCAATGAAACCTCCAGTAAACTTTACAGTAAAGGGTATGTTGAATCTTCCACGTGAACAGATTTTATCCACCAGATTCTTTTGTGCATTGGCTTGTTCCAAAGTAAAACCTTCTGGTAACTGAGGTGTTTTTCCAGTATATAATGACTTAGTATTTATTCTACTGTATGTGATTTAAGAACCAGCTGTACTTCACAAGTGATAATTCCACTTAAGAGGACTTCGAAATCAGTGCTCAGGTCAAGTCAAATACAAGGCTACTGACAACACCCACCCAACTCACATTGCAGGTAAACACCAGAAAACAGATGGTACTCAATGAAGACTGCCAAATTTCCTTGAAACCTGGGACAATGCTGGCATTATTAAGAGAAAACTATGCTCCAGCAGGCCCAAGTAATCAAATTACTTGGAAATACAGAGAAAATCTACATCAAACTTCAGGAAACACATGATGACAGTACCAGCAGTGCCACTCACCAGGTTTCAGTTACTTAAAGGGGATAAAACTAACCCAAACACACAGCTGAGGATTTTGCCATGTGCCAGTCATGTCCCTCGTTACCTCTAAAATTGACTTCTCCCTCTAACTGGGCAATATTAAAGTATTCCACAAGAAACACACTCCTGGCAAGTAAAAACATATTTTGAGTTCATATAAATGGCAGTTAGTGCAAAAATTCCAGTTTCCCATTTAAACAGTCTCCTCTGAATCTTAACAGAGACCAAGTAAGTACAGGGACCGCTTTCCAGGAGTGTTTTTACTTGCTAATACTACACATAGTGGCTATAATATCTGAAGATCAGAATAAAAACTGCTTGCATCCAGCAGCTGAGACATTACTACTGCATCTCCACATCACTACACATCCTCCATCTTGCCTTATGAACTAAAGCTATTAAAAAACTATTAAGATTTCCTGTGAGTCTAGGAGCCACAGCTACTTAAAGCACCACCTTAAACATCTTCATAAGTAATCTCAATTAGTCTTTGAAGTTTGAGGACTGACAGAAGGGCAGAAGAGGGTGAGCGCCGTGCATTCCCACTGCGACAGTTGTTCTTGCTTGGCTATAAAAACTACCTGCACGACTGAGCTACAAAGACTGTAAATTTGCACGTCCTGGTTTCCAGAACTATTCAGCACATCTAAAAAGCACAAGCTTTTTGATTTAAAAAGAAAAAGAGAAGTTTAGAACTTGCTGTTTAAGGACCCAGCAGGCATAACAGATTCCTACAAACCCAGGATTTGCCATGTAGTTTCCCATTCCGATTCTGCATGTTGGTGATGAGACAAGTTTCTCCAGCTCTTTTTCCTTCCCTTCTCTGACACCACAATTAAGTGGCATAAAGCCCTAATTCACAACCACACCAGATACTCTTGTGAAATGGTACTTTTGACTTAAGACACGTGCCTCAGGAGATCACCGGAGTCCAAGACAATCAGGCATTATCAAGAAAATCACATAGTGCTCCTACAAAGGGGCAAGGAATCACCCTCCCTGAAGTCTCAGTATGGCATTAAACGTGCACACTATGGATTTCTGAGGAAAATTAAGACAAAATGTGCTCTCAACCAAAGCAATTAAAATCATGTGAACGCAACAAAAACAACCACCTTATCCATTCAGGATGAAAAAAGGTGGTTTAATGGGAAAAACAGGGCTCTGGTTTTAAGCCTCCTTCCTATCCATGCCTGCAGCAAGTTCAGTTTCTTCACAGGTTGGAGGTGTGAGAAGGACAACATGGGCTTTTAACTGATCTGAGGAAAGAAAGATTACCAGGTCCTATATACTTCCGAGAAGAAATGGTGCAAAGCAACAGCTCCCTTCCCTTTCACCAGAGAGGACCCAAATCCTGCAAAGCATACTGCTAGCTCGAAACTTGAGGTTTTTTTTCCAAGAGTAGGGCAGGCAGGGCACTTTTTCTGCCACCTTGCACACTACAAGCCTGAACTTAACAGGACAGTTTGGAAAGCAAAGGTCAGCAACAAGTACCAATACTCATTCAAGATAAGAAGCTATTTCCTATTAAACAGATTAGAAGTCACATTGAGGAAAGCACTTCTTAACGAGCCCAGGAATAGAGCTAGGCTTCCTGCAAGGCCAGACTATGCCCGAGTCTCTCAGCCTCCTGAGCACACATTAAACGACACTGAATAGAAGCAAATCTAGAATAAAGAACAGGTTGCTCTAAACAATATGACTTCAGAAGGCTGTACTGATTAAGCTCAGGGAAGGGATGCTAGCATCCAGGGCCAAGTCAGTCCTGATGATCTTCGATGTGCAGGTAATTTCTCATTCTCATTAAAACAAAAACTAATAAATTGTTTTCCTGTTCACTTAACATAATAGTTCCCAAACTTTAAAGGCTGTGTCTTTAAGGGCACAGTCCACATATTCAGTTTTTTAGCCAGAACAGTGAAAATCTGTAATGCAGCAAGCATCATTAAATTCACATCTATGCTGACAGAAATAAAGTATGATTTGGTTTTTTTTAAAAAAAGGAATGTAAGATTGCATTAACATCAAGCGTGCCTCCCCCACAACAGGCCACTGAAGGCAACAGTGTCCTACCCGTGAAAAATTTTGGTTACATACAAAACTGGGGGTTCAGAGCCTTTGAAACAGACTGCAAAAGCAAAGACTCAGGCAGTGCTCTAAAGTCATGAATACCTCATGTGCTTTATATTGCTATCAGTCACCATAATGCATAATACAGACTCAGAGCAATTATTAGGTGGGCTGTTTATCAAATTTGAGAGCATTGTGCCACACACAGGTAGAAGAGAAGAGGTTTTGCAGGAGGGGAGCAAGGAAAATAGCCCCTATCTTTCCTGAAAGCAAGATCAGACTGCTAACTAGAAAAGACGACTGACAAGCAGAGGAATAAAACATTGTCTTTCCCTCCCTAAACTCTTCCAAAGCACAGCTGGGTAACGCCTAGACCCACTGTTTCTCCTTGGCTTAGAGGCTGTGGCGGCACACAGCCACCAGCTCCTGCCTACACTAACCCCGAGCACAGGGATCTGCAGCTACATCTGCCTCGGGTGGCTCCCTGAGAGCAACACCACCACAAAGCCCCAGGTTTGAGAACCCCAGAACACCTATTATCCTGGATAATGCCAAGATTTGCAACATAAATCATATTCCAGAAGAGCTATTCATATGTATGTAAATGTGTATGTATCTAAACCAAGAGTGAGACAAAATGTTCTCTTTCAACTTTTTTCTCCCCATCATTCAGACCTGCAACCTGATCACACCAGGTGCTTCTGCACACACTACAAGCGAGACATGCATTTGCATTTCCTCATCTCACCCCAAGTCTCAGCCACTAGTTATTAGACTGAACACAAGCCAACTAAGAAGGACCTAGCAAAAAGTACTACCACATCCAATGACCTTTGCTATCACTCTGCAAATGGCTCTGCATTACTGTCAGGTGTTTTGGTTTTGAAATTAACAGAGAGAATCCTTCCGTTTGGAAAGGCTAAACAAAGCCTTTTCTCTCCTTCACAGTCCTTAATGGGTAATTAAATCCAGAGCGTAATGACAATTGGAACTCTGGGAAGACTTCAACAAAACTACATGGACTGAAAGAAATTACATATTTCTCATCACAGATGACAAACTCAGTATCTCTAGAAATCAACTGAATATTTCTCCTACAGTACCTCTTCTTTAAACTTCTCAAAACCACTACTTACAATATCTTGGATAAAGACATGTTTAGGAAAGATCACAGCTACATTCATGAGAATCCTCTATATTTTTACATATTTGCCTTTTTTTTTTACCAGCACCCACTTACTCTCATCTTGACCGTACAGCTCTCACACACACAGTTAACGCAGTGAATCAGCAATTATTTTTCTAGTGTCTCTAAGTGTCAAGATTAATTTCACTATCACTGCTAATAAAATGGTTTCAAATGACATCTTTAATCAGCAAGTAAGAATGCACTCCTGCAATAGAGACAAGCTGTCACAAAAGGTCACCAAAATGTGACAGGATGGAAATTACGTTTGTAACTTAAACTGAAATGTTAATTCCTCTTTAAGTGTTTTCTCAACTACGTTCAGATTTTAAAGTAAGGAGATGTAGCTCTGCAATAAAGTTCCATTTTTAAACCAGTAGCATCTGTAAAGATTTCCTCTATAATCTCCAAAAGCAAGCAGATATTTATATGCAAACAAGTATTTTTTGCTGTTTAACTTTCCACCACATGGTCAATCATTTGGTGTCTTTATCAACAAATTAACATGAAAAACTAGTATGAATAGAAACCAATCCACAACAGTAAGATTGTATTTCCACCAAAGATTAGTTTAAAAAAAGGCTCTTCAGATAATAGAATAATCTCCATTTGCATTCCCTTTTCTTTCGATCTCAGATCCAAATCACTTAAAATTACACTTAAATGAGTCTAATTCAAGTTACTGCTCCTTTACAGTCAAGCTCCACTACAAGTTGTCTCCTCACTGGCTGGTCTTGTCATTACGTTAAACTATGCAGTAAATCCACAGCTATATAAAAATGCATGCAACTATCATTCACCTGGCAGTTACCTGCAGAGATTTAGCTATTTCAGTGCATTCTTGTTTTTAAAGTATTTTGGTTTGTAAAGTCACCAGCACCTTTTGCATAAATAAAATGTTCTGTATATGGTATGCAGAAGGTATTCCAGCTGAGGTGCACTCTAAATGTGTCTTCAACTGTAAGCTAAAACACCCCTTGCCTGTGTAGACTACTTTGTGCTTCTAAAGGGTTCCCTTCAGTCTTGTTCTAATCAGAAAAAAATCCTGATTATTAAAACAATAATGGTCTGAATGGAGGCCCTTAACATACACTTTGCCTGAAACTGCAAGTAAGAAGCATTATATGCCAGATATTCACAACAGATGAGGAAAATCTTGATTCAGAATCATGCACTGGTGTCCCACTTGCAGCACGATACGACCTACATGAATACCACTGTGAAAGTCTGGATCAGCCTCTACACCTGACTCCTCATCACTGCTCATGAAGGAGTCCTCTTGGCCACAATACCTTTGTTGCAGAATTTTGGCTTCTCAGTAAAAGCCCAAATTCCTTGCAACAAAATTACAGAGTCATTAGTAGGCTATAGAACTCAAGAGAAAAATCCTTAGAACTAACATCTTTTGCAAAGCAAGGCTTTTATGGCAAGAGGAAAATTTCACTTGGACAATTTCCAGCGATCTCTATATATGCTCTGGGAACATAATTCTGAAACGCCCCAAAAACACTGACTTATCTGGAAAGCAAGCAGAAGCACCCAGCTTATAAGCCCACACTGCATGGCACCCACCTAAAAGCAATCCTGAGTAAAGAATTCATCCTAAGTCTGGCAAAAGTTGAAGCACCATCAAAAAAATAAAGATTCCCCCAGTGGCATGTGACCAGTACCCAACAGTATATGATAATTTGCTTTTATTATCAGCTTCCCTCTCTTGCATATCTTGATTCTCTTCAAAAGATCAGGGCTTTTACTCCACAGTTTGAATTGATATTTTAGTTCAGTAACAAAACTGTGAGAATGGTACACCTTTCTGACAGCAAAGCTTAATTTTTGCCCTAATATCACCTTTTTAATTTGACATTTTATTATTATTTATTATCACCACCACCTAAAGGCCAGCATGAAGAAGCAATGCAGGTATCCCCAGTGGGGCTGCTATAACCCCAGTATCAGATACCTCAGTATCCAGGGCACATAAGAGGCCTTGAAGTTAATTCTCAAAACCATAAACCAATGTGATTTTATTTATAGACTAGAACAGAATGATTGCAAGAAAGCTGCAAATCTACTGCTGCTTCTGAACTAGCAGTGGCAAATGCCTTAGCTACACAGAACAGTGATCCTAGAAACAAACACACCTCTGTTATGCTACTCAAAGACAAAGAAAATATACCCTTTGGACACCATAAAGAATCATGGAGGTATAAAAGATTGATTGTTCCATGTTAGAAAAGTTGAACCCCCAAAACAGGGGTTTCCATATTTTCCTAACACACTCCCCAGCAAGTTACAATTTCTCTAGGTCAATCCAACAGCAGGAGCACAAGAGATTCACAGCACATCTATGTTCCTGGGGGGAAACTGCAGTTATTTCACAGCAGAATACAAGTGACAAGATTCATGTTATCAGCTGAAAATCTTCCAAGGATGGAAGTCCAAAGGAATTCTTTAAGATGTATTCCACCACACTAGGTAGTGAAGTAAAGACCAAATAGCTGCTGCTTGAAAACAGGAAAGCTTTTAAAGACACTATCAGAAGTCTTAACAAAAACACGGTGCTGGTTTTCAAAACATGATACACTTTAAAAACCCTTCCCAAGGAGGCAATCACTACACGTACTACAACAGACTCCAAATTGCTTTGGAGAACTTGGATATGGGCCAGCCTAAGCTACAGGGCAACCGCTCTACTTTTTGCCACTCAAGTCTCTAAAGTTCTGGCAAGCCTGTCTTTTATTTTCTTTTATTACAGCTCTTCAAAACAATCCCTCACCCAAAGTTTCTGGAATGTTTCTCCTTTCTCTTGTCACATCTGAGAGCCTAATTATTGTTCCTTCTTTCCGTTCCGTTTTGAAACGTAATCGTCCAGACTCTTCATCATCATCCTCCTCTTCATCAGATTCTTCCTTGGTTTCTTCTTGAAGTTCCAGAGGTTCAATAGCTGCCTGAATCACAAAACGCAGAAGACACACAAACTGAAAAATCTACTTTCTTGAGATCTTTGAGTGTTAAGAAACAAAGTTTTCTTTAAAGGTACCTTTGTGTAAGTTTTCCTGGCATCATAAATTATTATCACACATAACTCAGTGAACATTTAAGAGCTTGATTATTTTACAGAAGTGTGTACTAAATTATATAGTAAAATCTACCAAGGAAACTATTTTTAATACAATATTTAAGTGAATATGGAAATTCCAGCTAGAACCACCATCTGATTAGGAGCTACTTTTGCAGACAGAACATTTTATCACTGAATGGACTAAGAGGCAAACCTGGGATGATCAGATTCAAGTGATACAAACATTAAGTTTGCTTTTCTTTCACTTGTTGACAACTGTCAGTAGCATGGTGTTACAAAAAAACCCACACCAACAACA
>VZTM01030571.1:1633-17252 GCA_013400555.1 Jacana jacana | reverse complement strand
AGCATTTGGCTCCTGCTGACCACCCATCTGGGCCTAGAACCTACAGAAAGTAATACCCAGAGTGGAACATTTTTTGAATGTTTAAAATTATGAGAGATAGATAGGGTCTATCACTCTTCAAGATAATCTAGCTGGAGATGAAGTAGGAAATCAGGATGGATCATCTATTTTTTCCTGTGAATTCTTTATTGGTATGAAAAACTGAGGGCATATATTCAACTGTAGTGTGGTAAGTTCAAGGTCCAATCTTTACTTCAGGAATGCTTATGTGTTTTATAAATGGTGACCAGATAAAAAGCAGAAAGCACAAGTCAGGGACCTAAAGCCACCATCTTATGTCATTTGAAGTATAAAACATAATTATTACAAAAACAGGATCTTACCTACAAGATTTCTTTCTGCCATATTAAGTTTTTGTCCTTTTTGCATAGAGACACAACCTGAAGAAAATGCAGCATGCCTCTGACTCCTTTGTTCCCCTGACTAGTCTGTTGCTTAAAGATTATAGTTACTCCAAAGATATTTAAAACCATTACCTTGAATCTTCCTGGACAGAGGAATGAATTCAGCTTCTAAATACAATCTTCTTCTAAATACAATTTTCTTTATAAAGAGAAAGCTGTGAGAGGATCACTTCACCTTCCCTCACAAGAATTGTGGATTTTACACTGCTTATCACAAGAAAATTATTGATTCGTGCTTCTATTTCAAAAATTTAAGCTCTGGAAAGTTGTGCAATTTTGACACACTTCTGTATCCATTATTTCATGCTGGATGAAATAACACTGTAGAGGGCGCTCTGCTCCAAATGTTTCTTTTGAATATATTTATTCCCTCACTGTAGACAGATCCTATTCTTTAATTCTGGGTTTTAATACAGATATAACAGGAAAAAATAGTATCTGTTTCATAGGCATCTAAATAATTTAAGAAATGTACTTCAGTTTGAGATGGTTGATTAAGAACTGCAAATATAGTTAGTTTATACTAATATAAATTTTACGTGAACCTTTTTCTGCCTCAAAATACCTTTATGAAGAAAACACTATCTGCAGAAAAATACATTTATTCTTATGATTTTTACATTTTTTTCACCTCTGTAGATGCATTTTGAAGCAACTAGGATTTACATAATAACTTAATTCTGTTCTATCATTTTTTACAGCTTTCTTTCAAGGCCTGTAATTTGATAGAAGAATAAGAAAATGTTCTGAGTAGTCTCGTTTTATTTGCTGAAACAACAATTTGTTAGCAGGTTGAAAAGTTAGGATTCCATGTTCTTCACTCATTATAGCATTCTAGGAATCGACTTTATCTCATTTGCAGTTTGAAGTTAATGCATGTGTATCCAAGATATACAGTAATTAGCATGTGCAGTATTCACAATCAAATTCTAAATGTCTTTCCAATTTCAAAGTATAGCTTACATTTGAATTTGTACTAAACACAATCATTTCATAAATTCTACTATCAAGTAAATCACGCTTCATAATCGTACAATGGAAATGTGATTATATCAATATATAACGATCATTTTGATTGACTAAAATGTAATGTAATATAAAAAGCAACACTGTAAAAGAAGAGGCCAGCAGGGATTACTTATGAGATGTCCTTCTGTTTTCTACTTTTCTCTTTTGAGATCTCTAAATTTCTCTTAAAATATTATTGTGAACTTTCTTTCAAAATGCATGATGAAATTTTTGTCAGACATCACATAAGGAACATTTTCTTAATTGTTTCTAAAGTAAAAAGGCTTGAGAAAGGAAGAGGAGTATTTTCTGTGCACGTCAAGCCAAAACCTCTTGGACACTGCCTTTTTGGGGAAGGCTGAATTTCCAAGGAGATTTTGTCCTCACCAGCTGTATGACCAGGAATGACATAAATATGAGTGTATATGTGTGTGTTTTCCCTGTGAATTCCATGCATTTCTTCCCTCCATTTTGACTAGCAACACTGAATAAATAATAAAGTGAAGATGGTTTGTATCTAATTAGTTACTCCTTTGGGTAACAGAAGTTCATTGGAACAGGTGTGGTCTCCTACTATGTATGCATGCAGTATCATGCTCATTATGCTGGAAGCCTCTAATCACTAATGTTTTACAATTAATGAGCAAGAATCAAGTGAGAGATGAATCCAGATGAAAATAATTTATCCTCTTCCTAAATTTGTATTTAATGGTGTTAATCTGAACTCGTATACGATAACACACATCACCAGGTAGAGGTAGAGACCTGGATTGGACCACATTGTCACTAAACTAAGTTTATAAATAAAATTACAGTCTTAAAACTCTTGATGCATTGTGTGTAAGCAGTAAAATCCTAATTTAAATCCCCATGTAAAGTCCTCACCTGAAAAAGCATGTACGATAGGAAATCCATTGAAGCCTGCTAAAGCTACTGTTCATTCACTCTTAGTTGACTCAAATATCTTTCCACTTCCAATTGTTATTGATTTTTCATACCATCTATTTAAGAAATATCTTTCTGGTTTTAATACATTAAATGTTTTATAATAGTAGAAGTTACAAAATTAGAATATTTTTCTTCATGAACAATTATCATTAAAATATTTTAATTTTTATTTATTAGGGAAAATTGAACTTATTTATAAATATTATCTATTTATAAATAAAATGCTTATGATCACATTAGTCAAAGAGAAAACTTTCAGCAATTTCAGTGAAAAAATATTAAGGTGTTTCTGTTCCTTGATTCCTGTGGACTCCTGTATCCTTTGCCAATTCTGAAAATACATACTATGTACTATACTAAGAAATTTCATGTCTTCAAAATGATTTTACGTATCTAGTTTTATAACATGATATTGAGAGATTTGTCTTTAATTAGAGCTTACCTCAGTTATGTGTTTCTTAATTTCCTGATTTGTGTATCATTTTATATACAATTTATTGCATATTTTCCATGTGTGCACACGAGATATGCTTCAACTCCAGTGGATTTCTGAAATACCTAGACAAGATTACATTTTTCCATTATTACATCAGCAGCTCTTTGCCCCAAGGAGTTCAAGGGGGGCTCTGGTATTAGGATTATTACATTCAATTGGCAGTATGTGTTGGTTGTTTCAGCAGCAAGGAAGGAAGGTTGAAATCACGTAATCATAAAATGTTCCAGGCTGGAAGGGACCTCTAAGGGACCTCATCTAGTCTGACCTCCCCAGCTAGACCAGGTTGCCCAGGGTCTTGTTGAGCCTCAACTTGAATATCTCCAGGGAAGGGGCCTCAACCACCTCCCTGGGCAACCTGTTCCAGTGTTCCACCACCCTCATAGTAATGAATTTATTCCTAAATTGAATTGAACTTTTTCCTAAATTGAAGATCGTGAATCACCAAAGGGCCTGGAATCATGTCCAGTCTACTCTTTTTCACTTTGGAGTGATAGTACGTTTAAGAATTTACTGTGTTCCAGATGTGAAAAATCCCAGATCTTCCTACTCCCACAGCTCTTGAAATATGTCCTTTGAAATGAGATTATTTTTCCTGTATAGCTTGAAAGCTTGTAAAAAGTGGTCTATTCCTAGTCTACTGAAAACTCTCTAATGTTAACACTCCAGAATAAAACCAAGAACTAAGCAGTGGGTTTTCTTTGGTATAATTCTGATGTTAACCAGAAAACAATGGGATGGAATGGAATGGAATGGAATGGGAAAGTAAGGGGTGAGGATGATGTAACACATCTGAAACAAAAACGCAGAAGAAAAATGTAAATATAAGTAACAATGCTTGTCGGATACATATCTACCCATCAATGTTTCTGGGATTATAGATTAGAAAAAGATACTTTTCAGTATGGTTAGTAATGCCAAATTATAATAACAAAAATGTTTGTAATCAACCCTGTTATTATGCTTAAGGACCTCTCAAAAGTATTTTTTCTAAACCATTTGAGATAGTCGATAGGTTTAGATTCCCATTTCATGGTGTCAGGAGAGGAAGAAGCAAAATGGTTCCTGACTTCAGACTATGGCTTTGGAATTCAGATGACTGAAATGCACCAGACCTAGGAGCAGTTATTCACTTCATGCTGTACAGATAATGGCTAAAGGCAGAAGTAAAGAAATATTACAGGTAGCTTTTCCCACAATTCTGTACAAAAGGAAAAAGTTACACAACTCTCTATGTTGACTAGTTTCAGTAGGGTGCCTTTAAATTACAACAAAGTTCATTTGCTTAGCCTTTAATAGTCTCTCTTAGGACAGTTTGGTTTTGACTAGCAACAATATATGATCTCTCTTGCCAGGACATGCAATTTCTCCTCAAATTAATTTAAATCTTCCCTTGTAATTTAAAATTTTTATTTGTCATTGTCAATGTAACTTCAATTATTTCTGGCTCTGCCCTCAATTTAGCTGCAAGAATCAGTCTCTTGGTACTGTTTAAAATCTTGTTAGGAATTTTAGGAAGGGATACTGGAGCAATCTAATGATAATTATTTTTGTCATTGTCATCTTGAGTAATCATGTTGCTTTTGTAATGGATTCTGATAATAGTGTTATATTCTGCAGGAATATGAGTTATATAAGATAGAAGCATAAAATGTGAATTGTTTAGCAGTCCCTAAATAAATACAGGATCTGAAAAAATGTTGTGGAAGCTCTACTTTTTAGGCAGAAAAGTTAATTTTCATTTCTTTGTTTTGTATCTCATGAACATCAGAAACTCATCTATTTTCTTTTATTATTTTTGCCTAGACTGAATTTTCTTAATAATTTCATTTCTTTATTAGAAGTTCTAATGCGATAATTTCATAACTATTTAGCAAGTATTCTGATAATGACAATCTCTCTTGCTCTCTCTTCACTCTACATTGATGATGAACACATTCCCTTAAGATGTGCCACTCCCTCTGTCAGTTACTTTTTTTGAATATGGATATGACCATATATACTGACTTAATGAATTATGAGCAGTACTATTATATGTGAGCAGAACAGAGTTTGCCTTTAACAAAAAATTTCAGACATATAAACAAAGACAAACTATGGACCCGTTTATACAGATACACATACTAAAGAAAAGTACAATGAGTTAATTCTTTTCTTTACATAAGCTTTTTTTAAAATAAAGACTGTTGAAACTAATGTACTTTTGCCCACAGGGGTCCATAGTCCGTCATTCTTCCATGAACCCCACAAGTTTCCAGTGGTACAGGACACAATCCCTGTGACAAACGAGGCCCCTGTTTCTTAATAAACAGATTTTTCAGCCCTGAAGAATCCTCATTTAGCAAATCAATTTATGAATTAATAATGTCTTTCTCCCTTTTTTGTAAAAGAAATATTTAGATGGGAAGGAGAAGATGGTAATAAAATAGTAACTGAAATTTTCTGTGTATCATCAGATACAGATAAATTTACCACCACTGAAAATTTCTCACAAGGTTTCTCACAGTTTAACCAATGGATGCTCAAAAGTGGATCACCCTAAGAATTCAAGGTTATCCAAGATGAGGACTTGAAGAGTCATGCCCTGTTACATGAGAAGAAACTAAATATATGGTTTATATATATATATATATAAATATATGCATATATTATTATACACTTATATTAAATATACACATGTAAATATATATAGATCTGTGTCTAAATGTTTTTTTTTTTTGGTGGTAGGATTAAGTCCGCATTGCATCTCATCTCAGTTTTCTCACAGATCTCTTCCTCCAATACACTTGGATGGGGTAACCACATAAGAATTTAGTATTGCTTTCTCACTTTGCTTTCCTAATTTGCTAGAAGAATTTTCTACCTCGTATGTTTTTGCCTAACCAATTCAGAGCAGAGAAGAAAAACTTCAGAACAGGAATGAGTGACAAGGAGCAGGGCAGGAGCTCACAGTCACTGGGTCTGGCCTCCTTGCTCTAGAGCTTGGCACAAATCCAATGTGATTTACATTCTCTGCACATATCTTCCCTTTACAAAGAAGTGCTGCTAACTCAGCAGCGCAGTTCTCTTCAATCAGTGCTGAGCTGACTGTGACTGTGGTTTAGGCACATTGATAATTGTCTGTCTGGAAGGAAACTAAAACAAGTACTGCAATTTTCATTTGAATACCTAAATGCTAGAGGACAATCAGAAGTGCTTTACCTTGAGACTCAGTCTTTCAGAATTTTGAAGCAGAGTTTTCTCCATGATGAACTGTAGTCAGAAAATGAACTTATTAAAAACCTTTGTGCAAAAAAATGAAACTATTTAGATAAATGTTAATTCTTTGTGTGGACATTCATGAACCTCAGTCACAGTGAGAAGGAAAAGAGACACTATTATTATTCAGAAAAATTGGTGTAAGCTAGGGCTATATATAAGGAATTTAAGAGACAAAGACAGAAAGAGCTTGGACAGGTTGAAGGCAAGGAAGTCTCCAATAATATACTAAGAATATTTTCTGGGGACAAAGATCCTTAGTAGCTATTAATGGAGCCCTGTAACATTCTAAAGGTAGTGCTGCCACCACTTGTAACAGGTCATAGAATCAGGGATGAGACTTGCTAGGGTCTGTCTGAAGCTATGTTGGCCTAAATGTTTTGGGGTTTTTTTTAACTTCTTTAGACATAAAAACTGTCTTCAAACTATCAGATGCCTATCGCCTGATTAGTTTTATTGTTGATTATATTTGTACAATTTGTGGTACAATTATATTTTTATAAAAAAACCGTTCGGCATAGAATGAAATATTCAGCCTAGAATGACATACTTGTATCTCCAGAATTATGGTGTAGTGTTGAAGAATACACACATGGTATGACAGCAAAATCATTGAAAGAGGGGTTACAGAATGCAGTGCTGGGGAGTAGAAGCACAAGAGGACAGGTGAAATACACAGATGACACTGGAAACCCCAAACATATAAACAATTCACCAGATGAAGAAATAGAGTTTGGAGGATCGTGTAAAATTTGGTTTATGGATATAAAAGAGAATCAAGAACAAATATCTGACATACTTGAAACAGGCCATACCTAGTAAATTTATACATAATATGGAGGTTCAGACCAATAAAGAAAGAGAAAGATAAGATGTGATAGGAAATGTTTTACAAGAGTTCCAATGTATAAAAATCTCGTCCTAAAAAGAAAAGGAAGAAACTGTGAACATCATGCTCTTACCATTGAGGGCCTTGGGAAACATGACATCTTGCTGTAAGCCTTTGTCCCCATGTCCAGTCTGAAACCACAGTCTTTGAATCCACTCAGAAACACTAGAAATGTGAGTGTAAAAACAGAGAAAGGGATATATACAAAAAACAGTGAAACTAACAATTGTCATTGTACTTTTAGTGAGATTTCCCACAATATTACTATTTTCTTTATTTTCATTTTCGGTAATAGTAAGAGCTAGACTAATAACTCTTTGATTAGTTAAGATTTCAATGTCACTAACAATATATACTCCTTAGCTTTACATATTAGATGTGTTTCCTTTTTGATTCAAATGAGGGTTTAAATATAATTTTAGTGAACACTGAGTCAATGTTAGTAGCTGGGATGAATCAGTAATGGTAAAACTAGAAGGTTAAAATATTAGTGGGATCTCTGATTCTTGAAAGTTGTTAATATGAATGGTTAATAACAAGAGATAGTTATTTAGGTTTTCACAGGCTATGTTATATATCAGCATATGACATATTTATCAAGAGAAACTCCAGAACAACTGTAAAATATCATATTATACAATTTTCAGAATGCAAATACAATGTATTATCTGTTCTGTTCAATTACTTCAATAATACTGAACAATTGATCACCCTGTTTTGAGCAGTTGCATACTCTAGTAGTAATTGGTAGCTCATTATCCATAACATTAGCCCTAATTCAGCATCTCTTCTTTCTTTTCTCTCAAAGATAATAAAGTAGGTAAGTTGATGCAATATCACAAGCCAAATATGCATTCTTGTATAGCCAGTGTGAGGAATAGAGCTAAAAGATAATTTATCAGTCATTCTAGAAATTGTCATCAGCAAGTTTGCAGATGACACCAGGCTAAATGATGTGGTTGGCATGCCTGAGGAGGAAGAGGCCATCCAGAAGGACCTGACCAAGCTCAATAAGAGGGCCTGTGTGAACCTCCTGAAGATCAAGAAGGCCAAGTGCAGGAACTGGGTGAGGACAGCTCACAGTACCAGTATAGGCTGGGGAATGAAGGGATTGATAGCAGGCTTGGCTAACCAAACCAACAAACTACTGGGAGATATTTTTGTTCTTAAGTAGTGATTAATCTATATTTTTCTGAGGGGCTAATGCTTATTTCTTAGGTTTATGTCTTCTTCTGAATGTTTGTATCTCTTCAAGTAATCTGTTTATAGTATTGCTAGGTGTTTTGCTTATGCTTCTGACATTCTTACTAAAATTAAGATTTCTTCATAATCATGTCATTCGTCATATACATCTTCATTTTAACTCAGATCTAAGGATCTCAAATGCATTAACTGAGTTAGACAAAAAACTGTCTGCCCTTTTCCTGTCAACCACAATAAGGGACTCCTCAGCCCTCAAGGTAAGAGGGAAGTGAAGAATGCTGTGACTAATGGAATTTAATAGATTTAGATCTGACCTCAGTTTCTGTCTTCTCTGTTGTCTTGTCTTCTTCTGAGTCCTCATGTCACAGATGCTGCTCTTTGTTCCATTTGTCACAATGGGCTCCTTGGCCCCTTCATAGTGGCTGTCACTGAAAGGACATGCTATTGAAAGTGTTGAGGAAGATTTAATCTCTCTGTTGCACAGCTCAGTGATTTAGTAGGTTCAGCAATGTAACATGCTGAATCAGCTCTGCCACTGATGTTAGGAGTCTATGACTACTTGGTCATTATATGTAGATTGGTTCAAATGGTTATGCTACGTAAGAGGAAAATGAACGTCAACAAGTACAGTAGAACCACTTACAGTGAAGTGGTGTGAAAATCCCAAACAGCCTTAGAGCATTTCAATAAACTTTTTCATCAAATTGCATACGTGATGTTTTCATCACTTTTTTTTCAGTTACTAACCCCCTTGGAAAATCAAATAGTATGTCTAGATGGTGTTAAATAATGGGGATTATTGCCTTCTCCTCATTTTGTTCAGAAGCAAAAATGAATAAGAAAAACATGTCACCTGTTGCTGCAGGTTCTCTCAGTTGGAAGTAAAAACCATTTAGGCTAATGATTTTGCCTTTGTACTACAAGCTATGCAGTAAAAGCATTTGGAAACAAAACAATTTAATTTTTATGACTATGGGATGTTCTTTAAGGACTGAAGACTGCTAAGCAGGGATGAGATCTACCTGATCAAGTGGAGCAAAAGCATCTTTGCCAGCTGGTTCACCAAGCTGGTGAGGAGAGTTTTAAACTAGAAATAACAGTGAAGAGAGATGACAACCTTCAGTTAAATGAAAAAAATGATGAAACAGGTTGGCAAGCAAAGGGTGCAGGGTGATGTGGGTGAGGCAGATTTCATAATCAATGAAACAGCAGCATCTAACTTATGTCAGTTTGCTAACAGAATTTTAAATCCCCTCTTTCTTATTTGGGGATTAGAATAGGGTAGGGTGGTGAGGAATTTTACTCTTTATTGTTTTTTTGGTGAATAAAACATAAAAAATTCAAAACATCATGCTTGTCACGCAAAAAATTAAACGGCTTATAGAAGACTGATATTATCCATATCTAGTAAAATTCTTTTTTAATGCTTTGGGTTTATCTCACAAAGATAAATGTCATAAGGGGAAGGATAATATTTAGAAATACCTTTTAGATCTTATAAGAAAGCAGAAGATAATAGTGGTTGGTTGACTCTGTTGGGCTGCCAGACTCCCAACCAGCCGCTCTCTTGCTCCCCCTCTTCAACAGGACAGGGTGAGAACTAAAATAGAGAAGGTCATGAGTCAAGATAAAGACATTTAACAATTACCATCATAGGCAAAAAAGACTCAACTAGGGGAAAATAAATTTAAGCAATTGCCAATTAAAATTTGTTTGGATACTGAGAAAGAAAAACTAAAATACCTTCCTACACACATTTCCCTAGGCTTGCCTTCACTCTTTTCTCATCTCCTCTACCTCTTCCCTGCCCTGGAGAGGTGCATGGGGAATGAGGGGTTATGTACAGTCCATAACTGTTGGGTTTTTTTTTCCCTTTCTTGAATGTCTTCCCAGAGGCACTATCATCCTGGGCAAGGGGCTTGGCTGTGCCCTATGGAGGACTGGTTGGAACTGGCCATGTCTGGCACAAGGCAGCCCCAGCCTCTCCTCGCAGAGGCTACCCCACAGCACCTGCTGCTGGTGCCTGGGCATGTGTTGCCTCAAAAATAAGGGTTCTTTACCCAGTGTATGAAAACCAAACTGAGTTGAGATATTTGTCTTGATTTCAATTCCGTGAAATCAGGTGCTAGGCACCTAACACAGCCAGCACACCTATTAGGAAACTCATAGAGTCTTTTATACAAAAAGGTAATGAAGAAAAATCACATTAAAATAGCTGATCGGTCACTTATAATTGTATAAGAATATTTAATTTGCACATTTCCCAGTTTCTGGCTGGCTCATAATACTAAGGTGGTTTTACATTTACATATAAAATGTTCTCCTAGAGGTGAGATTTTTAGTATTAAAATTATCTAAGGTAATTAGAGGTTATACTTTCTTTCTGTCAGCTACCACTAGGTTACTATATAATATACTATTCTGCTGGGGCTTACCTTGGAACAATGGCTAACTTTGAGATTGGATTATTTATTGTTATGAGCTCTATGTTTTAGGGACTTTGTATTCCCATTGCTATGGTTTCAGAAAAGGCCATCATGGATACTCAATTTGGTGGATTTTTAACTCTTTTTGACATTACATGGGTACCCAATACAATAACACAACATAATTAGGAAAAAATGAGGGAGAAGTATTTCCTTATTATTATGAAACCATACCCACTAGTATGCTTTTAATATGCTATTATATCATACTTTGAAAAATTTACTCACATGAGATCTATGTAATAATAACAAAGTGGCCACTAAGGGCCGTGACCTCCAAATTCAGGGGTGATTCCTACAGCAGTTACATTCACTGCAAGTCATCTGTGTACATTCAGTGACCAAACCATTGTGTAGTCTCTCTGTGCCACTTAAAATTTTGTAGCAAAGGTAATAACAAAATATTGGCAAGTAAGTGATCTGCAGACAGAATACGTTCATTGTGTATACTTCAACTCATGTTGGTATCTGGAGATGCATATGATCACCAGCAAACTGAAGGTTGCAGGGTTTTTTAATTACTTGTTGTCAGTGCATAGAGGTTCTATTTCAGATAATTAATTTTAAGTTGTCCATCCAAATGTTTTTTAATTATACACATATGCATGAGAAAGGAAGAGAGTCAAAGAGAGTGGCAGTGGGGTTTCTCTACAAAGAGGCATAGAAATAGAATTCTGTCTACCTTACAGATTCAGCCCAGATCTCTCTTAGCATGTTCTAGGTAAACTAGCATGCCTTTTCATAGAATCATAGAATCATAGAATCATAGGTTGGAAGAGACCCTTGGGATCATCAAGTTCAATCATCAGCCCTACTCTACAAGTTCTCCCCTACACCATAGCCCTCAACACCACAGCTAATCTACTTTTATACACAGTCAGGGAATGTGATTCCACCACCTCCCTGGGCAGCTGATTCCACTGACTGACCACTCTCTCTGTGAAAAACTTTTTCCTAATGTCAAGCCTAAACCTACCCTGCTGCAGCTTGCAGCCATTCCCTCTTGTTCTATCGCTCATTGCCTGTGAGAAGAGACCAGCACCAACCTCTCTATAATGCCCTTTCAAGCAGTTGTAGAGAGCGATGAGGTCTCCCCTCAGCCTCCTCTTCCTCAAAATAAACAATCCCAACTCCCTCAATCAATCCTCATAAGCCTTATTCTCCAGCCCTCTCACCAGTTTCATTGCCCTCCTCTGTACTTGCTCCAGCACCTTGAGATCTCTCTTGTGCTGAGGTGCCCAGAACTGGACACAAGACTCATGATGTGGTCTCACCAGTGCTGAGTACAGGGGGACAATCACCTCCCTGCTTCTGCTGGTCACACTATTTTTTATGCAAGCCAGGATGCCATTGGCCTCTTTGGCCACCTGGGCACACTGCTGGTGCACTTTTCCATGTACTGCAACATTGTTGAGAACAAATTTGAAAGTTCTATATCCCAGGTAGTGTCTTCTGCCATAGTGAATTTAGGCTTAATAATAAGTAGAAATGTCCTACAACAGTGAACCTTTTAGTTTGACAATCTAAAAATGGGGAATTTTACAACCAGTACATTGGGCATGGGGTGATGTAGTGAAACAGAAGTCACTCATTGTATTTGAATCATTAAAAAACAACAAATGAGAGGCAAATTAAAGCAATAATTAAAACATGAAGTTTTTAGAGACAGACCACATTCCACAGATGTCTGGAAATAAGTATCATTCTCTGTGCTGCACCTATTTTTCCTGCAATTCAAGGCTTAGAGTCCCCATGGAAACAGGTTGGTCTTACTGTTGAAGAAGGCTTCCTAACTTCTGAGAAAAAAAAAGAATTGTAGAGATGGAATCCTATCCCCAGTAAAGTCAAACTACAGTTCTAATTCTAAAAGATGTAGTTTGGAAACAGTAATTCAAATACAGCACCCAGAGCTTTTTATGCTTGTGCCTTTCTGTTGAGTAACACTGTAGTGAACCCTCTGACAACATATAAAGAATGAAAATTTTTAATAAGAGTCAGTTAAAATAAACAAAGCTAACATGTCAGTTACATAACTCTAAATCTTTTGGTTTGCTGTTAGTCTGTTCCTAAATAAACCTCAGAAATAAGGGGAGACTTAAATTAGGTATAAGAATCAAAATTGCCTCCTTATTTCTTGGAGGGCTTTGGTCAAATTCTTACAAAATTATATTCCCAACCCATTCTAGTTCAGATGTGTTGCAAACAGTACAAAGCAAATAATAAAAAGAACTTTAATAAGTTTGGCTAAATAAAGAAAACAAGGTCTCTAATTTAAACACATTATTCAAAATTGAATGCTAAGTGTTGTTTGACTTGCTTAAAAGCCAGTTGAGTAATACAAAAAATACTTTTCCAAGAAATATTTTGACAGGATCAGTATTAATGTACATCTGCTTCATCAATACCAACAAGTATCTGTGGCATAAAGGAAAAATACCCAACAGTAATTTGCAGGATCGCAGCCTAAAAACTCTGTGAAAGCCCAGATGAGGATTTGTATTCAATAAACATTTTATTTACAGAAAAAGCTGTTATTTCAGTTGTTCCATGGGTTATACTTGACCGAAGCACAGTAGCTCCAAACACTAGGCCTTTCATTATTTCAATATATTATGTTCTCAAAGAACACTCTAGGGTGAAATACAAGCCTGCTGTTGGCAATATCATTTGCAGTCTCTTTCACCCTTCCTTTTCTATTGCAAGCACAATGCTAAGAATAGTGTCTTCAAAATCAGTTTATGGGAAATCCCACATTTAATTTGTAGTGACACTGGTGTAACCTAAATTGTTATTAAAGTTCAGCCTATGACTCTAGATCAAAATGGAAACTTCACAAAGGAGACTTTTAGGATAGATGATGAGTTTCTATATTTTCATTGTGGTGATTCTCCAACAATCAGTATGATAGACTTGCATAATTAATAGCACTTAAAATTCATATAATGATATTTTTTTTTTCTGATTTGAATATTTTCTCAATCTTGGAAGAAAGCATGTAAGTACTCATTGCTCTACTCATTGCACATGTGAATAGTGATGCATTTATCTTTATAACACCCTGCCTAGAAGTACAGAAGAGTCATAAATTTTTCTTGATGTGCAAGAAAAATCCCCAATTTATATACAGTCTCCAACTTCCACAAACATAACTGTTACAAGAACTGCAAGTGATATCACTGTTGAAAAAAAAACTGGTTCAATATAAATAAATAATTAGACCTGTTTTTTGTGAACCTACGTATGTTTCACTAGATTGTTTGACCTGTTTCCCTTCAAGCCAGTTCTACGATCAGGATGCTACTTGCTGATAGAAATTTTGAAAACTGTCACTAAAGTGAAGTGCTGTCTTTTCAGTAATTATGACAATGAAAGAGAAAAAGGAAGTATCAGCAAAGTGTTCGTGTGTTCCGCTGTACACTCAAGACTATCTGTCATACAGATGAAATTAGATTGATTTTCATTATGGAAAGGAGAACATACAATATTAGTAGTAATAATCTGAGAAATGAGTAATAGATCCAAACATATATGTCCAGCTTCTCAAGCTTTTTTTTTTTTTCTTAGCTGAACCAGAATAAATTTATATTGTTCTTTACTTAACTTTTGGCTTCTAAAGTACAGAGCATAAGTGAAGAGAAAGCCTTGAGTGAGACACATTTGAAGACCAATGTTTTAAACATTTGCAATATTTTTATTCCAAAGTTATTTCACTTCAGTGAAAAAGTCAGTAGACATAAATGAAAATTCATTCGCTATGAAGAACCAGTGGTGTGACTTTATGAAAAATGCTGTGTATTCCTGGTGGAATATGGCTTATTGTGCATAGATAAATTGGTAAGCGTGCCAGAATGTTGCATTTCTCAAGAATATAGCTCAAAGGCAAGTCATCAACAGTACTATTCAATTTGTTGCTTCCCTAGAAATGGAGTTTGTACCTATATTACTTCACATACAACCTTAATATTCTTATATGCCCTTTCTGTAACTTCTTGAGTTTTACCTAAAAAACCTGCATAACAATTATAATTTTCCACCTGACTTTTCTGCTGACTAGAAATAATCAAGCAATTTTATGTAATTTCCCTAAGAAAAGTGAACTACTGCATATATTTGTGTTTATAGTCGGTTCTTTACTAAAAGCCCTGTTTTAATGGTGCCTCGTGAAAGTTCTCTAAAAAATATTACCCTATTTCTATAACAGACTAGGAGAATTTAATAATTATACATATGTTGACAGCTATCATTATAAAAGTATATCTAACTACTTATGTAAAATATATTTTAATTGGTTTTATGTTATTCCCTCTTTTTTGACTAACTATGCAAAAAAAAACTTCTCTCACCCATTTTGTCACATTACCCATCTTTTACTTCAGCATTATGAATATATACATATTCTATCTATATATATACACATATATAACTTGCTTCCAATGTATATTTATCTCTTGACAAGATATGGTATAAAAAATTTACAGACACAATTTATTGCAAGATAGAAATATGCTGATACAAAGAACCACCTTCTATTCAGGGAAAAGCTATAGAGTACCCACTGTTGTAATAAACAGCATATNTGAAATTTAGGTCAAAGATAAATTATAAAAGGAGAGAGGTAATATTAGAGAGAAGGGGAACGTATTGCAATTGGACTCATATTCTGCCTTACGAGTGAATGTATTGCAGAGGTAAAGCACTATTTATGGTCTTCAGTCTTAAGTAGAAAGTAAAATTATAATCTAATTACCTGCTTGGATTCATTAATGGAAGCTGCAGTGGACTGCCCTAATTCCAAAACAGTAAAATCCCAGCCCATCTCGTTTTTTTGTTGGCTCCCTCCCCCCTTTTGAATTTTTTGGTATATTTCTGC
>VZTM01030569.1:6467-19659 GCA_013400555.1 Jacana jacana | reverse complement strand
AAAAACCCAGCAACAAACAACCCACTAAAAAAATATGAACATTTCCTGCTTCAGAACTAATACTGCAGCCTTTGATCCTGCAGTGAGTCCTCTAAGTGAGACCTACAGTAAGGGGCTCTTTCTTCTTCCTTCCAGCACTCATGAAACCATTTCCGCATCCACACTTCAGCAATGCACTCAAGCACATGCTTAACATTAAGGTCATGCAGGACTTATGTATGTGATTAAAATTAAGCATGCATTTAAATGCTGTGTGGAACTGGGACCTCAATGAGGATGGCTGTTGGATCAACCTGCTATGACCTCTGCTGAGCTGATTATAACTCAGCCTTTGTAGCATTCTATTTTTCCCCAAAAGTCATAGTTTATTCACTGTGTCTTGTAACAGAAATTCAAATGCTCCTACTTCTTTTTCTATAACTCTATGCAAATTAATATTGATTTTTCAAGTCCTGTAAATATTTGAGATGATAGGAAAGATTTCTCACATCATTCCCCACCCTCAACAAATTCTGTAACACCTTTTGTGCGCAGAAGGCATGTGAACTATAAAAATACTTCGGGTGCTTTTAAAGTTCTATCAAAAAATAAAATAAATGTCTGTAAAAATGTCAACTTTCTGCAAAACAAGCTTAAGGGGGAAAAGGGTGGACATTATGTTTATGTCTGCAGAGCAGAACAAAGAAAAATGGCTAATCACCAGCACCACAAAGATTCCTGTATTGTCCACTTTTTGGCTATTGAAAAATTTGGAGGTATACATAATGAGGCAGATTCCCTTTCCTTTTTGAAGGAACATTCCTTTCTCACTGAGAGCTCAGACAGTACTCTCAACGTGCCCATAGGATTGAGAAGCAGAAGGAGATTTTTAATTTTTGTTCTGCAGATTCAGATCTATGGATTATACCAGTCTATTACCCCAAAGAAAAACAAAACAAAAGCAAAAACAAACAAGCCATGAGATCATCTGCATCACTGCTGTAAACAGATTAGCCCCATGTCATGTGAAAACTCCTTATCACAGAGCTGGGATTTAACGTATGAGGACTCACCCTTTGCTGTGTGGCCCTGTATGTCCATTCACTCTGATGTTCCAACTGGAAAATATTTTAAAAGTGCTTTTTCCAATTTACCTATCACCCATATTATGAACAGAGACAGTTGATCTTCGTTCTGATTTTTAATCCTTCCCCCTTTCTGTCCAGAAGGACTGCTTAACCTAAAACCTTAATCCTTAAGCTTGGAAAGTCTGTAGCCACTTGCCTTCATAACCATGTTAGCTTTATCACTGCATCATCAGAAGTACTATTTTTTTAACAGAAAAGTCAATGTGTTAAGCCTCTCCTCCAGCATTGCAGCGTTCTGATATTTCACCCTGAGATAATGCTAGTGTCTTTGCCCTTATAGCTGGGGCCCTTTTTAATTTTAGATTATTTTCACTCATCCCTAGATAGCTGAAAAATCTTGGCTAATCAAGAACCAAAAAATTATTAAACATTTCATATTTTACTGAAGAAGACAATGGAAAACAAGGATGAAAGCTCAGCATTGTGAAGTCAATGAAATCTTTGTTATGCATATCAGTAGGTCATAATTTTACCTGGGATATTTTATTTCACTCCAAGGTCTTCTTAGCTTTGGCTCTGCTCTGCTTCCACAGATTTTACAATAGCTTCAGCCCCATTTTTTCCAGTGAGAAGGCATTCATATAATTGAGTATATGATGTTTCCCTCCTCTCTCCCTGAGAGTTGCTAATAACCTCACCCTTTATTAGAGATGGGAAAAAACACACAGGAAAGAGATGCTGAAAACCAAAATTCATTATTTCTGCCACTCATGGAGGACTTTTTTCTTCATTAAGCGAAGTATCTTGAGGGCACAAGAGAGCTTTAAAATCCTTTTCCTCTAGATCAGACTTCAGCTCTTATACCCTTTTACCACTCCATCCAACTATTTCTCTACTTAGAGCACTTGCAATTCATTTTTGGTCTTTCTATTCTGCCTCTCACCAACCCACTTCTCCCTATTCACAGGTGATCAGGATTGGTTCTTTTAAAGATACACAGAGCTTCTCTACGATACATGAGATTCCTCTGTTTATGCATGGTATGCAAAATATGTGCGTCATATTTTTATATTTTTCTATCAAATTATGTAATAGGAGGTTAAATCAAGTGGGAAGCACAGAGATACTGTTATTTAGCTCTCTGGTATTCATGCTAATGGAAAGCTGAAACCTCTTTTTTTTTTTGAATGTTTACATTCCAAAACTGAAATATGTTTATACTAACACTGTTCATAATTTTCTTTCTTTCAGTCATGAAAAAAGCAATCACAGACAGTATATTCCACTTGTTTTGAAAAATGTTAACTTTTCATTAAAAACAGAGAAAGTTTGGAATTTAGCTAACAGAGACCGACAAGTCTAGATTTAAGTGCTTACTTCACATGAATGGTTTAATCTTGTAGAATTTCTATTTTTTTATTAAAAAGTCATGAGGGAAAATGATGGTCTACTAATTAATATCTGACACTATAAATGTGTGAAAAACTGAAGAAAAGCCTATAAAAAATGGGAGTTCATCACAAAGCTTCTGTGAGAGGGACAGACTAGTTCGACCTACAATCAATGTCTAGAGCTTCATGCCTTATCAATAGGGAAGGCATGCAAATGCAGCATTCATTGCTCAGAAGTTTCTGGAATTACAAATAATTGAATGTTGCTGGCATGACCCCCTGCCTGCACCTGGATTCCTGGAGTAGAACGGGTTACTGCAGTAACCACTACAATTTTGGTGCTCAATGGAGTTAAATCCAGCTGGCGGCCGGTCACAAGTGGTGTTCCTCAGGGCTCAGTACTAGGGCCTTTCCTTTTTAATATTTTCATCAATGATATAGATAAGGATATAGAAAACACTATTAGTAAGTTCGCAGATGACACTAAGTTGGGTGGGAGTGTTGATCTGCTTGAGGACAGGGAAGCTCTACAGAGGGACTTGGATAGACTGGATAGATGGGCCAATGTTAATGGCATGGTCTTCAACGAGGCCAAGTGCCGGGTCCTGCACTTGGGCCACAACAACCCCATGCATAGCTACAGGCTTGGGGCAGTGTGGCTGGAGAGCTGCCTGGCAGAAAAGGACCTGGGGGTGCTGGTCGACAGGAGGCTGAACATGAGCCAGCAGTGTGCCCAGGTGGCCAAGAAGGCNTAGGCTAGACATTAGGAAAAAATTTTTCACGGAGAGAGTGGTCAGCCAGTGGAATCAGCTGCCCAGGGAGGTGGTGGAGTCACCCTCCCTGACTGTGTTTAAGAGCAGATTAGATGTGGTGTTGAGAGATCTGGTGTAGGGGGGAACTTGTAGAGTAGGGCTGATGGTTGGACTTGATGATCCCAGGGGTCTCTTCCAACCTAAATGATTCTATGATTCTATGATTCTATGATTCTAATTAACCCAGCTCTACTGAAGCCAGTGTCACCACCCTGTTACATACTGGCCAAGGCTGTGGGAACATAAATGCACATCTGCACACCCTTGTTCCCCATAGCGCTGCCAGTGTGCCCACAACAAACATAGGTGACTTGTGTTTCCATCACAAGGGCACCTTGGATTCCTCCTCTAAAGGGATGCCTGGCATGTTGGCTGCTTGGTAAAATAAAAACATAAGCCTCCTCTTGCTAACCTATATCTCAGCTTTACCTAGAGGTACAAAAGTACATGTTCTTCAATTTTGAGAGTTTAAGAACAAGGAGCTTAACTTGAAACACAAGCACCCCTGCTTAAACAAATAACAAGGCATCAGAAAGGCTGTGTAACTTCTGTGGAAAAGCTGAGGCCTACTTTGGCTTAGCTTAACATAGAGATCAGTTTTCCATGTCAGTTGTGTTCCTAATGCAGAAAATCATGCCGTAGAGATGTTGTAGTGCCAAGACTCTGGAATTTAATGTTTCCTTCGTCTTTATTAAAATTATTTATTTTAACCAAGAAAGATCAAGACTCCATTTTGTACCACTGTTCATCAGAATTGTCAAGTGAAAAAAAGAAAACATGCAATTACTTAAGGTATGCAAGATTTGTCCTGTTAGGTCAGATTTATCCTGTCAGGTCAGATTTATCCTGTCTCTTACAAGGACCAATTGCAGATTCTTAAGGAAGGAATATGAGGCCAGAACATCTACAGAGACATCTAGTACAGTCTTGCAGATTCTGAAAAAAAAAACGCTGAAGATAAGCTTCTACAAACCTGAATATATTACTACATGCTGAGAGAATTAGGTTGCATACTTGTGTAAGGCCATATACTCAGTGTCATGCATGATTGGTCAGAAAGGGCTTCCAGTCAATTTTCTCCAGCCTCAGACTTTGAAAAACAGATGGCTTACAGGACAGAAAAAACAACAAAAACTATCTGACCTGCTGCACCATAGAAGAGAGCTTTAAAACTGAAGTAGTATCAGAGAACCACATCTTGTCAAGTCATTCACCCTTACTTGAATGTAGCTCAAATTTTCAGCTCTGGCTGGGCTGGTTGTCCTCACCTTAGGCAGCTTGAACACCACCACTTCCCTTGACCCACTGCCAAAACAGATTTAATTGGGAATGAGTTAAAACACGTTTAAACAACAGAAAAAAAATTCACAGGTGATCAGACTACTCATTGTGCAGTGGAAGATCTAAACACAGAGGAATCTGTGGGCCTCTGGTGGAGTTAACACCATGAGGATGATAGTCACTCTTAAGTGTTACTAATACACTGTGAACTATTTGGCTAAAATGGAACAGGCTATCCCTTCATTTCTGTAGAACAATCCACAGTATATTGAGCTTGGATTGAGGAACCAAGAGCTTGCCAAAACTTTGACTTTATCAAATGTTCATTAGTAGACCAGCCAAAGTCAACTTAGACAGGTAGAAGAGCTTTGTTTTATTTTCTGCTTGGTGTTCATATAGCACATGCATCACTTGGGTCTCTAAATATTTCCAGTAGGGCAACTGAGACCCTGCTGGAAGCAAGCCAACTCAGGTCTGTTGCACATCTCTTACTGTTTTTCAACAGGTTGTTTGGGCTAGCAGGTATACTACTCATACAGTTGTATGTGTTTGCATGTATATAGTCTTCACATACACGTATGCTTGTGGCTACACATTTGCATGAGACAAAGCAATTTCAAAGAAATACAATTTCCTTTTAAAACAGTGGTGCAATTTCCAGTTGTCCTTATAAAGCCATTCTTAGCAGTCTCAAGCCCTGTCAATGTCCTCTGTTTTGTTTAGCAATGTTTCCTTTGCACTGTGGGAAACCACTCTGCTATGGGAACGAAGGACACTTGTTACCATGAAAAACAGAGGGAAAACTGATTGGGATCCCATGGGACATTGTTCCCCATATTAAAATCCTTTCTGAACTGAGGGATTGATGGATTCTTCTATTAAAGAGGAAAGGGCAAGTTCTCCTATAAAGAAGTACTTTTTTTTTTTTCTTTTTTTTTTCTCAATTGGTCTAGAGATGTGTCAGGAAGGAGCTAATCTTTTGGAAAGAACCATCTGAAAATGCATGAAAAACCCTAACAAGTCAGTGCAACAGACAGCCTGTAAGCTCTGCTCATCCTGCTATTTTGTGTGCTGAAGCACCTCATGGCTTGCTTTGATAGGTAAGACAAGAAACGGGGTCACAGAAGAGGAGAGATGGAAAGGATCTGACTCCTGTTTGTAAAGTTAAGACGAAAGGGCGCCATACTGAAAACCAGCAAGGATGCTCCTCTCTCCCCACTCTGCTCCTGAAGCAGGCTGTGCTTCCAGCCCAGTGGCTGAAAGAGAAGCCAGTGACTTAGTTGAGGAAGGAGTGGCAGAGGCTTCTAAGGAGGACAGTGGGACTATGGGACTACATCCAAAGTGAAGCACCACTCAGTGCAAGAAAGAGTGGATGCATCAGGCCCTTAAGGTTTGAGTCAAATCCCATTGTGGTTGATGGAAAGCTTTCAATTTGAGTGGAATAAATTAATGATTCATGACATATTGTTTAGATGAGAGCAAGCAGTTCCCCGAGACAGGAATGAATCAGAAAGGTGCAGGCTTAGGATATGTTTAAAGTCTTTTTTAGATACAGATCACACTACAGGAAGCCTTTGATCTTCAAGAAAAATCTTACTTTGCCTTCAGCACATGGTGTATACACACAACCCAGCAGATATGTCACCTGCAAGCCATAGTTTCTATTGTTATGTTGACTTCACTTCTACAACCAAACACGAGTGACAAAATGGCTGGGCTGAGAAACACTGGGTTGATTGAAGGACAGAACCGCAGGTCAGAACACTTTTTTATTTATAAAACAGTGCTCTCCTGGCTTCCAGGTAGATCAAATTGGACTGGAATTCATGTTCCCACAATTTTTTTCCTACACTGAGCAAACCAATATCCACCAAACATCCAACAANACAGGGCTTGTAGGTACTTGTGTGCATGGGATTCATCAGGACAACTCCTGTGTCAGAGGCAGCAATGCACACTCATGCTTTGCAGACTTGTACAGAAAGCAATGAAACTCCATTAGCAGTACACAGATCAAGGATGGTTTGTGCGGCTCCTTACTACATGTAGTAAAAGTAAAGTGATTACAGCTGCCAGAGGTGGAATAATTAGTCATTGTTCTTTTCCTTCTTTACTCAATTACTCAGCCAAATCCACCTATGCCTTAAATTAAGTACAGACACCCTTTTCCTGCTAACTCTGTGTTTTCTTCGGCAACACTGGTACTGAAAGGTTCAGTTTGGTTTTACTGTTGTTTAACCCTTATTACAACTCTACTTATCTGTGGTCACTCAAACTTCGGTTTGTTCACCTTCCTGTTTTACCTCTCTCATTATTTTGAATGTATTGGTAAGCAACCTGATTTTGACAATGGTTGCCTGAGAAACTTCAGTTTCACTGAGTATTAGCCTACAGTATCTGCCATGCCTACCCAATTTTTTAAGATGCTTACTTCAATTTTATTTTGAAGTTGTTTTAAAACTGTAACACAAATATTCTACCAAATGTGCCATGATCAGTACGTGCAAATTCCATTTAAGTTGTTCTGTATATCTCAGTTACTGTTGGTATAAGTTTCCCAAATTCATACACTAGTGGATGAATCTGTTTAACAACTGGGATGTTAATAACTTCTAAACTGTTTTGCTAAAAGTACTGTGAAAATATTCATTCCATGTTTTAGAACTTTTCAAATTGCCATTTCTATATTTACAAAAATGTTATAAAAGATTAACATATTTCAGGACAATTCTTCTATTCAAACCTCTGTTGGAGAAGGCCAATTTTTTTAAAAAAAATCTATGCGGCTGTCAGCAAGTTAATGGGATTCCATGTTGCTAATGAATTGTTGTAAAAATTGAATCTGCTAGAATTAGTTTATCACTTACTGCTAGACACATGTATAGATAGATAAAATAATTATTTAAGTCACTTCTGGGTTAACAGTTTTCTTAAGAAAATACAGTTTTACGAAGATTCTATTTTATTTTATTTTATTGGCTACTTTTAATCAGAAACTGAATGTTTAAGAAGGAAGGCATTTATTGTAAACAAGGTTTACAATAAATTTTTACTTCCTCTTCTGAATAAAACCAAAACCCTATTGCAAAATATCCACACTCTCATGAATCAAAAGTGTGGTTTCCATGCAATCTTATTTAATGTTTATTAAACATAACGTACCAATTTATGAGCAGCAACGTAAAATAATAAATGTCAAAAATCATTGGTGGCCTTTTGTAGTGTGTTTTTAAGCCTTTAGAATAGGTTCTACTGGGTTTCATTGCATGGTTGATGTGACATCATATATCCATTGCTTTTTGGAAGATCAAGAGAAAGCCTTTGCATCTTGTTCTCTTATGTTTCTGAGGAAAGGAGACAATAGAGTTTGATTTATGGTCCTCAGACCACAGAGAAGGGAGTCATCCTGCTACTGGCAAGGAATGGGATTAGCTGGATTTCAGACCCCAGCTGCAAGAATATTTCTTAATAAACAAACAAAATCAACAATATTAAACTCTGAAAGTTTTAAAACTTTAATTTCTTTATTTAACTTTTCTTTTAATCTTTCATATCCACTTTTTTGAGATAGAAAAAGGCTAGATTGACCTCTAAACATACAGTTCTTCATCTTTATAGCAGTTAGTTCCAATAATTTCCCAGGTCAGTTCTTTGGTCTTCAAGGCCCTTTCCAGCCCTGATTTCAACCTTGAGTACTCAGTGGAGAAAAGTGAGCTGCCAAAGAATGGTTAGTAGAGCAGAATGAAAGATGTGGTTGGAAGCAAGAAGCCATGCCTTCCTTAACTTCAAATGGAGAATAAGTAGGTCCCTCTTAAGTGTGAGGCTAATCAGCCCTGTTTGGAAGCAAATCCTTATGAAGGAGAAGTAAGGGCTGTTCACTGGTGTGGTCCCCAAAGACTGGATGCCATTGAGAGAGGAAAGACCTGGACAACAGGTTTATGCCTGGTTGCAGTCAGCATTGGAGCTTTAGAAGACATTGGGGTTGCAGTGGAAGACCCTGACAATACTATATCTTTGCATTACTTGGTGGAGATGAGGTTGAAATTCTGCAAGGAAAAGACCCTAGACTGTGATTTCGATATAGCAATATTTTTTTATTTTTCGGTTGACAAGTTGACAGGCTACAGGAGTTACCACACTTACTATCTGAGAGCATTTGAGCATTGGGTTTCTCTTGTACTGTTGGACTTTACACATCAAGAGGAAGAATCACTGCTATACAGTTGAACTTGTGTGTCTATTGCAATTTTTTTTTCACAATGCTTGTCCTCAATGCTAAAATCTCCATTAAGCTTGCTCTTGCTATCCTGGCTGAGAATCAAAAATAAAAATAAAAATAGATAAAGAAAAAAGTATACTGTGTGAACCTAGTTAAAACTGAGAATTGCATTAAGTCAGTAAAAATCACCCACTTTGTGATGCATACTTGCATCTAGGTGTCTTCATATGTCGCATCTATCTGCATCACTGCAAATCTGTGAGGTATTTTGATATTTTCTTCATGTAACTTAATAATGTAATATATAAAACAACCTAAAGCAAACATAGTGGGATGTAGAAAATAATGAAATAAAGAGTATAGAAGAAAGAATGCCATATTTGCCTGCTGTTTCCACAGATGTAAGTTGATAAAATCAGTGCCTGGTGGTTAAACTGTGAAAAGGATTGAAAAGGAACAATGGGATTTCTTAATTTCATCCGATCATGTTAGAGACAACAGAGTGTATAGGTGCCTTTATCACACAACTCTCTCAGGAGCAGGGTTCTCTTCATCATTCTATGTGAAAGTTAGCAATGAGGAAAAGAAGTGCATTTTGGCCTCAGCTTGTCCATTGCTCAGTTTGTTCAAATTTGAACAAGGTTAGGTATCAATGGGCAGAAGAAAAAAGCAGGATTTTGAGCTTGGCAAAAACAGAAGCATCCTGGTAGCAGGATATACGTGGCTTGGCTGAAGAGTCTTGGCTGATGGGCAAAAGATCTGGAATCAGATGGATTCCAGGGCGGAAATGACAGGAAGCCTTGAACAAAATGAAAAGGTTTGGCAGGCTTCATAATCTCAGAGTGGAATAAGACTCTAATATATGTTCCAAAATTTCTGCAACTGGGGCTGTGGGTCAGGCAAGATTAGTCTAAGGGCTTGTCTACACAGGAAGTGGACTGGTTACATTGAAATAATATATAGCTTGGCTGATCAGTTTCCCACTGTAAACAAGTCCTTAGCAAGGCAAAGAAACACTTATGAGAGAGGAAAGATACAAGGTTGGCCAGGCTTATCCATGAGGTTAAACTATGGCTATATCAGAGCTGTTTAGTCCAAAGATAGCTTTTAGTCATAGAATCATAGAATCATATAGGTTGGAAGAGACCCTTGGGATCATCAAGTCCAACCATCAGCCCTACTCTACAAGGTCTCCCCTACACCATATCCCTCAACACCACATCCAATCTACTCTTAAACACAGTCAGGGATGGGGACTCCACCACCTCCCTGGGCAGCTGATTCCACTGGCTGACTACCCTTTCTGTGAAAATTTTTTTCTTAATGTCAAGCCTAACCCTACCCTGCTGCAGCTTGCAGCCATTCCCTCTTGTTCTGTTGCTCATTGCCCGTGAGAAGAGACCGGCACCAACCTCTCTACAATGCCCTTTCAAGCAGTTGTAGAGTGATGAGGTCTCCCCTCAGCCTCCTCTTCCTCAAACTAAACAATCCCAACTCCCTCAATCGATCCTCATAAGACTTATNCTCTGTAGAGCATCCCTGCCCTCAACCAGATCAACACTCCCACCCAACTTAGTGTCATCTGCAAACTTACTGATAGCGTTTTCTATGTCCCTATCGACATCATCAATGAAGATATTAAACAGGAGTGGCCCCAGTACTGAGCCCTGAGGAACACCACTTGTGACCGGCCACCAGCTGGATTTAACTCCATTGAGCACCACCCTTTGGGATCGTCCTTCCAGCCAGTGCTTGATCCAGCAGATCGTACGCTCATCCAGGCCATGAGCAGCCAATTTTTCCATGAGAATTTGGTGGGGGACAATGTCAAATGCTTTTCTAAGTTCCAGATATATTATATCCACTGTCTTCCCCCCATCCAACCATCAGGTCATCTTATCATAGAAGGAGATCAGGTTCATCAGGCAGGAACTGCCTTTCATAAACCCATGCTGACTAGGCCTGATCCCCTGGTTGCTCATTACGTGGTTAGTGATAGCACTCAAGATGATCTGTTCCATAATCTTCCCTGGTATTGACTCCTCCTTGTTGAGGAAGACCAGGGAAAAACTTCTGATAGATGGACACAATATCTAGGAAACTATAGTCTTCTGCCTTGTGAACACTGAGACAAGAGCAGTGTCATCTTACAGGAACGGCAATGTCCATCTCCTACAACTTATTCTTCATCTGCTTGTGTTCTTCAGTCCTTAGGGATCAACAGTGATTGTTTTAGTTTAAAGGAAGAGGAGTATGGATATTTGTATAAACTTGTAGAATACTAAAGTGCTGTGAATTGACATTTAGTCAGTGCAATTATGTAGTGTTTGATTGAACAAAACTGGTTAACACCAGACCTCTAACCCAGCGAGTGTAAGATCAAGAGTGAGAAAGACACTTAGAGCTCCATGCTTCCTCACCAGTAAACCACACCTGACTTGGTATGTGAAAGGATTCTTGTTGCCAAGAAATTACATGGCAGCTTGATTTTAGACTGAAGTTATTGAAATCTGTGATTAACTACCTATGAAGGCAATTAATCATTCAGTGCATTAATCCCAAGGACAATTAAGTAGATAGGCAAACCAATTAATTTATTGGAGCCCCTATGTTTTTTCTAGTATGCCAAGAGTCCTTGCACTGGCAATTCCCACCTGCAGCTTGAAAGTTGTCAAGAGGGAAAACAGATATCATTGCAGTTCTGGGCTTTCTCACCTGGAGGGCACAAGAAACACTTTGAAATAAGGGAATAAAAACTTCAGAGGGCTTCTGTGAAATGATCAAAAGAGAAACAGTTAAAAATGTGGGGCCAGCTCTAAAGATTATGATTAAGTTAGAAAGTGAAGAATGACAATTTAAGAACATATGGAGATGAATGTGAAGGTTCAAACCCTTGGAGGTATTGCTCCAGGCTCTCTGCAGACTCAGAAGAAGTACCTGCATCAACTGGTGTCTGAGGTACATTTATCAGAATTTCCTTTGCAGTCACAGTTACTAGTAACATATTACATAGAAACATATTACACTGCATCACACTTGGACCTTGGAGAACAACCGAGTGTCAGGGAGAAGCTTCCACAGGCAACAGAGCAGGCAAGCAACAATAACTGCAATAATCCAGTTTAGAGCCAGGGAGCAATTTTCAGTGCAAATTCAACTGAAATTCATCTAACCAGCTTCATCATAGACCTGATCATATCCCCTGCATAAGTAGTCCACCTACTTTCCTTTCTGAAGAGCTGCAAACTTGCTGTTGCCCTCCTTTTGTATCTAAACATAAATCCTTACTGCTGTTCTGCAAACCCTTGGCTTGATTACCTTTGCTGCCATCACTATTTTGCTGGATTTCCTGATACCCACTATACTCACTTCTATCTGTCCCAAATATTAGTTCCAATTATCATCCTGCCATTTCAGTTACATCTCAGTGCTCTCCTAAATCCCCTTCTCTGGTTACTACTTACAGTCATGTAAAATTTGAACTTTTCTCTTTTTTCTTTCTTTTCTTCTTATTTTTGCCCTCTCCTTCTCCTCACCTCTTTTCTTTTTTTCCTTTCCTCTGACTTCCTCTTCTTCTTCTCCTTCCCCTTCCCCTTTAAACCTTGCTTCTCTTTGACACTTGAGTGTTTTTCTCCATCCATCCATCCATCCATCCATCCATCCATCCATCCATCCATCCATCCATCCATCCATCCATCCATCCATCCATCCATCTCTCCCTCCCTCCCTCCTTGTTTTTTTAAGGACTAGACATGGCTGAACTCATCCTTGTTGCTTGCAGTACATTACTGGAAGGGCCAGAAAAGTCATATTGTTGAACTAGGCACTGTACATAAGTCATAGCAATATCTTCTATTTGGCTACTTAAAATCAGAGCATTCTCCCTGTATTGGCCATATTTCCTTTGTTTTCTCTTCCAAGCTTTCCATTAAGGTACATTTCCCACAATCATCTCACTCATCGTGTATGTGTGTGTGTGTGTGGTTACGTGTATAAAGATTTCAAGACCTAGAGCAGAAATCATGCTAACATAATGTAACTAACATATCTGCTCAATCATATAATTTCTCATTACATTCCATGTCAAGTTTTGATGCTCGGCATGTTTTACTATTAGAACAGTAAGTACCAGCTTGATTGCAGCAATATCTTTTGTAAGACTACACAGAAAAGAGTACCACCCACTTGCAGTTGTCAGATTTTCAGATAAATTAGTTCATTACTGAGGAAATGATGGCTTTTTTTCTGCCATCTTCTTTTGAAATTAATTCAAATATTAATATATTGATTGGACAGGTGGCATTTACATAAAGACTGATATGTATAAATAATTGTTACCTTTCTGAAGATGGAATGGGATGCTGAAATGTTTTTGTAATTATAGGTGAGGATTTTTTCCAAGTGTACTGGTACTATTTATGG
>VZTM01030566.1:0-12743 GCA_013400555.1 Jacana jacana | reverse complement strand
GTGCCCAGAACTGGACACAGTACTAGTATCACACACTAAGGGCGAGTTCCCATCTCTCAAGCATCCTCACTGCAGGGTTATTACACCAGGCAGGACTGTGACACCAGTCTGACTTTGAGTGCTTGCGTCTTGCTCCCCAGAGTTTTAAAAATAGGCACCGCACAAGTGGCAGAGTAAATAAAACATGAAATGCATAGTGTCCCAAGACACACAATTTGATTATGTATGTCCAATCCCACAAACACACCAGCCACACAAACCAATACTGAAATAAAGAGACTCACACTCAAATATATGCTTAATTTTATTTAGTACATTTCAGAAATATTAACATCTCAGGATATCCGCTTTACCATCTAAGTCCAGTCATAAGCAACGAAAAAAAAAAGTTATCCATGTTTCAACTGAGCATTCTTACATCGTTCCCCCCTGAAACCTAAAGATTTGTTTAGCTGTATTAAATGAAAAAAAGAAAAATCATTAAAAATGACTAAAACTACCAGGCATCCTGGTCTGTTAAATGTTTGCTGGCACTTGTCTTCTCAACCAAGCACTCCGGGCGGTGTGTTAATTTTTCTCCTTCTACCCAGAACGGTCCTTTTCAGGGTTTGGTTTTTTGTGTTTCGGGGTTATTTTTTTAGTGTGTGGGTTTTTTTCTTTTTTCCTTTTTTTTTTTTATATTTTTTTTTTTACATCTGGATATGTAAGTTTAAAAAGAAAAGCAATGGAGGGTTGTCTGTCTGAGAAGTTCCCGCGCCGCTTCCCTTGATAACCCGCCTATGGGGTGACCGAAGCCACTTGTTCTCGTGTTCCTGAAACTTACTGAGCAAAAGTTCGTTTTAATTCGATTTAAACTGAAAAAAAGTACAGAAACACTGTCTTCATTTGATGGTGTGCATAAACATTACACTCCATATATAGCAAAAATATCTTTTATTTATAATTTACATTTCCACAAGTGAAAATTGTACATTTTTACATATACCATTTCATTCCATTAAACTCTCACACATCTACAGAACTTTCACACAATGGACACCTGAAACTGTGCAGGCAGTAAGAAATTCAAATACAAAAATGTATTTATTAACCAAACAGTAGTTGAGGCCCTGCCTCAGTTGAACGTTTTTATTTCATATAAAAGGTATTTGCCTTCCAGAGTTAACACAGCAGCTCCTCTGTAAAAAAAAAGAAGAAAATCCGCATTCATCAGTTTATTTAAACAGACTCTTCAGGTTCTGTTTTAATATCCGTAGCTGCAGGTGTGCTCTCTTCCGCACAGGCAGCAGGGGTGTCGTCGGGTTCTTCTTTAATTTTGGGTGGTGAGTCACAGGCCTCTGGTGGTTCCTGTTTAACAATGTCCAACATTGTATTTAAGGGATTTTCTACAGGAGTCTTGCTGGGAGACGGTGTGCAATCAAACGACGATGTCTGCAAAGCGGAAGTCAATGTACCATTAACACACACCAGAGACAACTGTTTTCAGCTTCTTACCCCTTTTGCTCTTTTTCAAAATACACACACATCCACAGTCAGGCACTCAATCTAAACTCCTACTTTTTCAAGATCCTAAGGAAACAAGTTTATTCTTTAACAGCGTTATTCTTTGCAATTACTTGAGCAGTGGAGATATCCAAGCAATGATGGAATTCTGAACACGTTACCTGGTATCCCCAGGGAAACTGTAACTCCCAGAGCATTGAAAACCTATCACGCACCAACACTCATTTACTCCATTTTTGCACATTCCTGAGATTATTCATGTTATTCAAAACCAACACACGCATGGCGTGGTTTCAAACCATGGTTTTGCTTTTACGACACACGAGCTGTCACGATACACCACAACAGGAAATACACCTTAGCTAACTCTGTGTTACAGCCTCGCCATGCCCAAGGCCTTCGAGTCTTCGTTTAGTCACAGGCAAGAGAAAAGGGCAGCGTGTTCTGAGCACATCTGCTCCCTCCCCGTAACTGAAAGCAAAACGCTGCACAAAGCACGGAGAAGGATTCACTTACATTTTGGTAATCTTCATAGCAAGAGGGATGGTAAATCTGAAATAGAATTGTTACACATTTAAATACACTGAAATACTTTCTAGCAGGAGGGTGGGTTATGAACAGAACAGCGTCAGTTACACAGCTCACAGTCTCCAGAAAAACAACGGTACGAACAGGCCAAGTATAGTGTGTCAAGTACAACTGCAGAAAGAGTCTGCCATGCTTCTTTAGGAAAAGTTACTGTACAGAAGCCTGGTGAGTGCTGGGAATTGTGTACAGCTGCATACAGAAATAACAGAACCAGTATCGACACCCACAGACACATGGGAATTCAGCAGAGAAAAAGCACTTGGCCCTCTTTTTTTTGCTACATTTCTTCACATTTTTGTACTAAAGGTAAGTATCACCCGTAAATGAGATCAGATTACCTTTTCATCTACTCTGATTGCGTTCTTCAGGTGCCACTCTTCCTCTTCCTCATCCCAATACTGTTCAAATTGCTCTTGGCAAATTTCACAGCTCTGAAAAGTTATTGGAGGAACAGAGAGAAATTTTTGCAACAATTTGCTGATCTCACGGTAAGAATCTAGTAACAGTCAAGCAAGATTCTTTCAAATTCAGATACATACATTCAGATTACAACATGACCTTTCCTCCACATTTTTAAAATACTTTTAAAAAACATTAATTAAAAATCTTTTGACTCTAAGTTTGCAGATTGAACAAGGGTCGGTATTAGAGATTCTTCTCACTTGAGAAATGAAAGCTTTGCCCTTTGAGCTCGGGAGCCTCTGCTCGACACTCTAACAGTCTAACACTGTTTTCCTCTCAGGTAAGACAAGCCAGTACAGGGATTTAATTCACTGTATTTATGGCGTTCTCCTCACCCTCCCCCCTAACCCTGCAGTCTCAAATGAAAAAGGCAGAACTTTTAGATTAATTATTAACATTTTTAGTATTTTTGTACAAAATAACCAGCTCAGAGAACAAAGAACAAACTGTACTTTTAAAAATTGAAACCATGGCCTTCATAGTTTGATAACTAGTTTCTTTGAGGCTTTGTATGTAAAATTGAATTGTAACTCTACCAACATTTGTATTTGATTGTGACACCATCTCATCTACCAAAATACAGAGCCACTAGATATTTTAAGACCAAGATATTTCTCTCTCCTAATGCCTATCTTCTACCAAAAAAGAAATTTCTGTGTAAAAATATCAAAAACCTAGTAAACCCAATCATTATTTGAATGACAACAGACCGTTTCCAATTCACTTGCTCTATTTACTCCTTCTGTGGAACCATTCAGTGAATTAACAAACACACTTTGCCCATTTCAATTTTGCTGGAAAAATGGTATTGCCCATGACTGTCGATTTCTCTTTTTAACTACATACAGGTGATGGACACCATCATCTGCCCCCGGGAAACAACCACTTCAAACACAAACACACCACCTATGAAGTGGCTGCACAGAGGTCCAAGAAAAGCCCCAAACCCACCGACAGCCCACTCACTGCACGGAAGAACGCCAGTGCCTGGGCTAGTAAAGGCATACTGAAACTTACCTCAACTGCTCCTGCTGGTCCAGCAGGGACACTCTGAAACTCCTTCTCCTTCGCAGCTTCTTGTGTCTTCAGCACCACCTCTTCGTGAGCTTTTTCAAAAAACTGGCTTTTTGCCCGCTCCTCTAGGTCGGCTATTTCTTCAAATTCTATCCAGTCCTAAGGAAAAAGTTTTCATTCACACTTAGACAACGACAAATACCCAGATATGTTAAAAAAAAATAATAAATAATCTCAGGAAAATAGTCCAGAAGTATCACATTTCCTAAGTCTCACTTCATTAAAACCGAGATGCTGCTCACATGCCCAGCGCGTGCTCTCTCACAATGCTACACTTCAAAAAGCTTTCTCCAGAAAAACCACCATCCTTCAATTTCCATTCCATTCTTCGTGTGAGGAAAACAGAACCAAGGGTTTCCAACTGTTTATTGTCCATCACACAATTGCCCTTTGTATTTTGACAGGCGTCTGAAAACTACTTGGAATATCTAAGGCAGGATTGTTTATCAAAGGCCAGCTCCTGTGATGATGTAAATTTTAACCACACACAGGAGTAAAACACAGAATCCAGACTGTAATCTATCAAGACACAGGCTGCATTACTTACTGTTAAACTGTAGTACCATCTTCTGTGTGTAATTTTTCTGCTGACATCTTTTTCTGTCCGGTTCTGACGATAATGCCAATCTAAATGATCCGCATAAACGTCGGTCTGTGAAGTTGTGAACCTCATTCCACAGGAGTAGCACTGAATTCCAGTGTACAATCGGTTTATTACGCTGTCAAAGCGCCTACAAAAGGCAAGAAATTAAACTCTTAACATTTTTTTGAATAGCAGAAGGTAAGAAGTTTCTCAGCAGGTTGTTTCGTATGCTCACCAAGGCAGAGGAAAAGCATGAACCTCCTGTAGGGTTAAAGCACACAACAGAGCTAAATTCTTACTTTCTTCACACAATCAATTGAAACATTCAAATTACAAACAATAGGCTTGTGTTAACCTGAGAAAATGCTAATGCTGTGCTTTATGCCTATCAGCTTCGTCATCTAATAGGGCATAAAATGGTAACACTTGCACTTGGCTCAGCTTTGAAAACTACTGCAAAGGTGGTAAAATTCGTAGTAATGAAGGAAGAAACACTGACTTCAAATTCATACCGCTGAAGTAACAACATGCCACTTGAGTAGTTTTCTCAGTTACATTTTCCGTTTTCCAATTCTCCAAGGCTTACATGTATCACAAAGAGTCAGGCAAAGCCCTCAGCTGCCTTGGGTTTAGCATGAGACACTGCCCTGCCGTTAGTCTTACTGCACTTATTCTACTATACGCACTGTCTCAGTTCTTCAACTGTGAAGTTAGTGAGGTCTGGAACATTTTGGTCTTCGTTCTGGTCATCATCCTCCTCTTCAGCAGCTGGTTGGGCTGCTGTGTCATTCACTTCTAAAAAGTACAAAGATAGCATTTTATCAAAATTTCAGTAAGACATCAGGAGGGAATATTAATACAGAATTAGGATAAAAATACAATCTGACTATGCTAAAATGCAAGTGTGCAACAGCCCAGTCAGTCATCTTCTAACATCATCTGAAAAAAATACAGAAGGTAAAGTCATTCCCAATTTCAGTTGAAACACTATTTCGCCTCGTCTCTAGCACTAAAACTGTAAAATTCAGTCTTCAGAGACACAGAAGTATTTCAGAAACTGACAAGAACCTGAGTGTAACCATGAACAAATTACTGATGCACCGGGTCAAAGACAAAACTGACCACTCCGGGGAGCTGAAGTGTGCAAATTAAACAAAATACTAAGAAGTTACTCCATCACATGCACTGAATTCCTTCCCCAAATTAAAGTTCAGATTAAAGATAAACATGCAGCAGCTCACTAAAGTTCTTAGGCTTTACACCTCGGCTGTGCCTAAACCAAGTAGCTAGAACATAACGGATCTACATACGTGCTGAAGTGGAATCCGTTTTTGACAGTTTGAGGATCCCTGTTTTCAGCAGTTTAGCAAACAATTCATTGACATCAACCTGTCCAAGGTGGTTATCAGGGTACGAATGTGGAAGGGCTCCTAGGGAAAAACACCAACATGCAAGGAGACAAAAGGTCAGGATCAGAAATGTATTTTGCTTTTATCAGCGTATTTCACAACACACTTTTCCTTCTGCCTCCTGTTTCTTCTTTTTTTATTATTTCAAATTATTTCTCAGCCCTCTTTACGTCCAGTCCTTGGCTAATTTCTGCCCATACAACAGTGCCCTTCATAATGTATTCTGAAGTGCTAGCTATGCTGGCTGCCCATACACACATCTCTACTGGATACAGTTTATTAAAATGTGGTATTTTCATAGAATCTAGAATCATTTAGGTTGGAAGAGACCCCTGGGATCATCAAGTCCAACCATCAGCCCTACTCTACAAGTTCTCCCCTACACCAAATCCCTCAACACCACACCTAATCTACTCTTAAGTTTATCCTTGAATATTCACCAGGACTGATTTACTTCATTACCTACTTCAGCCATTTATGGCTTTTCAGAAGTATTTCATTATTAACCATTCACATCCTGGGGAATTTTCCACCCTGGCAAACACAAACCAGACCTACAGATTGGTACCTTCCAGAAAAGCAAAGTTTGGGGCTTTTTTCCAGCACAGTTACTTAGCAAAACCACCTGGTTAATGAAAACAAATGAAAGCCTTCAGTGTTTGAGTGAAACCTCTAAAGGAATGAAGGTACTACAAAAACCACATCTATGGCCACCTCACTGAGGATGATTCCCTTAGTCCACGCAGACCGAGTATACCAGGCCATTACAAAAGAGTAATTTTTTGTGGCTACTAACAAGCAGAACAATCCAGAAGAAATAAAAGGAATTATTTCATTACACACCTGCAGGGTTCTGAACAAAACCTCCAGGATTTGGCAAGTATTGTTGACCTTGGCCATAAGGCCCTGGTTGAGCAGACATGAGAGAAACCTGTGAAAGTAGACATTCATGTTATCATCACCTTCTAAACAGTTCTCAGTGATATAAAATAATATATATTAAACTCTTTCCTGGAGTGACACATGTCTGTTTCTTACTGGAGAGTCCACAAATGATTATGGAGCACCGCCCTCGTTTTCTTTTTCCACTAGAAAAATTTCAGAACACATTCTCATTTTGCCTAGCATATCAATTTTTTTTTCTTTAAATAGTTCTTCTACCTATCAAGCTTTCAACCACGTTTTCCAAACACAGCACTTTCTTTTAAATTGTTCCTTTTCACCAAAACAGAGCTCATCAGAAAGAAAATTGAGAAACTGCTAAATGTCTATTAACAAATGCCACTTTTAATGCTTATCTAAGAGCTGAAACAGCTTCCACTGCATGAAACACCTCCTGAAAGCAGGGGTTTCAGGGTAAGCTTTAGGTAGAAAACTAGTTTTTATAATACACTTGTAACAAAAGTGTTTGGGGGTTTGGCTTATTTATTCCTATTTGACTGCTTTGTGGATCTACAGAAAAACAAAGGTTTAAATCGTTTAAAAATGTAGCCCCACTCAAGGTCAGCAGGACACATTACCTGCTTTTGTACAATCACTTAACTCTTCACAGTCAAGTATTATCCCCCAAATGAAAAACACTCAAACCTCTCATCTACTGAAAGAAAGGAGCGTGTTTGCAACTGATGTACAACACATTTTTCCCCTTTTGAAGGGAGCATTCCCAATAAGCAGCAGCAAAGACAACTCCTACAGCACGCTGGTGTCCAGATAATTTGAAAAAAAGCATAGTTCAACCACGTCTGTCTCTTTCTCAATTCCCCCCAAGTTACAGGCACCTCTTTAAAACTCACTTGTCGTCAGTACTAACAGCTGTGAAAAGATACAACAATTACTTTGGTGCATTCTAAGTCTGCATTCCTCAGAAAGACTGACCATGTATATTCGCTTACCTTATCTTTCACACTTCATACAGAACTCATTTTGTACAAACTCAACGAAAACGCCACAGGCTTCCAATTACCTAGCTGTGTCTTCAAGTTAAAAGCACTAATTTCACTGTCATGTTATGAGCTTCAAAGTGATTGTAAAAATCCACTATTTTGTTTCACTGCGAAAAAAAGGTTCTTAAAAAATAGCACCGCCTGCCCTTCTTAAAGCAGTCGAAACAACTACGGGAGAAAGATGGCTTTTTTAGCTTGAAACTTGCTCCAGGCCTGGCAGCTCTTCAGAAAAATCTTCCCTTTTTAGAGAAAGAAAACCTGCCAATTCTCTATACAAAAATGCATCTCCAAGAAAATCATTTAGCACAATCGACTCTTACCTGACTGCTTCCCAGTGGCATATTATTGAAGTTTCCATACTGAGGACCCTGAAGACCCTTCTCATCAAAGTAATGTCCAGCTGCTCTCATCGGGAAATTCTGTGCTCCTGGGCCAGCTGGCCCATTGAAATTTGGTCCAGGTGAACCATCAAATAGATCAGGCCTCTGGAACTGCATCCCATGAGATGGTCCATTGTAGCCCTGGCCGGGATGGTCGACAAATGGACCACCTTGTCCATACGGTGACATTTCCAGTCTTGAGGCAGGATGGTTAGCTACATTTTCGAAACGAGCACCTTGAAGGCCAAGGGGCAAATCAAATCTAGAGGCTGGCTGGTGAGGTCCATCAAATCTTTGAGGTATGGCTGTATCAAATCGTGGTTGTGCCTGCTGACCAGGCGCTCTTTCAAATCTTGGACCAGGCTGTCCATGAATTCCATCAAATCTTTGCAAGAGAGATAGCTGTCCAGGCTGACCATCAAATCCAGCTGCATGACAGCCATCAAATCTTGGACCGGCACGACCCAGAGGACCATCAAATCTAAGTCCACCAGCTCCCTGATGTACTGGTCCATCAATCAACCTAGGACCTGGCTGACCATGTGGTCCTTCCAATCTGAGCCCACCACCTGATGGTCCATGTGGCCCATCAAATCTGAGCCCACCACCTGATGGTCCATGTGGCCCCATAGGCTGACCGTGTGGCCCCTCAAATCTGAGGCCACCTCCAGGTTGACCATGGGGCCCCAATGGCTGTAAATGTGGTCCCTCAAACCTGAGGCCACCCCCTGGTTGACCATGAGGCCCCAAGGGCTGACCATGGGGTCCCTCAAACCTGAGACCACCCCCTGGTTGACCTCGAGGTCCCATAGGTTGACCATGAGGTCCCTCAAACCTGAGACCACCCCCTGGTTGACCACGGGGACCCTCAAACCTGAGACCAACTCCAGGTCCTTCAAATCTAGGACCACCTACAGGCTGCCCCGCAGGCCCCTCAAACCTCAAAGGCCCACTTATCTGCCCAAGAGGACCCTCAAACCTCATTGGACCTGCTCCACCAACCTGTCCTGGCGGGCCATCAAACCTCATCGCCCCAGCCAGCTGCCCTGGTGGCCCATCAAATCTTAGGGCTCCAGCTGCCCCTGCCCCTGCCAAGGGTCCATCAAACTGAGCTGCACCTCCCCCCACCAAGGGCCCCTCAAATCTCATAGCAGCTTGTCCAGGTGGCCCATCAATTCTGGAACTTGAACCAGCAGCAGGACCATCAACAAAAGGGCTTCCTTGTCCATCTACCCCAACCCTTGCAGAAGCTGGTCTAGGTGAGCCATCAAACAGAGGTCTGTCTTCCATTAGTGCACTTATCCTCTGCTTTGCTTCAATGCCTCCAAATCTTGATCCTGGACTATCCGGAAACGGTGCTTTCTCTGGATCTTCATACCTAGTTCTTTTGAAACGCTCACTGAATGGTGATCTTGGTTCTTCTCGAACACCTTCAAAAAGAAAAACCATAAAAAAAAAAACCAACCCAGAACAAACCAGATAAATAAGTGATGACATTTCAGTGAGAGGTTAAGAGCTGCAAAATAAAGTAAAACCACATACCAGCTTGTCCAAGAAGCTGTCTTTCTTCGCGATTCTCAAATCTGCAGATTGCATCACCATCTATTTTCTGGAACTCTGCTGTGCTTTTCCCCTGCTGCCTGAGAGCATCTCTAAATTCATCTGACTCTCCCCAGCTGTCGTAAGGATCAAAGTTCTTAGAGCCTCTTGCTCCTTTAGTAGCATTTTGTTCCTCAAGTCTTCGTCGGCTCTCAAGAGGCGAGAGGTTTTCGGCAAAAGGTCTGTTAGTGCCACTTACAGGAGAGTGTCTCCTTGATCTTTCTCCAAATGGTTCTTTTCTGTCAAACTGTCCTCCACGTTTGGCTTTTGCTTGCTCACATTCTAACCCAGAAAGCAATGCATCAGGCAAATGATAATCCAAAATATCATCAGGATCCAATAGATCAAGCCTTGACAATGAATGCTGAACTTGTGTCCTTTTCAGCTTAGCCTTATGTTCATAATATGTTAACTCTGCATCCGACAGAAGTGGCTTCTTTTTCAGGCCACATTTTTCCTCTGTAGGACTATCCCAGACATTGCATCTGTGCTTTCCTTCCTGATACTGGAACAGCTGTCGGATCTGATGAGCTACCATGAGGAACTCATCTTGTGTTATTTCACCGGATGCTAAGCGTTCATTGGCCTGTAAGATAAAGTTAAAGTTTAGACTTCCAAAAATAAAAGAAAAGCAAACTATACCCAGGAGTCTTGTATGAAGACAGATTTACTAATATTACCTTCTTAAGTAATTCTCTCTTGCTTGCAGATGTCAGTTCTTTGGGAATCTGTAAATTAGCATCCACACTCAATCGGTGCTGCTGCTTTGGAGCTCGGGGTGATAAAATTCCTTTTCCAGCAGGCCAGTTTTCCCGGTGTCTTTGGTGAGGGGATTTACCAAGTGCTTGGTGTTCTTCACTCTGCTGTGAGCTGAAAGCAAGAATATGTTCAAAGCACAGGTTACGTCTTTATTCAGCATACAAGTGTTGCATTCCTATTAGAACTGATCACGGCAACACATCACTATCCCCTTGGAATCTAAGTATGCCTAATTTCCCTAGTAATTTATAATAGTAATTCCCTAATTTCACTAGTAGAAATGTGTTAAGCTTATCCAGTTAACAATCTGAATGCTGTCTCCCAAAACCGACTATTCTGAAGCGAGCAGTAGAATTTCCACCAACTACAAAAGTTAAAAAGATAGAAACTTACTTTTTATTTTCTTCCCAACCAGATTTCCACCTCTTGCCTGATTTGGATCCTTGCCAGTTTTCTGCATTCTCCTTTGGATCGGGAGCAGCTTTTGTAGAATGCTGGCTCGCTGTTTCCTGAGGCCTGTCTTCTTGGGCTTTTTTCACTCTCCTTGGATCTCGCACCTCTTGTTTGACATTCCTCTTATTAGAAGAATTTCTTTCATCTCTTGCTGGTTGTGTGCCTTCTTCAACATGAGACTGCTTAGGGCCTGTCTGACGTATCTTCGGAATTTTAAGAGCCGGGGAGTGTGATGAAGAGGGAGACAAACTCCTAAGTCTTCTTTTGGGTGATCTCCTCTCTCGTCTTTTGGGAGAATGTGTAGATGGTGACCGTGCCTTTGGAGAGCGCGATCGGGACCGTTTCCTGTTACTCGATCTCCCTTGTTTTCCGCTCTGTTTTTCTGACTCCTCTGTACTCGCATCTTGTTTCTGAACAGCACCATTAATGACTTTATTCCTGCTGCCTACTGGTCTATGTTCACTTGTCTTGTGTTCTTCTTTTTCTTTTTTCTCTATGCTTCTCCTCTTTTCTTTCACCTCCTCCTCTTTGCCCTCTGACTTATCCTGAAGGTGTCTTTTCAGTCTTGGATCCCGCTTGCTGATTTCAGATACTTTTGTGCTTTCACATTCCTGGGTTTTAGTATCTTTAGTACTGGGAACCTTGTTTTTTAAAGGAGGTGGCGATTTTGACTTCGCTTCTGTCTGTTCGAGTTCCTTCTTCTGTGTTTTTTCACTTGCTTTCAATTTTTCTTGTTTTGTGAAGCTTTGTTTTTCAGCCTGTGTTGTTTTGCTTGCCTTGGAGTCAGACTGACTGGTTGTGTTTGGTGGAAATTCTTTCCTATGAGATTGATCTTTAGCATGAGAGGAATGTTGAGCCATCCGATTAAGTCGAGGATCCCTATTTACTATTTTGGTATCATGAAGTGGAGGACTTGGGGATGGTTTGCTTTTTTCAGATTGCACAGGAGCCTGATGGGGTGGTTTAACTGTCATATGAGGTGTGGGAGACACGTGCTGCTTGGAAGGTGCTGGAACTGAAGCTACAGTAGATGATCCTTGCTGAGCACTAAGAGAAACAGCCTGAAATAGGAAAAAATCCAGCATTAATCTGCATGACACAACCCCTGCCCAGAGATGGTCATATCTTCTCTCAAAACCAAAACTATGACTAGAAATAACTTGCAAGTTATGAGATTTGGCCATTTAACTGGAAATGACCCATTAATTGCTAAATAAGAGTGTTAAAATGATGCAGTACCATTACAAAGATCAAATTGAGATATAATGCAAGGTATCAGTACAAAATCCATACCACAAACATGTAACTTGGGCACGTGGCCTCATTACACCCTTAGTTTTTCTATATATTCCACATGTTCAAGGCAACTAAGCTGCCAAAGTCTGATAAAATTCTTATTTTCACACTTCACAGATCCTTTCTCTCGGCATCATCAACTGTCAACATAGCAAGACTTCCCATTTTGGATGTAAAATAAGCTTAATTGCCACCTTCAGATGGTGGCATCAAACCAACTTGACCCAGTAAGGAAACTGACTTAATTTCAAACGATGGGGCTCCCTTGCTCTATAAGAGTAGATGTATTTGAAAAGGCCTGGCTTCTTGTGAGCCACGGGAAGAGGTGAACGACAAGGACTGCAGACGGGCATCATTTTGGAGAGAAGTTAAAAAGAAAAAAAAAAACCAAGAATGTCACTTTTTTAACCTTTATTTTGGGTAATTCTTAAGGTTTTAGGTACCACAGATCAACTGGCATTGTTCTAGTCCCAAAATAGCTGCACTTGCCTAACACGAGGAAAAAAATAAGGTACCTGAGATACCAAGCACCGTCTGAAAGAAAGTGAGCCCTAGTGACAGGAGTTTCATCAGCTATCCTACTCACCAACTGTGCTTTAGTCTGTTCCAGCTCCAGCTCTAACTTTTTTTGCTGAAGTTCTAACAACTGCTTTTGCTTTGCAAGTAATTGCTGCCTTATCAGTTGTTCCTGCGT
>VZTM01030541.1:0-10626 GCA_013400555.1 Jacana jacana | reverse complement strand
AAGTGTTCAAGGCCAGACTGGATGGGGTTTTGAGCAACCTGGTCTAGTGGGAGGTGTCCCTGCCCATAGCAGGGGGGTTCAAACTTGATGACCTTTAAGATCCCTTCCAACCAAAACCATTCTCTGATTCTAGGAGTTTGGGTTTGTATCCAAGTACAGAATAGCCTCCTAGGCAGGAGAGAAGAAGAGTGGCAATGATGAAAGCAGAAATCCCATTGCAACGAGACAGTAAATCAAAAAAATCACTTTCAACGAATTCAGGCAAAATGTTATCATGGTCCTTCAAGTGATCAGCTATAATATGAATCAGTCCTCTATGAGAGGTTCTGCAGAAGCTGAGGGAAGATCTTAGTCATACCCTAGAAGCACTGCATGAAACATTACTTCAGCCACAAACAGGAAAAAAGCCCAAAACCAACACCCACTTTAAAAGAAGAAACTGCAGTGTTGTGTTGTGTTCAGTGCTTCCAGGGGAGATGCTGCCATTCAAGAAACAAACCAAACAAACAAAAAACAAAATAAGGAAGCTCATAGAATCATATAGGTTGGAAGAGACCCTTGGGATCATCAAGTCCAACCATCAGCCCTACTCTACAAGTTCTCCCCTACACTAGATCCCTCAACACCACATCCAATCTACTCTTAAACACAGTCAGGGATGGTGACTCCACCACCTGTGGAGCCTGTGGTGGCCTGGGCTCCTGTTGGAGCAGCCTGTTCCAGCGACTGACCGCTCTTTCTGGGCAGAATTTTTTCCTAATGTCCAGCCTAACCCTACCCTGCTGCAGCTTGCAGCCATTCCCTCTTGTTCTGTCGCTAATTGCCCGTGAGAAGAGACCAGCACTAACCTCTCTACAATACCCTTTCAAGCAGTTGTTGAGAGTGATGAGGTCTCCCCTCAGCCTCCTCTTCCTCAAACTAAACAATCTGTTTTACCTTACAGTTTGGGAAGAGTTCCTACCTGGAGCTTTTTGCTCGGTTGAGGTCTGATGAGGTTGGGGTCCAGAACATAAGAACTGGTTAAGAACTTGTTATTCTTTCTCATTCTTTCACTTGTGTCATTAGTCCATCATCCTGGAAAGATTTTCTCTTGTCATTCCATCATAATTCACTAATTCAAAATAATGCTTCACTCTTGTGGTTAGTAACAAATTAACATTCTCATACTTTGTGTTTTGTTCCATCCTTGATTTTGGAAAGGAGAAACACAGACATGAATATAAATGCTTCTGAATACCAGTTTCTCCTGCCCTTGAACTGCTGACTGTACTTAACAATTACTGGTATGCTATGTTGTAGCAGATGGATGTGTTACTGACCTGTGTTCAGTGTAATGAGAGTTCTGGTGTCTGCATCTTGAAATCAGGCAGTCCTATTCAGTATGTTAAGTTAAATGCCACCGAAGTAACTGCAGATAAATATGGAACTTTAGGTCAGTCTGGTTTTAGACAGTGTTATTTTCTCTAAACCGTCGGTTCTAAGTAGAAATTATTATTTTGGGGGCAGTTGTCATCATAGACATCGGAATGGTCCTGGAATTAATGTAGAAGTGACAGAAGTCACAAATATATTTTTCTGAAAATGGTTTAAAGCCACTGGAGAGTTTTGGATAAACTGACACATGTATGATGTAGATAGGGAGCAGGGAGGCACAAGTGTATGTGCTGGTTCCTTAGCTCTGTTCCCTCCCACCAAGTGCTTCTGAAGTGCTAGGTGTGTTTACTTCTGTAGCCCCTTCAGTATCTTTACCGCAGATGGGCATTTCCCCATATACGTAAGGAGAAGAAAAAATATATATATATATCTGAAACTGTTTATTACTTAGCAGCTGTGGTCTGATCAGCAATGGCTAGTAGTGTAAGCTTCTGATTATCCCACCAAGACTGGGTGGAAAGCTTGCTGATACAGGTGGCAAAACCTAGTTGTTTCAAGCCATATTTGACTTGGTCTTTTAGTGCAACCCCCCCATCCTCTTCTGCCACTTTGGTGCTTGAAGCGAAACACCAGAGCAGAAGGGTGGATGGCTGAGGGGAGGGTTTTGGGGATTGGACACAGCAAGCTCCTAAGGTACAGCAGCTTTGCCTCCTAGAGCTTGCTTTTGTAACCTGTAGAAACTTTATATGCTAGTTAGAGCTAAGGTAACTAGCAGGGAGAGCCCTATGTAGTCTGTCTGCTCAGGGTACTCGGACACAAAGGGGGTTTTGGAGCAAAGGCAGACAGACTCAGATTAGACACTTCGCTTGGAAAACCAAAGAGTGAGTGATTGACTCACAAATACTTTGTGCAAACTGCAGGACTTTTATGAAAAGCACAGGGATACATTCCCAAAGAATGTATCTTTCTTTGAAGCACTGGCAAAATCCAGTATCTGTCTCATAGAAGATTACCCTGACTCAGTCATTCTTATAGTTTTCAAGAATAAGAATTTAGGTTTCTTGTGTTAATATGTAAGAAAAATGTATAAAAGTTAGAATTACAAACCCACTACTCCATGCCTGTTGGCCTGATCTATGGATGTTGTTCCATACCAGCGTTCAGCCCTACTTTGTCAATCTGGTCTGATGATACAGAACTGTAAAATCAGTTTTTCATTCTTTTTTAAAATAGTTGGTCATTTATTTGAAAACATCAACTATATTATGTGGACTTGCTGGCTTAGGAAACGTTACAAGATTAAAGAAAACCAATTTAAATATTAAAAGGCGAAACTGCCATAGTGAGGTTGGCAGCATAATTAGTGATGGCAGTCGTTTATTCTAATGATAAATATCTTCAGATGCTAATTTTAAAATACTTTGGAAATTGAAAAGAGGAATAAGATTATCACTTTTAAAATGAGCTACTAAAAATATTCCTAACTATGGTAATAGTGGAATTAAAGATAGAATAGCATCTTCATTTCCGACCTTTGTTACCTGTTAGATTCCAGGCTTTTCCTTTCTTTTATATTACAGTAATATCTGTTGGATTATGTCCAACTAAGTTCACAGGTGGGTTTAGGAAAGAATGGACTTTAATGCGATACATGTGCCATACACCTGTTAGATTCTTGCTGCTTTCAGGAGATAGAAAGTCACACCCTTCCTTCGTAAAATAGCCATATGTACTAAATAGTCTCTAAACCACTGCAGGATACCTTAGTTTGGTTGAGCAAAGATGAACTGGACATCCAACAGAACATGCTTTCTTTAATAAGAAACATTGGATCTCCTTTCTTGGAAGGAAGTGCACATGCAGAATGTGTGGAAACCTGAAGTATTTCAGGATTCTTTCCCAATTATGTTTTTGACCTACAGGTAGATACTGCGTTGAATTGAAATGATCTTGAATTGGCATCACCTGCAGGGTTGCCACTTTATTTAGTGGTGTAGAACTGGTAATGCTTTGTACTTTATTTATGGTCTTATTTTTTTTAGACCTAAAACAAATAAATGTCATCTCTAATACCTTACAAACTTTTGAGAGTCTCACAGTTGTCTTTTTTTTTCTGGAGTAGGTAAAGGGAGTTGCCCTTAGGGGTGTGTTGCTCCTAAGAAGATAAAGCCATTCTTACTGTTACGCTCAGTACTAATGTGTGAATATGGTGAAGGAAATATAAATACACTTTGAAATACATTCCACCTGGTTTTGTTTATCAAGACTTAAAATTTAAATTCTTTGTCCTTTCTTCTGTGCTGCTACAAATGTTAACCCAAATTCCCAGTACAATCCAGTGCTTGTCAAAGTGCATTACAAATATCTAAGCAAGGGAAGAGAGAGTTATGTAAATCAATAGAGGTAGTATTTCCATTTCCTTGAGTGCATACATTTGTGATTTCAGGAATATTTAATCATTTAGTACTTGAAGACTTCTCCTTGCCTGGCTTATTTTCTACATGCAACCACAAATTTTCACTTTAAAATTTGCTTTAAACTTTACAGTATTTTACAATATTCACATAGAGTTTGCAAAATGAGTATTATAATCAAATTCCCGGAGTAATAGTTGAAGTCACAATTGGACCTTACCAGACACTGTAGCATGAGCAAGGTTAACTTTACGCAAGGCAGGTTCTGAAATTGAAATTGGCAGCAGTATAGGGTCTTCTGTTCTTATACTGCTCTTGGAAACAAATACATTTTCTGATACAATCACAGTTTTATTTTACAGTGTAGAACTTGGAATGGAATGGAAAGGTGATGTAAAAGATTTGTGCAGTTATTTACATATCAGTACCCTTACTAAATCTATCTGAGACTTTGCCCTGTTTGCCATCTTGCTTAAAAGAAGAATAAATAATTTTGCTTTTTTAATCACTGAACTCTGCTAGCAACTTTAGGTATGGATGTTCTTATCTGTGCAATCAGTAATCATGCTCTCTTTTGAATTACTTTTTTTTCTTTAGACCTGGAAGATTCCCACTACTCCTCATAATTGGTGTTTAACCCTAAATTGTGCATTATGGCAGACAAATTAACAAGAATTGCCATTGTCAACCATGACAAGTGTAAGCCAAAGAAATGCCGTCAAGAATGCAAGAAGAGTTGCCCTGTGGTTCGAATGGGTAAGAGATATAATTTAATAAAGTATTTAAGCAATCGGAGAATTTTTAAATAATATTCTACTAGAAGGAACTGTTTATAATTGTTAGGTTTTTGCTTATCATTCATGCTGTTTTACAATGCCCTTAGAAGTATCACACTGAAAGTGTGAACAATTAATTCATAGAAATAATACCACTTTTCAGGTCTTTAGATGATCTGAAGCTTCAGTGACCATTAATTAGTTAGATGTTCCTCTGTGGAATTTAATACTGGCAAGAATTCTGATTCATAAGAAACGTTGTTGAGTTAATATTGTTCTTTTTCACCAGGAAAACTTTGCATAGAAGTCACATCACAGAGCAAATTAGCATGGATCTCAGAAACACTCTGTATTGGTTGTGGTATTTGCATCAAGGTAAAAGTTAGGCTGCTTTATTAAAACTGATAAAATTTCCTTATCATGCTAGTATCTTTAGTAATGCATGCTGTAACTTCAAAAGGCAATTTTGTTTCCCTGAGTAATCAGACCTTGTTAACTGTTGTTGATTACAGAAAGTGAAGTACTGTGTCAGTTAATGGAGCTGGTTGGGTTGCAGGGTGTGGGTTGTAGCTTTTTGCTTTGTTTGCTTTGGTTTTGTTTGTGGCTAGAGACACTTAGAAGGATGCTTTTGTAAAAGAGTAGGAGAATATATGCAGTGTGCCTTTTGTAAACTGTCAGTCTACATTGTGAACTATTTAATTTGAAAAATCTGGTGTAGATCTTCTCTGGAAAGTTGACTACGCAAATTAAATAATTTGGTAAAAGTTCTGTCAAAAATATTTAAATGCACAGTTCAGTGCAGTACAGAGCATAGCATTTTCTTAATAAATTGTTTGTGTGTACTAGTAATCTATAAATTTATTTCAATTACAGAAATGTCCTTTTGGAGCCTTGTCAATTGTTAACTTACCTAGCAACCTGGAGAAAGAAACAACGCATAGATATTGTGCCAATGCCTTCAAACTTCACAGGTACTTTATTTTTCAAATCAACATAAAAAGTTACTAAAGTATTAGGACATAAAATGTTAGTGCTCATTTAACAGAGCTCCTGTTTAAAGAACAGACTGCTATTAAGTATCTTTTAGATCCTCTATTTTTAGAGGAGTGTTGATTTCATTTTAATTGTATGTTGGCAAATTAACAATGTAGGCTGATATATTTCAGAAGTAACCAGACACTTACCATCTGGTGGTGTTGTCTGATGGCAGGTATATAATCCAAAATTATTGATGTTGTGTACAGGTTGCCTATCCCTCGTCCAGGTGAAGTACTGGGATTGGTTGGAACCAATGGTATTGGAAAATCAACTGCCTTGAAAATTTTAGCAGGAAAACAAAAGCCAAATCTTGGAAAATACGATGTAAGTATCAGCAATGAAATACTTGACACAGATGACTGGTTAAATTTTTTTTTTTTTTTTCACTGAATTTTCATATTTGTGAATGCAATAGAATCTGCCAGGACACTGGCACTTTCCCTGTTAACCGCCAGTTACCTACTTCACACAGAAACAAGAGTAGAAAAATGTTGTTAACAAAAAGGCTTTTTCACAAATTCTGTATATCTTTCAAGAAAAGTAAGAAACCTTATTATAATGGTAGCTCACTTAAGATAAATATCAGAGCAAGGCTNTAATAACGAGTTCTGAAAATCCTTTGTTTCTTCATGTTGCTGGATACTTGGAAATTTTGGTGGCATTTTTTGAGAAGCAGACATCAAACAGCCTGTAACCTACTGGTCTTCATGGGAGATCATAATCTGTTTTTCTATGTATTTATACCAAGTTGACTCTGCAGCCAGCGAGCAAAATAATTTACAGGGGTTTGTGTATCTTGCACTACTCCAAAGAGTGATTATTATTGGATAAAAGATGTAGATCATAACTTGTGACTCTTCTTATGGGATAGGATTTCAGTTCTCACCTTCAAATCACATGGTGACAATTGAATTCTGATGCTAATTTTTGTCCTTCAAGAAGGACTTGTAGGAACAAATGTGTTCAAACTTTCTTCATCGGTCTCTTGAAAGAGTAACTTTTTAATAAATTTTTCATTTCACGGCTGCCACTTAAAAGTGCAAAGAAATATAATTTCCCAGCTACACTTTCCATTCTCTTTCAAATCTGGTTTATATTTTGTGGACTTCATGTTTCAGGTGGTAGTATTACAGAAACAGCAGAACTTTTGACTTTCTGAATGTGTACTTAATTGACTTACCACGCTTCCAAAATCACACCTCCCTGTGAAGAGCCAAATGGCTATGACCACACAAACACGTGATATGAATTGAATCTTCCGTGTTGCATCTGCTCTAAACCTTACAAAGCATTTCCTCTGTATTTGTCCTATTTGGAAATATGGCTGTGTTGCTCTGTTTCCTTGTTGTTTACCATCAAAATAATGACTTTTTATTGCATTTTTGTGCAAGTTGATTTTATGAGTCCAACCCTTTTCCTTTGGATTAGCTGGATCCAAATGATCCAGTGCAGTTACAGTAATCCATACTGTAATTTTCTGCAAGAAGTAAGTTTTACTCGTAGCTTCTTATCTGTCTAAGGGTAGTTGTGGATGTCCTGTCCCAGGTGCAGATTGAAAATGCTTTTGCTTTGAAAGGGCTAGTGACACTAGAACTTCTGCCCTTCATTTTTGAATCTTAAATTTGTTTGAATTATCATTTTTAATGGAAATTCTGCAGAGGCAAGGCAACATTAGCTTTTATCCACGTAACTAGCTTTTAACCATGCTTTTTAATGGTGTGAGCATATTCTATTTGCTGTCTTGATTAGTATTTTAAAACTAGACATTTTTTGTGTTTTTATAATGATGTAAACAAACACAAGGTTTCATTTTGCCACAGGATCCACCTGACTGGCAAGAAATTTTGACTTATTTCCGAGGATCTGAATTACAAAATTACTTTACCAAGATCCTAGAAGATGACCTCAAAGCTATCATTAAACCTCAGTATGTGGACCAGATCCCTAAAGCTGCAAAGGTGAGACATTTCACGATCTAATGGAAAGCTGGAAGCCTCCCCTGTCACACTTCTCTTGTGTTTAAAGATTTTATGTAGCACCATAATTGAATATCAAAAATCCACTACTGTCTGAAGTTTTTAATGTTGAAATAACGTTGTGGAGTTTTTTTTTTTTCCATTATTTATCATGCAGGGAACAGTGGGATCAATTCTGGATAGAAAGGATGAAACTAAGACACAAACTGTTGTATGTCAGCAGCTTGGTAAGTAGTTTTGGGAAGTCAAACCACAAGAGTATTTGAGAAATTCATATTTACTGGGGGAAAAAAAGTTACTCCTAATGTGAAATAGATTTAAATTATGCCAAAAAAAAAAAAAAAAAGTAAAGATGTTGGACTTGCTATAAGTATATCTGAACCAGTGCAATAAGACTTCCTAGTGGCAAAGCAAACTGATACATGCTACTTAATAGAATCTGATGCAGTTTCTGTTCCATGGTAGAAAGCATTCATTTTTACATCTGGAAAAATTCCAGTTAGCATCTCCTGCTCTTGCTTGTTTATAACTCTGGCAAAACCTTAGCATCCCTTCCTGTGAGAACAGTTGCATATAGAAAATATTACTCAAAAAACATTTTCTTATTTCTCCCCCCACCCTGCCAAAGGCCCTGCATATAACTAATTATAGTAGGAATAATACTGATTTCTGCAAATAATGCAGTTAACACCTGCATAGTCCAGCCCTACTGGTTTTTTTTGTAGGTGTAGGAATTCAGTGGTTAGTAAATTTTGGTATTTAGGTGTTGCTAAATTAACAGCAGGGCTATTTTGGATAGATCTGGATGGTAGAGGTGGAGCTGTATTGTGCCACCAAGAGTGTGGTCTTTGAGTCCCATTTATTAGTGAAACAGTATATTCTTGAGATTTGCTGCTCATAAAAGCTGGTGAGAAAAGACTGACTTTACCCATTTGCTGTAATGTTTGGGGGACTTGATTGTCCTGAAAATCAGAGCTTGTCAGCCAGGTCTAACAAGAACCACTTTTAAAACGGGTATAGTTTATTCTTAGGGCCAGAAATCTTTACCAACTATATTGTGGAAAACCAAACAGAAGTGTAATCCTTCTGCATGGTGAGAAGCAGCCATACAACTTCATTGGCTAACGCTGCAGAGAAGCTGTAACTTGCTGGGACTTCTGTATGCTTCTGTATAAACCGAAGACTTACTTCACTTTCTGGTTTTTCCTCTGTGCAGGATGTCTGCTGTGATTAAATATGAATTGCTGTTGATTTATAACAGATCTAAAATTGACCACTTATTTGCAGACTTAACCCATCTGAAAGAAAGAAACGTTGAGGATCTCTCGGGAGGAGAACTTCAGAGATTTGCTTGTGCAGTTGTTTGCATTCAGAAGGCTGACATGTATGTTTAATTTACTACTGTTATACATAGCTTCTACTAATCTGTCTCAGAATACGGTCCTCTAATTTATACTTATTGTTAAAAATTATACTGTTGCTTGAAATATTTAAACAGAAGGTTTTAACCACTCAGCAGCCAGGATCCATGTTTCTTCTGTGTATAATCTGTGGCTTTTATATTTTAATCTATCTGACTGAACATAGCTAATTTTTTGTACATTTTGTGTTTGTTTGGGTTGTGGGTTACTTTTGTTTGGCTGGGGTTTTTTGGCTGGTGCAGGTTTTGGGTAGGTTTTCTTGTTTGTTTTGTTGGTGGGTTTTCCTTTTTGGAAGACTACCTTGTTCCAGTCTCCTAAAGTATTTTGGCAGTCTTCAGTTCATGTGAAATTTAAGCTGAATCAGAACTGAGGGCATGGGATTCCTAACTGAATGCTGATTTCTCGTAACATTTGATAACTTTTGTCAGAGTTTTTAGGGTTTTTTTAGCTTTTGAACCTTTTTATAATTTCACATGACAGTCATCAGGGATTCAAGGCAGGTGTCAGTACATAATTCTCACTTCTTTTACCTTTTTCAATATAAATAACTTTTTATTTCTGTGTATGTAATTGGTTGAAAAGTTAGTATTATGTTTGAATATGTAGAAAGCTTGTATTCACAAAGACGTCATTCTTTCTTTTGGATCTAGCTTCATGTTTGATGAACCATCTAGCTACTTGGATGTCAAGCAGCGCTTGAAGGCTGCCATTACTATTCGATCCCTAATAAACCCTGACAGGTAAATACAAACTGAATCTTTTGCATGCCTATAATAATAGGTGACTGTTTACAGAGGGAAGAGACAACCAGTTCATTTCCCTAGAAGTGCTGCTGTAATAGATGTTTAAAATATTTTAAGTCGGTAACATTCTATTCCTTTGCACTTTGGAAACTTATTTCCTATAGTTTCTGTACTATTTCAACATTGGGGTAAGTTTTGTAATAAGGACGTGAAAATATATGGGTGGTTATTTTTCAACTGAATATTGCTGATCCAGCCCCTTCTCACTTTTTTTTTTTTCCTTAAAATGTGTTAAGTATTTTTTGCTCCAGTCAATCAATATCCTTCCACATACTGTACATACAGAAGCTGCCAGTTTACACTAAAGATGGATTTTCAACTTGTCATTTACAGTATCTGTTTGTTGGACCATTTAAAAAAAAAAAAGCCTACCAGATTTGAACCCCATCTTTATTTAGCATAAAGCTAAGAAACTCTATTAAATAGAAATCATGTTGATAGCTTTTGGTTATGCAGGACTAGAGTATGAAATGAAGGAAAAATGATGTGTGTTGAAGCATAAAAGCATCTCTCTGTTCTGTTTTTCAGGTACATTATTGTTGTAGAGCATGATCTAAGTGTGTTAGATTATCTCTCTGACTTTATCTGCTGCCTGTATGGTGTGCCAAGTGCTTACGGTGTTGTCACTATGCCTTTCAGCGTAAGAGAAGGTAATTCTTGTCCTATTTCTCCTTTTCAACATAACAAAACAAATTCTGTGGAAGAAAAAAAAGGTACCAAAATGCTAGTTGTCTATTACATGAACATTACTTCTTGTTACAGTTTATAGAATCATAGGATGGGTTGGATTGAAAGATCTTTAAAGATCCTCTAGTTCCAACCCC
>VZTM01030539.1:542-11966 GCA_013400555.1 Jacana jacana | reverse complement strand
TCCACCCCCCCCACAAAAAAAAAAAAAAAAACCAAAAAATAAATGAATCATGAACACAGGTAGTTTTATCATTAGGTTATCCTTGAGCTTGCTCCATAAATAGAGGTGGTTCTTCACACAAGCCCATACTACTCACAGCCTGTTGTTCCCAGCTTGCTTAACTCCACACCTCTGATTCTGTTTTACATTTTCATACTGATAGATGCTCCAACCAAAATCATTCAGCAACAGAAGCAAGTTTTACTTAGCAACAGTTTCCAGGCAAGATTTGCTATCCAAACGCACTGCAGAGGCATTTCTTCAACTAAAACAAAGAAATACCAAGCCTATTAAGACGCTTAACACAAAACCTATTGAAAATACAGGAACCTCTCTCTACCCTAACAATTGTAGCTCTATTGCAGAAAATATTTACTAGTAAAATAAGCTGGAAAGTGAATCTGCATCACAGCAGGAAAGGGATCATATATTTGCAGGCCAATGTCAGACAGACAACCTGGGAAAAAATACAGGTGTATAAGGAAGTTGCAGCTCAGACAGGAAAATTTCAGCGAAGCCTTGGAAGGGGTGTTGATGTTAAAAAGTTTCTGGAGGATATTAAACTACCTGAGTGTTTCCCAAGCTTCCCATACAAACACAGGGAGAAATATTCAAAAAAGCATTATTAAAGGAGGAGGGAGAAACAAAACCCAAGGACACCGATGAAGACAGCTATGGGAGAAAGTGATAAATTCAAGACTAAATGTTTAGGATTACACATAGACCTGGGCAGTACAGACTCAGCCTAATAAACCAAAGGACTGATCAGAGGTACATAACTCTGATGAGCAGACATAACATTAAGGATTCACAATAGGAAATACAAGCCATATTTAACAGCCACAGACCTTGCCAACAGACACTTCCAGCCACTTCCACACCCATTTACCAGCTTCTCTTCCATCCAATCCCACCATGACATTCATCCCTTGTTCCACAGGGTCTTCTTGATTTTCCTTCAGAAAAAAAAAGAATTCTGTGTCAGGAGGAATTCCGCTATAAAGCTGGATTAGAGAAAGGAAAACACGATGAAACTGAGTGCTACAGATTCTCAGATACATGGAGTCAGGGACCGATGAAAATGTCTAACCTAAAAAGGGATTTACTGCCTGACAGCAATTAAGGAAAAGGACCTGAGTCTACTAACTGATCAAACAGGCTCTGTATCACCCAAGTGAGGAGCTCTGAAAGTGGATATTTACAACCTGAGTTGTCATGGCCCTGAGTAACTTGTGCTAGTTGACCCTGCTTTGAGCAGAGAGTTTGGCCAGATATCTCCAGAGATTCCTTTCCACTGCAATGATTCTCTGATTAGGCAGAATAAGTCAGAGTGGGTAGGCTTGCAGATAGCAAATCAACAGAGAAAAGTAGCACTATCCGTGGCAAAGGACTAGGACAAGAGGTAGAGGCAAAGATTTGGTGAGATCAAGTTTAGATCAGAAATTAAAACTTATTTGCAGTGATCAAAATAACAAAACTCAAATAATCTTTTGAGTAAGAAAAAGTGAGCAAAACAATATGTATATATGTGTGCATGTATGCATTGGAGTCTCCATCTCTGAAGACAATCAAAGCCTGCCTGGACATGTTCCTGTGAAACCTGCTCTAGGTGGACCTGCACTAAATGATCTCCAGTGGTCCCTTCCAACCCCATATCATTCTGTGATTAAGATGTAGCTTAATGTATATGGAGTCAAATACCCAATCAAACACACATAACCAAGTCAATTGATAACAACGTCCTTATTGTAGACTAAGAAAATATAGAACATCAGGAGTAGACAGTGTTGGACAAGAGGACACAGTTTCACATTTATATCACTTGCGTTGTCACAAATATCACAAAATAAACAAGAAGCAGTTGATCCTGTTCTAAAGGCAAATCTTCAGTCTGGGATTGTACCTTGACACACTCATGACACCAATAAACACCTTACAGTCCAACGTGGCAACCACCCACCTCAGAAAACACATATGCTGAGAAGGCATGCAGCTTTAGACTTAGGCCAAAAAAAGTGTGGAAAAAGAACACCCACAACCAAACAGAAACAGGTCAGCAAAATAGCACAAACAAACAAAAAAACCCCACTATGCTCCCAAGGAAGCCAAACTGACCTATAACTTGCATGGAGGTCAGCAAAGAAAAGAAAAGCAAGCAGAAGACAACAAAGTGCAGATCCTACCTGACTTCTTATATGGTACAAATGATGAATTAGCATTGCAAAACCCTTAATAATCCCAAGAGCTTTCTATCAGTGCCCACCATCTCAGTATGTGCTGGGGAATGGCTGTGAGGCTAGATGTCTTGATTAGATATTTCTGTACACTTTAGCATCTGCAGCGTATTAGATGCCATTCAGGAGCAATTCTTCCAACTGGATTTCATCAAAAAGGAATGCAGTTCAACATGGACCAAAGTGTGGTAGTGTAGGGAAGATCAGAAGATCCACATCAAAAGCACACTGCTGCTTCATACCGTGATGTTGGCAGGGATGCACACACTAGCCATAAGGATCCATCTAAGGCTTTCATTCCCTATAGAAATCATCTGGTTTTGAAGCAGACAATACCTCCAACTTCTAAAGAGGTTTTGCTTTACTAGTGCCAAATGTCTTTGAAACATTGAACCATTTCTATCAAACAATGGATTTTTAGGAGCTAATTTTTAGGAACAGAAACCATCGTGGACTAGGACGTTTGGAACATATGCAAGTAAGAGTTTGAGGTTTCCCATTTGTCTCCAGTTAAGCATTGTATTGGCGTGTTGTATCTACTACAACAGTTCTCCATCAGACACACTGCTTACACAAGAGAAAGAGGCTCAGAGCTGCAGACACACTACTCTGTAGTGAATTCACTGTTTCATTTCCCCATATGCACATTAAGCCATCATCTTCCTACTTCTGGAGTTGATATTTCTTAAGCACACACAATTACCAAATCTATTGTTAACACAATTTAAGTGAAAACCATATGAATATCTAAATTTTGAATGTTCACAAACTTGGAGCCCTTATTTGAGATCAGAGCCTTTACTCAAGTTATTAAAAATGACAGAATGATCCAAATCGAGTTATTACTGCAACTTTTTGTTAATTTTTTACTATTCCTTCTGTAACACTTCCAACAGAAGTAAACTGCAAACATCTTTTTATAAGCAGATAACATTTTTTTAGTTCAGATAAATACAAAAAGGAAAATACTTAACATGTTTAGTTGCAGGAAGGATGGACAAAAGTCCTAAAAAGGGTCTTTGAATACTTGAACATGATTACTACAGCATGAGCTAAGTACTTCAGCGGAAATGGTAACAGAGAGCTACAGACTAAATAACAACAGTCATGTTATATCTGTCCCTACACAATTCTTTAGGATTAATATTAAATCTTTTTCAGAATTTTGCTGTCCACAGAGAACATAAAATACAGCTTTCATTTAATTTCAAATTCTGTTTGTTTTTTTTTAATTTAGAGAATAATATTTGTTGGTTTTGGGCTTTTAAACAATATAAGGAAAGAAGTTTTCTTTGCTAATTTCCTATTTTCAAGAGTTCTTCACCGTAGTGTTTGAAATTCAGAGTGCTGGAACAGGCTGCCGAGAGAGGTGGCGGAGTCTGTCTCTGCACTAGATGGACCTGCTCTGGCAGCAGGATTGGACTAGATGATTTCCACAGGTCCCTTCCAATGCCATATCATTCTGTGATTCATTTAATCACTGATATACTCAAATAGGGAGTTCTTCTGTCTCCAATTATTCTTTAATAAGAAAATCCTACACTATAGGTACTCATCACAGAGAACAAGAAATTTAGAAAAAGATATTTTGGTATAACACAGATGAAAATTATAAACCAGTATTAGCTTATATCTTCTACCTGCCACAGTATCTGTGGCCAACCCATGAAATGAATCTCTACTTTCAGTTTGGCTGCCATGGTAACATGAAATGGTCCGCAGTTGCTATTAATCCTAGGGATAACAATGGGTGGCAATGAGCCATACTGAGCAGGTTGGGTTTTTTTTGAGTTTTTGCTAAGGGATTTAGGAAGAAGCAGAATAGTCAGTATTAAAGATGATGGCTGAATGGGGACATTGACAAATGACATAAAACAGAAAACCTGAGCAAATTCTTTGTTCATACAGCTACATTGAACAGCACTAATCACTGAAAAGGTGAGGCAGAAGTCTGCTTCCTCTTGGTGGATGGTAAAAAGTTGAGATTACAGTTGTTTCTTTTGCTGCTAAAGTACAGTAGGAAGCAGTTTTCTCAAACAGTAAGTCTGGTTTCAAGCATGCTTTTATTTCCCATTGGACAACATGATGCTTTTCTTAACTCTTCTGTCTTTTCTTTTCCCCATTAAACTTTTAAAGAATGAACAAGTTGATTTCTGTACCTTCTGCCCCCATACCAGGGAATCCAACCACATGTCTAGATATTTCAGATGAAAGATATCCTTTTTCAGAACCACAGATCATTTAGATGAAAAGGTCTGGAGATCATCCAGTCCAACCTTGTTCTCAAAACAGAGCTAGCTTCAAAGTTGTAACAAGTTTCTCAGTGCTTCATCCACTTAAGTTTTCAATACTTCCAGGAATGGAAGGTCAACAGCCTCCCTGGCCATTTGCTGCAGTATTAGGCCTCTCTCACACTGAACTTTCCCCCCATTCTCCTCTTATTTGAAATTTCCCTTTTTGCAGCTTAAGACTGTTGCCCCTCGTCCTCTTGCTGTGCACTGCTGAGGGGAGCCTGACATCCTCTTCTCTCCAATGCCCCTTGGGTACTTGAAAATAGCAATTACGCCTCAGCAATATCATTGGGGTCTCCAGCTCTGTGGAAAAACCTTGGATCCACACTTCAGCATTGTCTCCAGCCCCGTCCTTGGATCTGGCTCCACTTGCTTCCGGCCCTGGTCTTATGCCCTTGCCATGTCTAAGCTGTCAATGAATCCCATTACCAGCTTTCAACTCCTCCTGTCCCTCTCAGACACTGTGTTGCTCATTAGTGAGGCACCACAACTAGAGTTGGGTCACCCCTCCTCCCTACATGGCTCCTCTCACAGCAGTCCCACTCTTGCTGCTTCTGAGATCCCTTAGCATCAAACAAAACCCTCAGTACATCCATTCACATGTGTGGACATAACCCTTGAATCAGGTGGAATGTATGCTGTACTCTAGGGTCTGCCTCATTACTAGAGAACGGTACAAATACTACAACTAGAACTATCTGATGCATATTACAGGACAGGTCTCTCATATACTTGCATACTCTGGCCTTGTAAACCTTTTCCAGTTTTCATCAAAACACCAAATTCACATATTTCCTTCCTCCATTTTCAGATTAGAAAAAGTACATGAACAGAAAAGTTTACTTCTTCATGTGATGGGAAAAAGCTGAATTTATTTTCTGTTATTCCATTGCTAAAATTAGAGAATTTCCAACAAGTTCACAAGGGCAGTCACTGATTAGTAACAAGCTAAGATATTTTATTGGCCTAAGCAAAAACATAAGAAACCCTTCCAAATAAAAAGGTTTCATCATAAGAAAATTACTGCAAGATGTGTATTATCCAGCACTACGTGAAAGTAGAGTCATTATTAGAAGTCAATACTTGTAAGTAACATGCTGTGCTCCTAAAGCCAGAGATGTTGTAAGGCTGTAGAGCTTCTGCTCATCTTACATTACAGAGTAACAGAAATGTTTAACTTAAAACTTGTAGGATGAGCTGAGGCACTTGCTAGTGGACCCTAGCAATTACACCCTTAAGGCCTAGGGACAAAGCTGAGTAAAGGTGTTAGGTCTGTGGAATTCTTTCCCGGCCAAGAGAGCTGCTATTTTTCAGGCACTTGACCATGTTGGGACGCTTTCCAGTCAGGCCATCAGGATCACTGACATGCTCCACACTTCTCCACCTTCATTTCCTGCTGCATAAACAGTTTGTTTGAAACCATTCAACGTACTATTCCACATTTTACCTTTGATGTGCAATCCACAGAGAACCTCCTTATCTTGAAGTTCCTGGTTGAATGAAACATCTTTCATTGTTTTTTTCTTTGCTTGTCTACAAATGAAGTTAAATTGTCTTGTGTCCCAGAGCTATGACCCCTGAACAATATAAATATATGAAGCAGTACATAATTCAGAAATACCAAAAGACAAACAATTACAAAGTAATTCTTTATTCTTGTCCTGTAGGTGACTGATGCATTAGGTAGGCATAAGATACTTGACAGTCACTAACTAGGTGTAAAATGCTTCCAAAGTGTAATATGCTAGGATTACTATAGAACTATGCAGAGCTGGCATATGTCATCGAGTAAATAAGACCATACTTATCAATATCTTTGTATATAAGGTTAATGATGCACCAGCAAAGGATCTCAGTTTGCAAGCAATTAAGTAAGGCCTTGTAACATCTACCCTTTAAAGACAGAATGTTAAAAGAATAAGGCATTCCCAAACAGGTACATTTGTACAGAAGTCCTACTGAAGCAATTAAAAGCATTCTGCTGTTTGGAAAAGGATATTCTAGTGCTAATGCTTTGGAATAGCAAACAACTGCATGCATGAAAAAAAACAAACATCATTTCAATCCTGGCAAATGAACCACAGAAATGAAACTTCAAAAAGTTGGCACAACAAATAAAAAAAGATTCCTCTAGGCTCTATTTTCACTTGCTACTAAACAGCTGAGTTGATTTAATTTCTTTGAAAAAATTGTGTTCTACAATTTCAATATGAATAGGGATTTGTAGGGGACAGTTGGAATGAAAAGATCTAATAAAATTTTTAATACATAAATTTGTTCTGCGAATGCATTTTACTAACAGAAGTCTTCAAAAACATTAACTTCTATCAAAAGGTGATAACTAGGCATTTATCATAGTTCATTTAACTTATAGATTTTTATCTGTAATGAGAATTAAATAAATAAATAAAAATATCATACTCAAGATAAAAGGGGGCTTACCAGCACACAAGTTTGCAGAAGATCATTCATCATTTAAACCTTCTAAAAAAATGATGGGAAATGTATTTCCCCTATTTTTAGTATTCATCATTATCCCTTATTATATCATGAAACTTGATCTTCTGGTAAAGCCTTCTTTCTTAATTAAAACTATTTGGTAAATATAATCTAAATTAACAGACAGTTCTGTGATATCTAAAGCCTATGCTTTCCTACTGACAAGACTGTTCACTGAAAGCAGTTCCAGACTTGGACTATTATATTAGTATATAGGCATACTTTAAAAAAAGAAAAATACAGTTAAATTTGTAGAGATATCTTACTTTTTTATCATAAGATTTTGTAAGGCTGTTTTTTCTTTCTTTCTTTTATAACCAAAAGCTCAAACCATTGGTCTGGTGCTCTGCTGCCCGAGGTTGAATTTCATGCGGTAAGGGGTTTTTGTTTTGGTTGGTTGTTTTTTTATCTTGGGGGGTGCTTGTGTGTGAGGGTTGTTTTTCAAAGGAATCGGAAACTTTAGGAAGAATATCAGAAGACAAGAGTTTTGATTTTTTAAGGAAGGATAAAATATTCTCTAACTTTAAAACCTCTCATGTTTCCTTTAAAGCCAACTGCAGGATGAGCAGAATTGAGTGTGCCACTCATCTTAGAAACACGTAATTTTATCTGTTCAATTTTGCCAAGTTAAATGGCTTTCAAAGCTTGAGGTGATATGTAGTCAGCAGATAACATGCAAAAATCAACTCATTTTCAGAAGCCAAGACAAGCTCCAGCTCTCCAGGGAAGCTGTAGGCTGACCTTCCTCCACCCATCGCTACCCTGCAGTGCAGCGAGCACAAGTGGAAGGGATGAGCAGGATTTTCCCTATTACCTTGACAGATTTGGAAAGAGGTACAGGAACAAAAATACCATCTTATATTCTTGACTAGCCTAACACTTCTGAATCCCCACAAGGCACAGAAAAAGAGGGTGCTTTAATAGAGAGTGGGAGGGATGGCAAAGCAGACAGATGGAGAAAAAGAACTGAAGACATGTTGGTGTCAAAGCCAGCTCTGGCTAGCCAAGGAGAAAAAGCCTGGCACAGGTGGCTGGCTAAGGAGCCAGCTGGGTGACACACAGAAGGTGGGATTAATTTCACCCAGCTTTACAGGTCCAACTGTGGATTACTCACCCCTCTTTCAGAGGCAGGTGCTAGCATTGCAATTCTATTGCTATGTCTTAGATGCCATCTGTGGGATATCAGTTGCATTCGAGTCCTTTACTTCTTTCTTTTGACTACACAAATTGTAGGTGTAGTGCTCTACAGTGCTACTAGTTCAGACAGAAATGTCCACATTGCAAATACCTACAGTTAGTTATATAGTCCTTCTGATGTGACTGGGCAGAAAGCTAAGACTTAAAAAACTAGGATTCTTATTCAGAAATAGAAGACCAGGACTAGGAACTTAGGCAAATAGAAACAGTTTTCTTTGGGAGAGCCTCTATTTTTTATGTTTTTTTTTCAATTGCCCAGCCTGAAATCAAATTCTTATTTCAGGATACTGAAAGTCAGTAAGAGCTAGATCATGAACAAACCCCATGTTATTCAGTGGTAATATCACTCAAAAAGGCATCTTAAGCAGGCAAAGTTAGAAGCACTTTTGATGTAATCTTCCTCTGTTTCAGGCCCTTATCTGTAAGATGAAAGCACAGTACTTCATCTCACTCTTCAGGGAGGTGGAGCTGCCTTGTTCATGTTTGTGGCCAGCAAATTTCAAGAGAATTTTCCAAAACAGAGTTGGAACAGGCTGTGATAAGTCACCGAGCTATTTTTCGGATAGCAGTAGTCATCATTAAAGAAATGCTCTTCAGTGTGAACAGTGAATAAGAAAAGATTGCAGTGGGGGGAAAATAGCAAGTGATCATATTAATGAAGCTTTTCATAACATGTATGGGAAAATACTTTCTCGATACATTTTCATCACCTCTCTCCCCCCTGTTTTTGAGCCTAAACTATTCATTGAAAATCTAAGCAAACTCATAAAATATGTAAATAAATTTACTATCTAATAGAAAAAGTTTAATGCACTTCTAACAACTGAAGTTATAAGAGAGCATGCCACTAAGCCCTCTAAGCAAGAATGCAGATAAGAGAACTTTATTGATAGCCAGCTGGATTATGCAGTAGGGTTCCTCCTCTTTCCCAATTGCCTTGGTGTTCCTAGATATGTATTATTTTTGACAAATCCTTTAAAAATTAGAAGTGCATATTCAATAAAGTAATCCAGTTCTCCTTTCAATCATACCTGCAATGCCACATATGCCTATTAATCAGAAGCTTGGACTGTTTTACAAACTTTTGGAGGGCAGGGGCAGGTGCATACAGAAGAGACAACTGCTACAGCATATGAGGAACAAGAGAGATTTCATTGGGCTTGAAGATTTCTTGTTCAGAGGATGAGTTACTTGAGTGCTGTTTAAGTTACAAATGAAAACAGTTTGATGATCAAAACTTTAGAGGCTTTTTCCTCCAAATATTTAAAGGAGACACACCTAATATCTTATAAGTTCTCCGACCCACCCCTTAGCACTTCAGTTGTCAATTAACATTGAAGAAGGACAGGAATGAAAATAGATAAAAACATTTATGACGTTTGGACTAGGGTAGCACAGAAGCTACTCTTTCAGAAGCAAAGATACCTTAAGCTGGTATCATTTGCCATACAGTCTGGGTAACTGGGTCAAGGTACAGTATGTACCCTTCACCTAAAAGTATGTTGACTTCAGCATCAGCCTCTCTCTAGTTGCTTTCTGTGAACTCTGCAAAAGAAATTTCCATGAAATAAATACCTACCAGTTTCCTGCTCAGTGTTTGAGTCCATCTACACACTCTATAAGAAGGTATTCAGTACTCTTAGCTCCTACCCACCACTTATACGGAAAGGATTAACTTAACAGTTTCTTAAATGCCCCAGGGGTTACAAAATCATGTAGGTGACAATAATTCAGTAACTTATATTCATATCTGTGGGCTTATCCTTAGTGAAAAGATGAATAAGTAATAAACTGCTAATAGTTATATTTGTTTGGTTTTGTACAGAAGAAACAGTATCTCTCTTTAAATTTTGATATCAAACACAAACATCAGTTCCAAGAATGCTTGAACACTTTCCTGGTTTTATGTAATCAAGTTCAGGAGCTAAACCACAGTTTTAAGTGAGAAAAGGCCAACATATTTGGATTCTCCAAAAATGCAAAACATATAGAGCTACCTAAACCTGTTTTCCATATGCAGTTTCCCAGACTTGATCCATAAGGACATTTCCTGAAGGTTCAAATAAGTCACATACTATGTAATGCCTAAATTGAACTATATTTTAAAAAAGGCAATTACTTACATAAAAATATAATTTGCCCCCCTCACTAATTAAAACAGGTCTCTATCAAGTACACTACATTCTCCATTAAGCAATTTTTCCACGTTGTAGATGTACTTCAATGGTTTTCTAACCTTCATATACTTAGAGTCAAACAGGCCTCATAGAGCGAAATGCATTGTTCTCAGCAACCTGATGTTCAGCCAGATTATGCAATATGTGCTGAAATTATTGAATAGCATAGCCAAGGAACTCACCCTGGATTATTTCTTTAATTTATGGGCTGCAATTAGGACATGAACCAACTGCACATTTCTGTGTAACTTGATGAATTTCCAATACTCTTGAGGATCATGGAAGAACTTTGTTATAAAGATCATGAAGAACAAAATCTATTGCATGTACTTAAAGGTAAGGTTTTCCTTCTGCCCCATGCCTACATATTTCTTTTCCTTAACACTCACCAAATTGTGTTTGCTTCTATGTAACATAATTTCTAGATTTCCCATGTGTATGACAAAAACCTTCATTGGAGTTCCTAAAACCTCTGGCCTACAATCTTTGATCTGTGCTGCTATAAAGATATCTTCATTAATTTTATCTGCCACATCTACTTTTTTTTTTTCCCTTTCATTTACTACTCATAAAATTTGACAAGCAGCTGAGAGTTTCAAGGGAAGGAGGCTTTTTTATGTATTGGCATAAATCAGGATGATGGACTGAAAGTGTAATATATGCAGTAATTTCAGTTTTGCAAATATTGAAATATGTATTTATACAGTTTACATTACTATGTGTACAAACTCTTAACCAATCTCTACAAAGGCCTCCACTATTCTCTTCTTGTTNGAACTACCCCACTGACCTTGAGCTGTCATGGACTTGTGTGCCTTACCATTCCCTGATGCATCTCAGCAGAGGTTGGGATTCCTACCAGGTGGTGGACTTCTTCAATGGCTACACTAAATTTGCAAGAAAGCATTTATCCATCCCATTAGGATCAAATGGATCTGATACTTCATGTCCTCAGGAACTGAAGTAGACCTAAAAATTAATGGAAGG
>VZTM01030515.1:19402-41503 GCA_013400555.1 Jacana jacana | reverse complement strand
CCATTCTTCATCTTCTGCTCTGGACTAGTATACTCCTTCATAGTACTCTAAGTGATGGTGCAAATGATGAGACAACCAGCCCTAGTAAATTTATAAAATAATTCATTTACACCCAAGCGATATCTCACAGGAGACTCAACTTTGTGGACCTCAATGTGACAAATACTTCATTCAAATTAACTTCTAAACTTCAGGAGTTCAGAGTAACCCTGATATATATAGATATAGATCAGATATATAAAATATATATATATGTTTATATTTTGAATTAAAGCAATCAACTTGCTAGAGTAAGTAGGGTAAAGGAGAACTGATTACGGTGTGCAATATTTTATCACCTAATAGTGCATAATTTATAAAGACACATTGTAGAATTATGAACAATTAATCTTTAAATGGTCACTGAACTTAGAAACAACAGCACATTTCAGAAGGTGGCCTTCAATAGATTAATGATTGCTGCTGCCCTTTTCTATCTCTGTAGCCTAATTTGTCTGAGGAAGGGTCGTCTTTGAAGTCAGGTTTAATTTACTACCTATGAGTCCTTTATTGGATGTCTCCACAGTGGACATGCCTACGTGGAAAATGTAACATGGAACAGGTTCGTACCTAACAGATAGAAAGAATGCATTATATATGCCCTTATCGTAAAATTGATAACTGCAATGTTACGTGGTATGAATTCTGACTTCCTTACTGGTATGCAGAGACAAAAGATCAAGGTCAACAGCTCATATAAGTCTCTTAAATTGTTCTTAATTGATAAATAAATTGCAATAAAAGTAATCCATGTAGGCAAATGTCCTCATACATTTGTCTTTATGCTTCCCCTTTTGCACCAAATATTATAAGCATAGCAAATTCCAGAGGCAGCAAATTCTACAGTGTATTTTTAATAATGTTGAGTTGTATATTTTCCTGCTGTTTTTTTACTTTATTTTTAATCTGAGGTATAGTAGATAGGTAAAAGAAATCTAGGAAAAAAAGGCTATTAAAAAGAAATTTATGTTGACTAATTAATTTAGTTACTGGTTTAAGAACAGTGTGACTTCCTCTCCTTGGAACAGATCATGTAAAGCTACTTTTTGAATTGCTGGATGGCTAAATGAGGGTTAACTTGCTGTGTTTAAGCAAACACAGAGAAAAAAATGGGTACTCTNTGCTGTGTTTAAGCAAACACAGAGAAAAAAATGGGTACTCTTGGGTCCAGCATCTAAGTTGCTGTGAATAGATACCAGTTCAGTGTGTATGCTAAGGATTTGTTTACATAAATTTCTTCCCACTCCATTCAAGACAAAGGGGAAAAAATAGTTCTAATTAGCATCATTTTTACCTATTATTCCCTCAAATAAATCATTAAGCTTCTGCTTATAATTAAGGTACTATAGGTGCTAATTAGTAATGATGACTGCTCCTGCGTATATGCTGGTTGAGCAATATCTGAGCTAATGTTGGGAAATTTGCCTTGATCACAGGAGCTGAAAGGGAGAAAGTGCTCTTAAGATACAACACTAAAATGAAGATTAAGAAATCTTTCCAAGTTTTTATTCACTCCAGATTATTTTATCTGGAAGCCCAATTACAGAACCCAGCAGGATACCAATTGTAAAGCGGAAAAGCTGACTCTACAAAGACACATGGGCAAGCAGACACTAGAAAAGAGTAAAGCTTATTTGCTTTCCAAATCCGGGAGTATTTGGGAGCATGTAACTATACTCTCACAGCAGAGCAAGCCCTCCCCTGAATCAGTAGCTGAAGCCAGTTATCCAAACAGAATCTGGTAGAACAGCATAGCCATGAGAACTGAAGATTAGCAGAGGTGAGCAACTTTGCCCCTTCTTTGGGAGCTGGATTGACATGAGAGCACAGTTTAGGGAAAGTGAGATCTGGGCAAGATGTGTCATAGTGGAGTCTGGGGGGCTGACTGCTGCATTCCCTCTGGGATGCCATTTCCTGTTTACACAAATATGTTTATATACAGAGGTCTCACATGTTTCACTGGAGCACGTGAGATTTTTTTGTGCAACACCTTTCCTAAAGAGCTTTTGAGTGCTTGGAAATGAGAAAAGAAGCAAATTGAGTGAAAGGTTACTATTTTATTTTTGAGGAGAAGAACAAAATAATTTATTCTGAGCCCAACTAGCAGAGGTAATCAATGACATCTTGACATTAAGCCTGTTTGCTTCAGATGCATGCTTGTAGATCCTATTAAAGTGAAGAATTTTATTAGGATAGAACTGCAGTGATACTCTTTTCTGAAAAGACATCAAATCTTTAAGCTGATTGGGATTTATACAGGCAAACTGTATCCTTCTAGAGAATATTCTGTCAATACAAATAGAAATATGTATTCTTTTTTCTTAGACCAAGTCAAAATGTGGACAGGAGTCTACGTCACCCTTGACCATGGGCCTGCAAAAGCAGGGAGTGCCTTCTGGTAATTAATGGTAATGCTTCTTAGAGAAATGCACGGAAATTTTCTGTATTCCTAAAAATCAAAATTTAGGCCTTTTTCAGCTTCTAGAAAAACAGTGGTTTTCAGGAACAAGGCCTTTAAAATACAGAATAGTTTGGTTTAGGCAAGAGAGCTGATCAGTCCTGAAAAGCATCATCTACTGTAGGTTTCATACATACCATGTGTAGTTTTTACTGGAGTTACTTGAAGGAATAGCATTGAGGGACTCCTACTATCTTGTGCTGGATACTTCTGAGACAATCCAGCACTGTTCAGGGCATGAATAGTGCTCTGCTCTGTGTGTCCTGGCCCTGCACTTTGCAAAGCCTGTGCATTATTAAGCCCCACTAGTTTCCCCATTGTGCACCTTGCTCAATGAAGGGTCTGCTTAGCCATTTAAAGACTGCTGTGGCAGACATTTTATTTTTTTTTCTATGAGAGGTAATCCTTTCTTTCTCCTAGATAAATTCTGAGATAAATAATTGTTGACCTCTGACGATTTTCACCTTGCAGATGCATTACATATTCTTGTAGCTATTCCCTCAGTTTCCCATTACTAAGAATTTTAATGGATTTACTTATCTCCACTGCATTGATATTTCTATCAAATGCCTGGAAGAGGAATTGCTAACTTTGTTGAATTTGTTTTGTTCATAACTAATGATAAACCCCATCTTTCTTTATTACAGAGTATTTTGGTCATTGCTTGCCCAATTATTGCTTCTTATAGGAGATATGTAGCCAGCTAAAACCTAAAGATTTTGGTGTACTGTTTAAGCTTTGCTATTTCTGTGTTGTATCCATATACAACTTCTCTAACAGTAAGGTCAATGGCAATGCCAAATAGGAGAAGTGAGGAACTGCATCCTGATTAAGTCCTAATTTAGCATTCCAGGACTGTTGTGTTCCAATAGAACAGGGTGAATAATTCATTGCAAGCAATTGACCACTTATTTGCCTGTTTTTTCTAAGTGGTCCCTGAGCCGATCGTGTTTTAAAGAAACGGTTTTCTTTGATCACATTAGGTCTGCATCCTTTCTCAATTTTTCCTGTTCTCTAAATCAGGGATCCCCAGCCTTACTGCTGTCATCCCCATTCGGAAATGTTTGTCGCCTCCATTCCCTTTCCAGATGAATGTGCCATGTATACTTTAGCCTTCTAATTCACAAACAACAGTAACGGAATGAAATAGCTTTTGAAAGAGGGAGAGTAAATGGCTCTCATGGTGTGGCAAATACAGTCCCAGGTCCAGCAACAACAAGTGTCCAAGTTACCTTTTTGCAACACAGATTTTCCTGTCCCTGCAAGATCTTAAATAGGTCCAGGAGTACCAACCCATCACAGTTATGTTCATTATCTTGCCTTTCTCTGAGATGATCCTCTCAGTTTTGAGTCATGTGCATTTTTACCTCTGTACAGTCATAACTAACACAGGATACAATTATATACCTTGCTTTAGAGGTCAAAAGGAGAGTTTGCCACCCAAATATTGGCACTTGTTTTGCATCCTAGTTGGCTACAGCCATCTATTGTCTGTTGAGAAACCTGTGCTCCAGATAATCTAAAAGTTCATAAAGTTACTTTAACACTGAGCACGCAGAAAAGATAATATTTAGTCATTCTCTTCCCTGATTAAATGATCAAAAAATTGGATTTATCTGTAAAAATCCTAAAGATTTGTGAGAATCCTGTCACTACTGGAGTATCTTTTCTCTAAATACGCTACAGAAGTAAATTGCAGAATATGTAAACTGCAATAATGTGGAATTTGCAATGCTGCAATAAAAAAATCAGTCTTTTAATTAATATTCATTCTTCTCAGTGTGATACCATTGTCATCTTCCAAAGTTGCCATATATCAAAGAACTTTCTATGGGTCTTTATCCTAGATTGATATCTACCAGGAACAGTGAAGATATATTAGCTGGGGAAAAAAAAAAAAAAAGTTTGAGAGGAAAATAATTTAGAATTAAAGATCCTTGGGATGAAAAATTGGGCTTTCTCCAGTACAGAGAATTTTTCCCTCTCAGTCTTGAGCATGTGCTTCTTCGCTGTCCTAAGTAAAATTCGGTGTTGCGTTGCTCTTTCTTGATCTAGGAGGCTTAAATGTCAAGTTATTACAGCTGCTTCTAGTGTTTGAGTGGATAAGTACAGAACCACACAACCTGTTTTCTTTGAATGTTCTATCTAAATTCATGCCTTGTCAGTCAGCTCAGGTAAAGAACAATTCAGATTAGGAGTAAGCGGTCTTTCCTTGTGTGACAATGGAGTATAATCCTTAATATGTAGAAAAACTAAACATGTATGTATTTCTTCACAGCTATCGAATATTTTGAGTGAGGCTACATCCTTTGAGGATACTGGGGGAAGAAAAAAAAAAAAAAAAGATTATGTAACACTTGGCCTAAAAAACAGCTGGTTTTGACCCTAAAAAATAGGGGTTCACAGGCATCACATCAAGTTTACCAGTACTTTGCCAACAAAGGGCAGAGGGTTAAGTGATTAGATCAAGTCTTCTGGAGAGCCAGGGACAGGCACTGTCCTGCTGAACTTGCTGCTCTGTGCAGGTACCTGCGACCCTGCTGCCTAGTTTCACATACCGCAGGGTGGTTCACATTTCCTGGCACACAGATAGTGAGAAGCAGCATTCAGGTATAAACAGTGAAATGACTGTGATTTCTGTTCTGAGACAATATTCCTCTTCAGCTCACAATTTTTCACATAGTAGCCTGATATTTAAAATGTCATTTATTGTCTCTGGCAGTGTAGAAAACAAACAAATGGACTTAATTTCTCTTCTTCCACCCCTAAACACATAGTTTCCCCAACCATATATTAGGCTATTTCTGAGGTAATACATATAATTCAGTGACAAATCCACTTCAGCCTTCATAATGCCCTTCATTTTTACTTCAAAACATTCACTGACTCTCATGGATTTGTACTATTTAACACCCAGATAAAAGTAAGCTGTCTTTTTTAATAACGATGGATTACATTTTCTCGTTACATGCTCTGGTTCAATTGGATTTTTTAGTGCGAGCACATCTATTCCAGAGAAAACAGTAATGCCAGTGTGAGAATAATTGTAGTTATTCAAAAGGTAAACAAGATGAAACAAAAACTAACATAAATGGAAAATAGCTGATTAAATTACTGCTTCAAAGGCCTGCTGTTTCCTTCCTTTTGCAGAAGTATCTGTACATTTTCCTTTTCTGTACAACTATATTATTAGAAACAACAGAGATGGAGTGTTTGGTGAGACCTTTTCTACTACACTGGGGCACTGCCAAAATTCTCCCCCAGAGGTGACTTCCAGTGCAGAGGAGAGCTTCCATGCCCTCCAGAATAGAGCTGTTCCTTGCTAGTACCCCAAGTGATGAGATAATAACCCAAACTCCTCTCTCAAGATGGCAAGCTGACATTCTTAAAGGGGACACTGCACATTTCTACACATAGGAAAACTGCAAAAGCTCTGGTGACTTTCTGGCTTGCCAGAAGTTCAGTGCATAAAGTGAAACTTGCTGATTCCACCTAGCTGCACCTAACTTTGAACATCCTGCAATGCTGAGGACAAATGCATCAAAGCATTAAATATGTACTAAGTCTTAATTGTGTGGGTACTTCACTCCCCATTTACTAAAGCTTCTGACCATAAAGCTAGGTCCTACTGAGGTAAATAGGCATTAAATGATGCAGCAAATTAGTGAGTTGCTTAAATGCTTTGGCTGAGCTGACTGATAGTAGTTTCCTCATATGGTCAAGAAAGGTCAACACAGTGAAATGTGTACTTTAAATGGCTTTTCTGCTGAAATTCATCCAAGAAGATTTACACACTCAAATGTATTTGGAGAATAATATTCCTTTGGGCAGAATACCATGCAGCCTGTACACCTGTCCTGCCAAACAGATGATCTCCAGGGGAAAAGAGCTAGTAAAGATTCGAGTATTTGTTTAGCCACCCCATCCCATTCTAGCCATATAGAAAACCTTGGTTTTGTAGGATTACTTTGCTAAAATAATATGAATATCACGTTTTTTCCCCTAAAACATATTACAATATAATGTTGCCCTGAGAAAGAAAAGGGGAAGATGTGCAGTTCCCCCCGTTTCATTTCCTGCTTTCACAGATTGTTGTGTTACTAAAATATTTTTATTACAGAAGAACTTGAAGCAATATACAATGTTTGTCAGAGGATTATTTATAGTCCCTTTAAGCTGAATTTCTGTAATGAAATCCATTTACAGACATTCCACAGTGCCCTATGGTTACTTGCTTATGCAAATGAAATGTGACCCTTGAAATAAGCCTCTTGCCCTTGCTGTCACCCTCCTTGGCTTCAAAGGTCTACAGACAATAATTTCTTAAGTGAATGGGGTTTTTTTATTTGGTTTTGAGTGGGGAAAGAAGAAAATGAAAAAAGAAAAAACTTTCCACGGCATGGTATCCTTGCAGAGATTCATAGTGACTGACTGGTTGCACATCTATGTGAGTTAATGATCATTTGTTTTAGATACTAACACAGGAATCCTCTGCTCATAAACATGCTTCTTAGATTATACTTTTTTAAAAGGGAGATTTTGCATAAAAATTTCAGAAATGTCCAAGTGATTTAAGTGCCTGGATTTAAGGTCATTTCTTATGCAGTTGGGCTTTGGATTCCTAATTCAGATATCTTGTTTCAAAGGTCTTACTCCTGGGCTCACAGATATGCAATTTCAGCCTGGCATACCTGCAGAGCTGATTCTGCAGTAGCCCATGGGAAAAAAAAAAAGCTAAATTTTGCTCTGTAAAAATGGTCTTATTGTATGCTTTCAATAATCTACACAGATATAAATGAATGAGTGAACAAATATAAAAGATACGATGAGATGGAAATCCAACTATTTCAGACAGGTAGAGAGGATAACTTTTAACAAAATGAATTATTCTGCATCATCAATAATTATAGCTGTCAGAAAAATCAAGATAATGGACTATACCCCATTAATAAGGGCTACATTTCTCTTTACCTTATTTGCAACATATTACAAACATTTTGCAAGCGTTAAGATCATGGATTATCTTTTTTTCAGCTCTTTCCAGAGACAGAGCTCAGGTACAACAATTTCTGTCCCATTTAGGAATCTCTACAGTGTGAACTGTGATATTACGTGTGAGTTGTGTCAGTACAAACAAATTTTCAATTGATTACAAGTCCCAGGTCACCTCTTTACTTGTGTTTCAGGTGTTTGTGTAGTCACTGGCATCATGTTAAAATTTTCCAACAACACGGCACCAACAATATTAGTTTTATGATACTTTTTGAAAACATTCCCCATAGCTCATCACCTCTTAAATTAAGAAAAATGGTCTTAAAAATATTGAAACATTCTGGCTGTGGAGAGTTCTGTATGGATAGAAATATGAAGGGAGATGTATGATGAGGTGGCCAATTAGTTTTTCTTTAAAGAAGAAAATTTCAATGAAAACCAGTGGCAAAACCACTTCTTTCTCATTTTGGTGTATGACATCTATAAATAAAAAAAAACCTGAAGTGGACTTCAAATTAACCAGACTATCCGTAATGATGGTATCTCAGCTATAGTACCTGTCAGGAGCACAGAAGACTTCCTTATCATCTAGTTTCTTTTCTTTTACAGTTTTATTGTAAGTGCAAGTCAACTACTTGGAGTTACAGTCCACTTAGGGCAATTGTAGACATCTCATTTACTTCAACATTATCAGAATACCAATGCATGAGAGTATAGACAGCTTTTCCTGGATCCTATTATTTATAGCTGATTCCAGCTGGTTTTTATTACAAAGTATTTGTATCTTAAGGCCATGTTGAAGATAAGTAGACAGCCGTGACCCCACATTATCCTAGGGCCTTTTGCAGTGAGTGGTTGCTCCCAAAAGATGTGAGGCAACTGCTGAGTTTTTCTGAATAAAGGACTGCTGTTTTGTGTATCTTTTATGACCTGTGCAAGAACATGTGGGAGAGGTTCTGTGATTCCATGGATTCAGAGCTTTTCATGTCCTCCTGGGCTCCCTCCAGTCAGCACAAGAAATTCGGTGCCATTCCCCTGGGAGCACGAATTCCATGGGACAGAGAAAATGGTGGGTGATTACCTAGATAGTGTGGCCTTTCTCCTCTGGAGAAGTTCTCACATCCTTCAACTGCCCTTTTGAAAAGAGCTTTGTTAACACATAGGAAGAATGTTTAGTTCTGTTACGGTAGCATGAACTGCTTGCAGTTTCTTAAAATAAGACCTATTTTGAAAATTTTGTAGCTTTTCAAAACTTTAACCTTTTGAGTGGATGTGTCTGCCACAATCTGAATATTTCTTTTTTCCTTTTTCATTTTTAGGCAAAATGGTTAACCTCTTTTTGATTATAAGCATGTAAAGAGAAATTAAAATCAGGCACAAGAATATCTTCTATATTGCTGGCATGGAACATGACACTTAGCAGGACAATATTTTGTGTGCTAGAGATGTACCTTTTTTCCCCAGGAAAATCTTTTCATTCTTGAAGAGTGTAATTGATATAGACCAGCAGAGCATATTCTGTCCCCTCTCAGCCCCATTCTATGGCTGGACAATGTAGGTGCCAGTCTGACAGTGTGCTTAAGAGGATGTGGGAGTGGGACACCAAGCCTTTTGCTGCAGGATCTGAATCAGATGGAGGAAAGCCCATGTAAGAGAGCTAAGCAGTACAGTCTGTTGTCCTTGTGGGCTCAGCAGCTCTCACTTCTGAAGCACTGTGGTCAAATACCTGTCTGAATCAGAAGGACAAATATTACAGTGATTTTCTGCAGAGGCTGTTAGGAGAAAAGAAACCTAGGACAAGAGATTTTAATCAGACCCTGATGAAACCAAAGACCTTTTGGCAAGGGATAACAAACTAGGCAGAAACTGGAATAGGAGAGTTTGAGAAAGGGCCTGGAAGCTGGTGGGGAGACAGGGGGTCAGCAGCTATGGAATAAAATAGGTCAGTGTGGAAATAGGAGAGCTAAAAACAAAGACAGGGAACACTGGAAGAGGTGAAAGGAATTGGAAAGGAAGGAGGGACAAAATAAACATGGGAAAAAGAGAGGGACAAGTAGTAAGGAGCTATGGGAGAAGAACTGAACAAAGAAGTGGAGAGAACAGGCCAGAAAGAGTGAAAAAGTGAATAATGGGAGTAGGAACCAACAGGAGAACTGTGACTGGCTGAGCAAGGACAGAAAAAGTAGATTTGGGAGCTTGAAAGAGAAAAAGGCTCTGAGTTCCAAGAGAGAAGGTGAGTGGGAATGACTGTGATTAGTATGACAGAGAACAAAGCTATTCAGGTGATTTTGTCCAAGACCATTTAGCTGAAAGATGTATGCTAGCTCAATTTTTTACAGGTCAGCACAGAGTTTAGCACATGGTGATTGATTTCTGAGGGATTAAGGGAATAGTATGAAACACAGGATTTCCCTTGGCATCTCAGGGAGCATCATATGTCTGTACCAGTCCATGCAAAAATTATTCGTGATCCAAACACAGACCAAATTCAGCTATTCGAGTAGACCTTCTAGAGGAAAAGAGACAGTGACTAGCCAAAGGTGAAGGAAAGATAAAACTGGAGTAAGGACTGAAGATTGGGAAAGAACAGAATGAGAGAGGCTGAAGGAAAAAGAATCTGGAAGACTAAATATAGCAAAAGTATATACACGGGGCATGGCTTGTATGCAACAAAGAACATAGGCCATGGACGAGAATGGAGCACCAGATTCCAGTATTTCACCATTCTCCTGCTTTCTGCAAATGTGAGCAAAACGGGCCTCCCAGCCCACTCTAACGTTGTTTGTTACCCTGGTCTAGAAATGAGTCATCTAAAGTGCAAGCTCTATGACAAGCCATTGTCAGAAAAGGCAACTAGACAACAGGAAAGAAGAGAAAGAGGGACTTGGGTTTATTGGTCCATTAAAAAGATGAAATTACCTAAGAGAAGGAAGAAATGAGGTGGGAAAATAAAGTGGCTCTCAATGAACTCTTGTTTCTTTTGTTTTCAAAATTAAAAAACATGCAGTAGCCATAGCATAGGCTGGCAAGAAGAGGAAGAAATGTTAGTCTAATTATTACAGGGAAATGCTTCCTTGGATAAATGACTTATTTTTTTGTCTTCCACTGAATTCTTCTGAGGCAACGTAATATGAAATTCATTTTTAAAGCAGGTTTTTCTACTTTTTCATTCACTTTCTTGAAATCCAACAGGAGAGTTTGAGGTCTGATTTGCAAAAATAGTAAGTGCATCTGCAGTCCAAGCCAGGCATGACTATAAAACAGGGAAAACAATCGTAGTACACTGTGATATCAAGTCAGGGCCTTTCAGTCAGGATATCTGGATAAGCACATGAATGAATACTGTTATCCCCCCATTCACCTCCCTTTGCAATGACAGGTCAATATTTGTGATATAGCTGGATAGTGTATGGGTAGGACTATAAGGAAATGAATCATTCAGAATACATAGCATATCAAGAATAACATTCAGTAAATAATGCCTAGAGCTATTCACTGAACACTGACACTAAGACTAATAAAACTTTGATGTAAAGTGGGTATCATTTATCCTATGGCCCCTGGAACACATAGGGTAAGTAAATACTGTATACCATATTGCATGGCTACAGGAGAGCTGAAGTAGGGTTGTACAGATTTTCCACAGCGATGGAAGCTTTTGTGTCAAGATAGGGCCTCAACTTCCTTGGCATATAAAATTTGGGTAAGTACTTCCTGGTGACTGAGTTGGCACAGTAGGTTTTTAAAGTCCTACAGAGTGAGAATGCATGAAGATATAGATCCCCATGAGCTCAATTATCTTCTCCCTGCAACATTTACAGGGATTAGGGTAGGGGGTACCTATGTGATTAAAAACATGATCTCCTGCTGTTATGGACAGGTCTTAATGAAATTACATTTTAGTATGATTCCAGTGTCAGGCATTGTTTTCTTCCATTAGAAGTAAACACCTGATTAATTAAGAAATGCTTCTCTCTTTTAGTTGCTTTCTGGAATACTATGTCTCTCTCACCTTTTTCATCCAGGATTACTTGCAATGAAGTGTATCAATATGACCCCCTAGAGTACAAGTACTCCATTTTAGGAACTGTACAGATTATATGAGTGTTCATTCTCCTGGATGTTCATCAGTCTTAAGTGGAGAGTGGAGATGCAAGCTCTTAATTCACATAAATATCCTAGTGTTCCCACTTGAGTTAGCTAGCTGGCTAGATGCAATAAAAATTAAGACTACAAATGCTGCACATACTTCAGCTGGCAACCACCTGCTTTACTGCAGAGAAACAGGCTAATCCTTTTGTCTGATGAAAGTCCTCCACCACTTTCCCACAGTTCCTTTTGTGCTCCACAGAAGCCAACAAGTTCTCCTGCAGTCCTCTGAAAAAAAAATAATACAGAGCCTCACTATACTCTTGAACAAAAGCTGGACCCTACCCCACAAAAGCTGCAGTTCCACACCAGGGTTGCTCTGAGCCCCAGTGGAAGGCAGTACGTACATACAGCTTTATACAGACATCTCCACGCTGGCGAACCTGCTGCACGGCGCTTGGAGCTAATCACCAAAGCTAACCTTGCAATGAAGACTAAATAAGGAATTTTCCCTGTCCATCTTTTTCAGAGATTGCTACTTCTAATGAAAAATGCCCATCAAGAATAAAAAATAACTTAAACCAGCCTTTTGGCATCTGGGTTTTGCCCTCACCAAATGTTATAAAACACATCACTGAATGACATGGCAGACAGATCTGAAATTCCAGTTTTAATATATGGGTTGGGAAGAGGAGAAAGAGGGCAAGAAAAGAGTTTCCATTGACAGAGCTCTGAGGGGCTCTGAGAATTACTTTTTCTTCTTGTTTTCAACACTCATTTGTTTTAAACATTTACCAGAGATACAGAGTGTAAAACCAGCTGTGCTTATTTCAGTCCTGCAAGGTTTGGTTAGATTTCAATTCTTTGTACTGAAACCTACTCATCTTTCAAACATATGTTATTCTTTTTTATGGTCCATGGTCTCACCCTAGCTAAATAATACTTGCACGGGTTGGTGAGACTTGTCACCTGGGTAAGGACTACTGCATCTTTGTTACATAGAATCCAACTGAGCCATTTATGCAAGGAAGGACTATTTGCAAGTCATTTTCAGAATGCAGCTGCACTGTGAAAAGTATTGTATAGTCTATAAAAATAGTGAGTATGCCTTGTAATCTTAAAAACCTGCTATCTTTGCATAGAAGCTCCACTAACCTCCTTACGTTGTTTCTTATGAAACCTCACAGAGGAGCAATGTATTTTCAGGAGGTCTATTCCCAGAGCTTGCCAGGGTCTGACATTTTAATCATAAAAAGTGATTCATCTTATTTTCAATATTAACTTAAGAATGACTTAATCAAATCTCAAAAATGTACCTAATGGTGCTTAATTACATGACTTGAACAAAAGAAAAAAGATATGTCTGATAACATGTAACCAGGCTGTGAAAATCATTGTAACATTAGACTTATTCCTGTAACTTTGAACTAACTTTAAGATTTAAGACTGACCTCTTGGGAAGACAAGGTTTTTCAGTAAAATACAGCTTAGATGCTTAGTAGCTCATCTTTTTAAATACTTTATTCCCATTCTAAGTTCTGTTTTACTTTAGAGAATATCATATTAATTAACTACAATTATCTGGAACTATGAAGTTACATTTATATGTCGTAGAAACAAACAAATTTTTCAAGATCGTGCTTCCTTATTTTGTTAGTGTTTTGGAGTCATATTCTTTAAAATCAGGTATTTCCAGCACTCCTTATGTGATCCTTTCCAAATTTATATATCATTGTAGTAATATACCCTGTAAGTTTCTTTGATTAAAGAAAAAATCACCCTACATATAGCCTTACTAAAAGCTAATTAAATTATATATGCAGTGGATTTTGCATATATAGTCAAACAAATGGAAAATCTTTGATTATTCATTTGTTTACTAATAAGACTAAAAGAAAGACTAAAAGAAAAGACTTAAAGAAAAAAGGTCAATATTTTTACACACACACCCAGAAACAAGGTATCCCTTACTATGTTGGCTCCCAGCACAGAGATGTGTGTTTTACTATATAGGCAGTTAAGGGGCAGATTTGGGGCAAGGTTATTCCTGGCTGCCAAACATCAAAGGTGTCTTGTTTATAAAAAAACTACATCAGTTTATCTTGTGTCAGCATCTGATGTGCTTGCAGATTTCATTTCAGCAGTTACACCTTCCCAGAAGTTCTATTCATGATCTGAAAAAGACCATACTGGTAGGAAGGGACTTTTGAGCAGATAATGCTGTTGATTTATCATATAGGTTGATTGATTATGTACTATAGTTATTGAAATACATGTATTGTGGCTGTTGGACAACTTCAGAGTTAGGTCGCTTTTCCTGGGTGACTCTACTATTGCAAAACATTTAATTCACCATTGGTTTTGCTGTGTTTGAAATTGTCAATGAAATGGTTTTCTGGATTATACTATAGATAAAGCCCATAAATATAGATAAAGCTACACAAAAGAGGCAGTGCTGAACTCCCTTTCTCTGTGCTCAGCTAGGTGAGAGGATATGCTGATTTCCTCCTTGGAAAACCTACTGTATCACCTCATTTTCCTGTATCACCTCATTTTCCTTCCTTCCTATCACCTTGGGGATCCCTTCCCAATGACAGTATCATGGTCACGCCCTTGCCTCTACTTATCACCAACCCTGGTGTATGAACAGCCTTTTACCATATTCTCATCATCACCAGATAGTAATGATCGTGCCCTAAATTTCTGCTTCCCCTTCTTATGGCGAAAGCACATCCTCCTCCTGCACTCTAGTGTCTTGATGATCAAACTCTTGGCCCTTTCTGGCATTACAAAATCCTGTATCACTGTATGGAGCAAAGGCTGATGGCACACACCTAGCCCTGTATTAATACTTAAGCAGATTTTAGTTCTGAGCTGCATAGCTGCATCCCTAGCCCAGGTCATCTTAAAAGAGAATAGTATTAATATCACATAGTAGAAGAAGGACTTTCCAAGTTTCATAGAAATATTTGTGCTTTAAGTGCCTTTACATTCTACAGTTATTATTACCAGTAGTAGTCGATGACTTATAGAGGGTTCCTTGGGTAAGACAATATAATAATACACTTATTTAAATTTTAATTTCAAATTACTGCATAGATATATGTGGAAATATTTTTGTTAAGCCTTAATTTCATAGAGATTCTTTTCCAAGGGACTATTGGCACATGTATTTCAGTCACTTGTTATCCGCTTGATATTTGACTATGAATTTTATCACATTATGGTGTGAATAAAAAGGCAGCCAGCACTTTGTAGCTGGTAGTCAAGAAGGAGAGCTTGTGCATCATATCTGTCCTAGCTGAGATTTAATTGTTCTTTGTGCATTTTGGTCAGTGCATTTTCTACAGCTTCCAGCTTCATAGATGGGTTTTTTGCAGAAAGCTGTAGACCTTAATCTAATGTTCTTATATAGAAAATAGCCAAAGAAATAACACTACGGGTATCACAAAAGTAGCTCTCTGAAATTGTACCAAAACAGGGTGAATATGTGTACTTCAGCAACTTTCAAGGGTTAAAATATCATGGCACATTATATACACATTTATACCAAAGGCCAGAGGGGTAGTAGTCCCATTTCATAATCACTATGGCGTTTTATGGAACTTCTGCCTATTTATGGTTCTGTGACCTTCCTCATTCGGGGAGGCCAGAATGAAAAAAGGTCAAAATAGATGTCAGCCCAAGCAATTATGAAAGAGAGAACTTGGACATGACCCTGAGATTAGAAATGTTGACCTGTCACAGTAGCAGGGGAAAACCTGCCATGCTGCCTTTTTGTCAAATACAAACTACCATGGCAGTCTTAAAATGTACTCTCATTTATTTGCATTTTAATCTCTTTCACCTCCGATGTGGGGCTTTCCTTCTCATCTTCTCTCTTCTGCCATAAGCAGATGTCTCAGGTGTCAGGAAATAGGCACAGAGTTTAGAATATCCACGTCTCCTGCAAAGAAAGATTTTGGGAAAATGCATTAAAAACATATTTGTCTGGACATATGGAGCATAAATAAGGCAGTAGGCAAATTGTGGTCTAACTCTGGACACTGTCGGTAATATTCTAGGGTTCCTTTAAGGTCAGTGAAAGATTCATTTCAGAGACAAAACATACTCAAAATCTATGTAAATAGTAGTTGAGGAAGAACCTGAACAGAACAGGATTTGGAAGTTAAACTTTTCCTCTATTTTTCTTTTAATTTTTTTTACATATTTTAAGGTTTAATTATAGTAACTTAATGAAAATTGCTATTTTCGTTTATTCACAAAGTAATACCACATATTAACCACACCATTTGGAATTATTTCTTTTCTTTGTCTCTTCAGTACATCTTTTATTTCACAGTTGACCATCTGTGTGGAAAGAGTATTGTGGGAGAAATATAGTTCATTTTCACTGATAAAGAAGTAGGGATGTGATAGCAGAACTCAGGGATGGAGTATTTCACTGAGCTATGAATCAAGGATTCAGCAGCAACGGGGCAAGTTCTTAGTGGAGAATGGGGTTTCTACTTGCCATTCTTTAGCTTCCCACTCTTTGGGCAAATAAAGGGTCATATTCTCAAAGGTCATCAGCCTGGACCCCCAAAATTCTGATATGCAAAGCAGCAATGCTTTTCTATTATAGAGCTTTCTTTTTTCACTATGACAAAAGTTTTCATTTCTTTCCTATTCAGCAAATTAAAATGTTTAGTTCTTGCTGCTCTCTCCGTGCAGCCTGGAACATTGTTATAGCATTTTTAATAGGTCTTGTGGTGGTTGCACCTCAAAAGTTTCTTCTTTGCCTCCAGGCTATTCTTAGGGCAATCTTTCTTTCCTATCTCAACAGTAGAAAAGTCCCTTTACACATCTGTACATGCTTTCTGGCAGATATTTCATTATAACTTTTTTACATGCTGGAAATTAATAAAATAATGTTCACATTGTGTTTCTAAGACCTATTTCCTAACAACTGCCTTATTGTCAAAGTTATGAGTGAGTCAGATTAGATCTGCCCCCTCCTGCTTTGCTGTGACAAGTTTGTGGTTATTCCAAAAGGTGTGGCTTGATTACAGAAGCCCTGTGCGCTGAAAAACGAATGTCTGGAGATCAGACATCTGGGAGTGCTATTCTTGATAAATTCAAACTTTACCCTCCCAAATCTGAACCACAGATGTATGTGGCTACCTATGATCAGTATAATTTTTCCACCACTCTTCAATAGCTGCTATGCAAGTAGTAGGAAGTGGAGGAAAAGCTACCCACTGTAACAGAAGTCAAACTTGAAAATGTGAGCTAGATATAAAGAAAGGTTGGAGAAAAACCTTACGGGAGAAGTTATACTTGATACACATTAATTGATTGTCAATGTTCTGCCATTTTGCCTATTTTGACTGCGGTAAAGCTTAGAACAACTACTGAAGGTAAAGGGCCTTTTTTGCTGTGTAATGCTGTTAGCAGGGAGCTGACCTTCTTCGTGTGTCTGTGTAATTATTGCTGTGAGGCTTTCATGTGTGAAAACATATAGCTATATGAATAAAAGGACAAATCCTGCTGCTGTTATTAAAGGAAAAAAAAGACTGTTACTTAAAAAAAAAAACAAACAAAAAACCACAAATTAATTCTGGCCTTGATTATTTTTTCCAAATTTTGTCCAATTCACATATCTATTGAGAATAATAAAAATTATGTCAAGACAGCTCCTTGTATCTGTATCAAAATAGCTGCACAGTTGCACATATGCTTCACAAATATAAAACTACTTCCCATTTGTACCTGTTGTGCTTTTGACCTGTGTCTGCCTTCCTTCAGCATGTCACTGGAATGCTGGCTAGGAAATGTCTCTCTTATCTCAGTTTGGGACAAACTCTTCTTACATTTGCTATCATGTGAAAACACAGAAATAAGTTTTTCTGTCACTGATGTTTGAACCTCCCTTAGACATTATGGATGGTGTACATGGAATGTAGCTCAGATTCAGAGCGTATGTGTGGTTTTCTTTTTTCCAGAATTCAAGAAAAAATAAGGTCAGAGGATATGTAGAGACTATCTCAAAATTGCTGCCCTTACAAAGTGCTTCTAAGCTTTGACAGGAGCATCTAATACGCAGTGTATATAAGTAGGCACCCTTCCCAGTTGCATTGTAAGCCTGAATATACATTCAGAAGATTCACTATGATTTTTGGCTGATGCTCAGTGGATGTTCCCATCACACAAGAATGAAACCAGAAATACACTGTGTCCTTCCAAACCTGCTGTGAACATAGTACAGCTGTTGAAAATATGTATTGAGACCATGCAGGTAAGAACTAAAGCATAATTTGTATAAACGTGAACAAATGCTGGAAGTAATCATTTTGATTGCTTCATCTTGCAACTTATATTCTTTCAAAATGTGTATTTTTGCATGGACTTGTGTAAAGAAGTGGCACTAAAAGCTCTTGTAAGGTTCCACTAGTTTGAATCCATCCCTTATTGTTAATATTGGGAATAACGTTGAAAAATTAATACATATGCATGCAATTAAAGACTCTCTGATATAGAATAATTACAAGGCAAGAAAATGAGTAGCGAGTGTGCTGTTGGTGGTTTTCAATTGGAGAAATTGATCTTGCGGTTTCATGGATGTAGCTGTACAAAACAAAGGAAGTGTAAATATAATGTTAATGATTTACCCTAGAGAAGTTTTGATTGCTTTTAAGGAATCAGATAAATGGGTGCATTTTTTTTCTTGACAGCTAAGTCTGATTTTAATCACTCATCTTAACCACCTCTTTTTAAATAAACCTTCTACCCCAAATATGTAAGTTAGACTCATAGAATCATAGAATGGTTTAGGTTGGAAAGGACCTTAAAGATCACCAAATTCCAACCCCCCTGCCCTTGGCAGGGACACCTCTCACTAGACTAGATTGCTCAAAGCTCCATCCAGCCTGGCCTTGAACACCTACAGGGCTGGGGCATCCACAGCTTCTCTGAGCAATCTGTTCCAGTGTCTCAGCACCCTCACAGCTAAGAATTTCTTCCTGATACCTAATCTAAATCTGCCCTCTTTCAGTTTAAAACCATTAGACATCATCCTATTGCTACATTCCCTGATAAGGAGTCTCTCCACATCCCTCCTGTCAGTCACCTGTAGGTACTGGAAGGCTGCTATGAGGTGTCCCTGGTGCCTTCTCTTCTCCAGACTGAACAACCCCAACTCTCTCAGCCTGTCCTTATAGGAGAGGTACTCCAGCCCTCTGATTATCTTCATGGCCCCTCTCTGGACTCACTCCAACAAATCCATGTCCTTCCTGTGCTGAGGGCTCCAAAGCTGGACGCAGTACTCCAGGTGTTATGTCACCAGAGCGGAGTACAGGGTCAGAATCACCTCCCTCAACCTGCTGGCAATGCTTCTTTTGAGACAGACCAGAATGCAGTTGGCTTTCTGGGCTGTGAGCGCACTTTTCCAGCTCATGTTGAGCTTCTCATCCACCACTGCCACCAAGTCCTTCTCCTCAGGGCTGCTCTCAATACATTCTCCACCTAGTCTGTATTTGTGCCTGTGATTGCAGGACCTTGCACTTGCCCTTGTTGAACTTCATGACGTTTGCATGGGCCCACCTCTTAAGCCTGTCCAGGTCCCTCTTGATGGCATCCCTTCCTTCCACTGTGTCAACCACACCACACATCTAGGTGCCATCGACAAACTTGCTGAGGGTACACTCAATAACTGTTGTTTCAGGATGAGATTCACCCATGTTGATGTGAAACCCGTCTTTACGTTCTGTCTATTGGTATTATCACTAGGGGAACAGAAAGACGAAATGAATGTAGTAATCCTATTTTCCAGAAGCCTTAAATGAAATATACAGTGGTTCATAACAACCAACTTTTTACAAGCAGCATAAGTTTTCAGTTTTAGTCTTGATGAAACAACATGAACTCCTGTGTTTATAGTAATTATAGTGTGGAGATAAATGGCCCTATAGCTTTCATACACAAGACATGTAGTAGTAACTCAAAAGAATCTTTTATTTTCCAGTGCAGATAACTTATAAATTTTAAGAGTCGTATTAGCACAATAATCGTAAGTGGTGAGGCAGCTCTCCAAAGCAGCGGAGCTGAAACACCTATGATTGGGTTTTGATAGCGAGTGGTCAAGACCAACCCACAGTGGAAAGATCCCTTCATTCCTGTATTACTGGCTTTTTAAGGCTTATTGTCATCTCCACAGCAAAAAGGATGACAAGCCTGTGTATTCCTCTAAAAATATTGATGGAGTTTACTCATATGACACAAACATGGACCTAGTACCAGCCTCTCAGTGTGAAATTGCAAGCAAAATCTGCTTCTTTCAGAAGCAATAAGCTTTCCATGGACTGACTGTCATTCAACTCCCTGCCCATGCCCCAAGGCCTTAGTTGTTTGTCTGGTAGATAAGGTGACCCTCTCTTGCCGCGGCCAGGAGCAGTGAAGCCAGACGCAATCCAGATGATTGGTAGATCAGCTTCAGCTTTATTCAGAAAGCTCTCCAACCAGAAAGCAGTACAATCCAGTCAGAAGGAAGCACCCGTTTGAATCAAAGTCACAGGTCCTCATTCGCTAAGCACTACATTTTGGATAGGGAGAGGGAAATTGTCCACGAGCTTTTCACGCACTTTCCACTCGCCTAAAGTTTCCCCATCATTGGCTACAACCCTTGTCTCATTTGCTGCTTCCTACACCCAGTTTCACTTTCACTATACTTACTTCCACTCATTTGCATCTGTGCTCTCCCAGCAACCCCTCTTAAAGGGCCTGCTCTCAACACTCTCTGGGCCTGCACACAGACAAACATGAAAGACTATTAAAGATGTCAAGAGGAGAGCTAGTCAGTAACTGGAAAACATTTCTTTGAGTGGAAACATATCTGGAAGCAGGTAAAAGTCAAAATGAGTTATCTAGAGAATCTACTATGGATTTGGTGGGAGGCTTTCACTGAGAGGTAAAAGAAACCAGAAAGATGTGGCAACAGCCCTAGCTGGGCTGGTTGAAAGACCTGAGATCAAAGAGGACATCAGATTGGCTTGCTGACTTAGCTTTGCTTAGGATGATGAAGGCTGCAGAAAATGAGGGCAGGATACCTGTACTCAGATAGCACACAGCCTACTGTGTTTTCCGAGTGTGTCTCTGCAGATTGTTTTGCCAATTACATTAATGTTGGCTGGGAGTGCAGAAAAACTAATTACATTGCTTGTCAAATATGACTGTCAGCAAAATGTTCTATGAACACTTAACCATGCTTTGTCACTGCTTTGTCACATGCTTTTGTGCTGTCTGGCAACTGGATGCAGATCTGACAGAATGGAAAAAACTAAAAACATTGATGACTCTATGATGGCTTCATGATAAATTTTTTCAGCTCTGTGGTGGATATATGACCTGCACCAGATACCTTCAATGGATGTGGGTGAGAGCTGGAGAGCTGGAGGGGGAGAGAGGGATTATTGTGTCGACATTCAAAATGCAATGTTCAATGCTGTATTCAGTTCTCTCAGCTGGTCCCAGATGTGCATGGAGAATCAGAAAGAAGCTAGTCCGATAATCAAAAAAGGTTAAGAGAGTCTATGGGGATCCCAATGAGAAAGTAAGAACAGGAGTCTAAGTGGAAGTACAGAAGTGGTGGCTGATTGAATTTATGGATCGTTTTTCCATGCTCTGGAAAGGCATAAGAGAGATAAGGAAGTACTGATATTCTGCTTGAGAATTCTGAGTATTGGTACAGGGAGAGAGTACACTGAGAAAATGCCTCTTTCCGTAGCATAGCACCCAACTGGGGAAGAAAAAAAAACAAAAGGCAGACTTGGTCCCAAAGTAGCTGAAACAATTTCGACTTCAAACTGTATTCTGGCAAGTGCCTTTCAAAATAAATAAATATAAATAAAATAAAATAAATATATAAAAATAGAAATAAATCTTTTTTAAAAATATAAAATTTAAGTCTACTGAGAGTAAACTTTTTCATGAATCATACTAACCGCTTTCTTTTTATGAGACATTCTACTCGACATACCGCATAGTACTTGACAGGCCAGAAAGAAGAATACAATATTGCATTCACTTTTGACTGTGGTATTGGAAACTTCATACACTAGTCCAGAATTCAGCAATTTTTTGCAACTGATGAAAATTCATTTGAATTTAGTTAATTTTCTGTGTCATAGCCTTCCTCTCTCTGATCTTCTGGAATGGTAGATGGATATACATTTTAATACATTTCAAGGTTAAGCGACTCTACCTAAATGCATTTCAAAAAAATTGGAAACTGATGATTGTAGCAAAAAAAACTTTTTTTTTTTTCTGATACTGTAAAATAAACACCAAACAGCCTGTTTTCCAGCAAGTGGAATGCTCCCCAGAGGTGTAACAACAGATACACTTCCTCATGCAGTGCAGGTAAGGAGGCAGTTTTGCAAGCCTGGAAATACATTTTTCTTCAGATGAAATTCAGCAATGGCACTGACATTTGCGATATACCTAGGGAATATATAAGCAATAAATTAAAATGTAGCATAATTGGCTAG
>VZTM01030515.1:0-13803 GCA_013400555.1 Jacana jacana | reverse complement strand
CTCTGTTATTCTGAAGTACTACACATGTGTTTACCTATGAAATAGGTGTGTGTGGTGTCCTGTGCATGTGTTTGCAGGTATACATGAAACGTCCATCTATATAGCTTGTAATTTTCTCCACCAAACAGAAGTAAGATAGTTTAAAATATTTTCAATAAATTTACCACTAGTTTTTAGGTGTCATTTTCTTACTTGGTTAAACGTTTGGGTGGTTTTTTTTTTCTTGTTGTTAAAATATTTAGACCTACAAACTATCACTAAAGTTTTGCAAATGCTTGTTGATAAATATATTGCAACAAATATAGCAAGCATTCATCCAACAATTTATTTGACAAGTAACTGTATAGCATATACACTTTAAAATTACACTCATTGAGTGAACTTGACCAACTTTGACCAAATTTCTCAGCATTGTAGTTTTGACCAGAGCTTTTTTACTGAATGTGAGGGATTTGTTTCTGTTTCATATCTGTCTGAAAGTTAGCTATCAAAGAACTTCAGAGTATTTGATGCTTTTCTAAACTGAAGTCATAATCACACTGGGTTTATCTGAAGTGTTGTTTTTTTTTTTATTTTAACCCTTCATCTCTTCATGCTCAGAGGTATAGCTATGCTGCAGAAGATACTAGCAGTAGCAATAAGACCTAATTAGCTGTAAATTTAAAGGTGGTGGAGTTGTCTAAGGTCTTTGTTCTGAGTAATAGGGAGGCAATCCATGTGAGTGTAAATTTATTCATAGTTGTACATTTGTTCAGTTGAACAGTTGAATAACATGCCACCCTTGATGGGAGGAGGAAGGAAAAGTGGGAAAAGCAGATTTGTAAAAGCACGGTCAGTTCATCCACTTGATCTCCATTGTATGAAAAGGAATGCTATTTTTTATATTATTGTTTTGATATGGTGATACAAAGAAGCTGTGTGTAAAAACATAGTATGGAATCTTGAGTTTTATACCAAACATCTACGCAATGGAATAAACTGCATTGAAAGCATACCATCAATGACACTGAAATACCTCAGAGAAAAAAGTGTAAGTTGTTGACATTTTTAACTACTTCAGAAAAGCCCAGATCTCACTTAGGGTCAAGTTCTTTACCTTTAGATTCCAGTGGGAGCTTGATCAAACTCTTCAGTTTGTATGCATTGCTTCTCTAAAAAGTAACGCACAAAGAAACGTTTTACGTCCTTTCATAAAGGTTGTCATTTCGCCATCGCTCTACATACATAGCCAATCCTATAAAATTAATGAGATTGTTTCTAATCTGAAAATGGGAAGATATTTGTATAGCTTACAAAATAAATGTGTTGTATTTCCTGCGTACACCACACCCCAAAGTACTGTATCGATTTTTTGTGCCAAAAGGCAAGGAAAATGATTATTTATAGGGAAGTACTATAGCAGATACAGGATGCGGACCCAACAATCTGTATGCAAATTTAATACATGCCTAGAGATGCTATTCCAAAACCTTGTATGGTAAAATCCTGGTTCCACTGAAGCCTGTAAATTTCCATTAACCTAACTGGAGCCTGGATTTCCTCCGCATCATTTGAATGCTGCATTATAGAAATGCTAACCAACGCTATTGAATTTTAGAGGTTGAAAGTACTTCTGTAACTACATTGACAGGTTAGCTGACCGTTTCTTTGAAAGCTCTGGGGGGTTTCTCCCCAAAAAACTTTAATTTCTTTTTCTATACAGAACTTTTACCAAAAGTAATGGCAGAATCGTATTAGCTTTTATTCGAACAAACACTGGATAATTGTTGAAATATCTGTTATTTGTACCAGAGAAGTTTGCCTATCTAGAACTGTTAGAATTCCCAAGCAATATCTGCTCAGCAGTTCTTTTTCCCTCTGTTTCACAATTATACTTTCGTAGCCTGCTGTTTTCCTTGCTCGCACTTCTTTTCTTCTCATTAATAAAGTCAGAAGTAGAAACTCCCTCGGACATTCTCTCCATAGGCTTGCAGAGTTGACAGTATTCCTTTATAATTCATCTCTCTGTGTAAGCTTTCAATTTTGGTTCTGTGAAAGGGGTTTTCCAGCCTCTGCCTGGTGACGCATGTGGTGCGTTGCCAAGCAATAATGGAAATGAACCCATCAACTCATGGTTTCCTTTCCAGGATAATCTGCCACCCCATCTGCATGTTTGCAGCAAACTTCTGCTATTGCAACATCTGCCCAATGGTTATTATATGATCCATTTAATATATTCTAGAGGAGCCATAACCACCCTTGTGCCTAGATGGGAGACCAATAAGGCCTCAGCAGACATGCCAGAGCAGCCTCCCCAGGGGATTGAATTGCAGCCAGATTCACCATAGTCAGTTAAGTACACATTCCTTTGGTACATGTGGGGCTAATCTAATTTTAATTGAGCTCCATTGTTTTCATATATTTAGTAAACAAACGTGCATAGGTACAAAAGCTGCTGCTTGTTGACAACACAAACAGTATGCAGCTTGCTGGAGCTTTGGGCAGGCACCCTTGGCAGTAGATGTGGTAGAGCGTATTTAATGTGCAGACATATTTCTTTGTGTGTTTTGCCTTTTTCTTCTTTTTTTTTTTTTTTAACATTTCCTGGATTTTTGTGTCCCAGAGGCCTATTCTGTGCGATTACCACATCTGAGTGTAGGTGCAAACACAAGGTCTTGCTCCACGCAGACATCTGTGTACCAGCATTGTTAGAGGGTATGAACTGGGCTTTGTTTTGGTTTGCTCTCTCCTTTTTGATTAATATTAAGCCTCTTTAGACTGGGCTAAAAAGGCAGGGTTCTGCTACTGTGACGACTCTTTTATTGCCTTACTGGGAACAGAGACATGTCGCTCACTTTTCACCTGCTTTTAAAAGAACAAGCACACTATAATTTACTTTCTGTATTGTTATTCAATATTCAGCATATGTTGCTGAGAGAAACCTTGACATCTTTTGTTTGGTGTATTAAATAACAGTGGATTGCCAAAAGAACAGGGCAGTTCCAAAACAAGGTTCAGTTGTCTACTTCCCCTTTTTGGAGATGGTTTTAATTTACTGTGTTTTACCTGTAAGGTGCTCTGGGAAGAAATGTCCACGTCAGGGCCAGTGACTTGTTCCTGTTGCTGAGGGATGACATATGCTTGGGGTAGCTGCTGGGTCAACGTTTTGCTTGGATCAACCAAATCTCTGGTGAAAGCACAGGGGAGCTGCCGAGGAGCCATCCCCCTTCCTACCAAGCCTAAGCCCATTCCCACTGTGTCACTGCAGGGAGGACAGCATAGATAGTTGTCAAAGACAGTGTGGTCTCTTCACTTCTTCCCATGAGAGCAGTGCAAAAAGGTTCCACTGGCAGGATAATCTTCGATAGTGCACGTATCTAGATGGCGGCTCTTCACCTAGCAGGTGGTTATGTATCTGTAATCAGTCTCACTGTGCATAATACACCCCAGTATTACATTCCTGACTCCTGGCTCCTGCTGACAGCTCTCAGCCCATCCTCTGTGCAGTGGGGGTCGCTGCATCCGTTCATCAGGATGCTGTCCTTCAGTTTCGCAAAGTCTCAAAGTGACATCTAGTGGAATACCTAGTCTCTGTGGGGAAATTTAATTAAACTGCAGTCCCTTTATACCAGCACAAATATTGTGAAGGAAAACAACTCAACTCCTTTGACATTTTTACAAATAGGTTCAGTAGAAACTTCTGTGTTTACTTTAACTGACATTTGTTTTTTCAGTCAATTATCCCTCAGTCTTTTTTTCTTCCATAATTTATTACATGCAGCTCAGTCATAATAATAAATACAAAGTAGTTTCTCCTTTTTGTCGTTGCCTTGCAGACTGTGCTACGAACAAATGAAATAAAAATGAGTTCCCCAATCTCCCTTGCTTTTCCATCTCTGTGATAGCCTCTAACTATTTACTACAGATCTTAGCAGTCTCATGTGGAACAGAGTTTAATCCCAAAAGTGAAGAAAAGATGAGTCTGCAACTCTACTATTCTTCCTCATGCTTGGGTCCTACTCCAAACTCCACTGAAGACACTAAGATTTTTATCTTTTTACTTCAGTGTTCTTTGGGGCAAGCTCTTTAACCATGGCACTTAAACACAGCTTTTAGCCAGATGACATCTTTCTGACTTAGTTGCTCTACCTGAACTAACAGACAAACACGTCACCTTGATGCAGCTCTTCACTTCTGACTTTTAAATTTGTTCAAGAATTTCAGGAAATCTTTAGAACTCTCCAAATAAAATCTACCTAAAAATCTAAATTGTAAATGGAGGGCCCTTATAACAGGATGGGTGGGTATGTGTAATCACAGGCTGGACTTGGACTTCTGATAGTGTTTCCATTGATTTCAATGCTTGTGTGGTAGTCAAAGCAGCAATGCAAAATCATTTTTCTAGCTTTTTAATCAAAAGATGCTGGAATACAGGAGAGACATGACTTTTTTTTTTCCTTGCTGTTTAAAAATGAAAATAATATGTTGGCAAAGGCAGAGCATGTTCCTCACATGTCTTAGGCATGCAGCAGCTGTGCTTTAAGTGATTTAAGAAGAAGCAGTAAAACAACAGACCATACTGTGCACTCATTTAATACATCAGGTACTGCGTGCTGCTACTTTTCTTTGGGCCTAAAAATAGTCTGGTCTTTAAACAAAAAATTTAAATAAAGTAAATCAAAATTTTATAGTCAAAAATCTTCAACTGGTCAGTTTGTCTGAAAATTTTTCTATTTTCTGAACAGTTATTTTTCATAAAATCCTACCAGTTGAAAGCTTTTTTTTTTTTCCTTTATTCTTTATAAAGAGCAAAAGGGAGCACCTCAAGAGCTACATAAAGTTTTGTATTCCATCTGGGAAGCTCATCAGCCATCCACAGAAATGAAACTATTTAAAGTAACAGTAAATAGAGATGTGAACATTTGGAATTTGGAAAGTTGAATTCACTGGAAAGAAGTTATTTTTCAAAGTCCTTTTCAATATTGCTTTTGCCAATAACACAGTGAATCCATGACATATCCGAAGATTCTATAAAAATCTTTTATGTTTAGTCTCCCAAATAATTGAGAAAACAGGAGGACAAGGAAAGGGAGGAGGAAGGAAAAGAGATAGGAAATCAATATAAAAATCAGCAATATTTTACAAGGACATAACTGTGTTAATTTTTTTATTCCTTTTCTTAAAAGCTTATGTGTGTCTATCTTAGAAGTGCTTTCTTTGCACAGAATTATTTAGTAAATCAAGTAGGAAGAGGGATTTCCTTTAATCAGCTTGACATAATAAAGTTTGGAGAATGGCTAAATTCACAGATCTGTTATTTGGGATATATTTGGGATATGCTGGAAATGTCCTTCAGGTTGCAATTGTCCTTGTGGGCCATGGATTTACTTTGGTTGCTGCAATAAGTTCTAAAAATGTCAGTGAAAAGGGCTTGGTATGGCTCCTAGAGGAACTGAGAGAAGGCCAAAAAAGAAAATCAAACTAAAAAAGAAAATATGTTATGGATTTACTGCACTGTGTTTCCTATGAGTCTGTTTCCCTGGTCTGATACAAAACCTATTTTGTACCGGGGCAGATGAAGAGCTTAACTCCTTTTACTCTTGACTGACTCTGGTGGGACTTCAAAGAAATTCTCTTCTATCAGTAAAAAATCAAAAGAGAAGACTAATTTGGACATGTATATTTGAGTGTGCCACACAGAACACATGCAGTAACACCTGTTCTAATGTAAATTCCCAACCCAACTTTTTAACTTGAGAAGTAGGCAAATGGCATGAGTGCAGCCCAAGACACTAGTGAAAGCTTGAGCAAGGTGGTCCTGCTCAGAGGAAAGAAGAGAGCAGCCCAGAAGATAATGTTGTCATCCAGGGCACAATGGTGAAGTAGAGCAGTAGGAGAGAAGAGGAGGAGATCTGTAGTCCTCATTACCATGTTCTGTTTGACATTTGAGCACTTCTCAAATATGATCCTCTCTCTTTCCTTTTTTTTTTCTTTTTTTGTCCCTCTTTCACTTGGAAAAAAGTGGGACACCTTTTTAAAGGTTGATTTCACTGGAAATTAAGCATTTGAACAGATCTAAAAGTCTGACCCAGAAAGATCACTTCCAGTGACATTGCAAGCACACCAAAATCCGTACTGCAGCTTTTGTGAAAAGGTAAATTCAAACTTTGAGATTGAGTTGCTCATTCTGTATCAAAATATGTAAAATGATATGACCTTTTTTTATGAGATACTATTTGATGAGGATAATTTTATTAGTTTTAAGTTTAAGATAATTTGCTTGAATGTGTTCATTGAGATAGAATTTTAAAATTGTCATTGCATATTTCAGGTTACCTGCAGAAAATAAAAGAATGAATGATCATCACTTCAAATGGGGATATTTGTCCTAGAATGAGGTCCAGATCCTGCCAGTTCAGTGCAAGCTAGAGACTAATAACAACCTTCTGAGTATGATTCCAGCTGCAGAGAGAACTACACTTGTGCTTGTCAATAAGAAATTTCTTTGGAGGAGACGGACAAGCATGTGACACAGACACTACTGCATATAATTTCTAATTTCCTAAGAACCAGTTTACTTTGACCACCAACAGGGTTTCTTTGTTTTTCATTAGCACATGGCTAAAGCTTTCTCTGTAACCATATCCAGATTGTCTGGAGTCACATATGTAATCTGGAGACTAGGGGTACAGCGAGAGTAGGGAGCAATGTATGAACCTGTGCATGAGTGCCTTTGTTACCCAGGCCACTGCCACAACCGAGCCTATATTGTGCTGGCTTTTGGGGTAGATGAGTGTTTAAATCTGCCTCTAGGTGGAGTTTCCATAGACTACTGGTTTTGCAGACTTCAAACCCTTTCATCCTTCCTTTAATTTTTTTTTTCAGTTTTTTGTTTGGTTGGTTTTGCTTTTTGACTCAGTATCCTGTCCTCACTACTGAAAATCTAATTGAATTCTATCAAACTTAATAGAAATAACACAGATCTGTCCATCCTGTGAAGTGTGGTACATCACAAAAAAATTTCCTCCATTTTTCACATCTTGCTCATCGTGCACTGTACTGTAATAATTTTTGGTGAAGTCTGACAAATTTTCTGACAGGGTTCTGTGCAATAAAAGCTGTACAATAAGGCAGGATGGAGTGCCGATAGTAACAAATCTTCTTTTACTGCATGTATTGCCATGAAAGCACAGACTCATTATCAGGGAGGGCAGATTTAGATTAGATACCAGAAAGAAATTCTTTAGTGTGAAGGTGGTGAGACACTGGAACAGATTGCCCAGAGAAGCTGTGGATGCCCCATCCCTGGAAGTGTTTAAGGCCAGGCTGGATGGGGCTTTGAGCAACATGCTCTACTGGGAGGTGTCCCTGTCCATGGCAGGGGGGTTGGAGTTAGATGATCTTTAAGGTCCCTTGCAACCTAAATCATTCTATGATTCTATAAAACCAGTGTGGTGCAAACATAAGACAGATCCTTATTGAAACGGGAATAAAAACTGATTCTGATCATCTGAGGCCCTCTGAACTAACTGACCATTTTACCATGAAACACTGGTAAGGCTGTTGCTGTTGTGCAGTACACCATGTGTTTTTATGGTGCTATTCTGTCTTCTTTTTACCCTCTGCTCTCCTATCCGTTTCAGTCGGGGTTTTATCTCCAAACGCCTTCTTGCAGATCAGACCACACCTCGTTCTTATAGTGGTGTAAAGTTGATGCTCGGGACATAAGGGGAGAAGGAACAGAAGAGGGAAGCAATTATTCTCCCCATACATAGATGCTTCCTCCTTCTCTTCCACCCCTTAGAAGCACAGGAAGTTCATCCTCAAACCATATGGTACCTAGAGATATGCTGTCAGTCTTGGGGGAATGCCAGGGCCCAGTAGCACCCTCAGGGGCTGGGCGGGGGGGCTTCACCTTGCCTCCTCTCCCCAGCTTCCCATGGCACGGTTTCCTTCACAAGTTTCCTTATCGCACTTCTGCCAGTGCATCTCCTTCCTGGCCTGCAACACCTGTGCTGCATTACAGTGCAGAAAACAATACCCACACTGAGACAGGCAAACTGTATGTCATTTGTCAGCCGCGCTCAGCTCCAGAAAAGCCACTGGAATTAATCCACTCTGCAGCCTTTGATAGTCTGTTTTGCCGAGAGGCCGGGTAGAAATGCTGGGGCACTCCGGGAAGGGTTACCTCAAGGCCTTTGTCAGGAGGTTTGTGCGCACCCAGTTACGTTTGAACCAAGCAGCAGTAATTGTTTCATTGCCGTCTCTCTCTAAGCTATCCATTGGCAATGATGTATTCAAAGTCACTTGACATGGAGTTGGCAGGCACACAATGAGTTGTCTGCTCTAGCATTTGCAATCCACTCTGTTAGTAGGACCTGCTTATGATTTAAAATATACGATTTCCTTCAAAGTGGCATAGCTGCGAAAAATAGCATGTGATGCACTAATAAATTATTCAGTCTTCTGAACAGCCTACATGAAAAGCACATTTTTCCAACTGCATCTGGCTAGGCATTTGCAACTGTTTCTCTTGGATCTGTACTGCAGCACACTTAGCCATGATTTTGTGACCTCCAGAAAGGATTAATGCAATATGTTGTGCACCGGGCTGCTAGTGAAGGTCACTTGGACATGCAGGCTGGTACAACATGTGGCTGCCCACCTGCTCGCTGCTGTTGGCCGCAGGGAGCCTGTGGTTCTCTGCCTCCAAACTGCAGTGAGCTCAGGCACTGCAAGGAAGCAGAGGGCAGGGCTGGTTCCTTTCTAGCCTTACTCCAGTGAAGTGCTACAGAGCTCGGTGCTGCTGGGTTTGCTGGGCTTCTTTCTCACCAGACCAAGAATAGAAAAATATCTACAGTTATTGCAATGCCACTTAGGAAAATCAGAACTTGAGACCAGAGGCTTAAAACCTCTTTTTGTGGAAGAAAAGGAGAACTTGCTGTAACTGCTGGCAACAGGGAGGTCCTTTATCCTCCCTTTCAGACTTAGAGGAGGGGGTCAGCACTACGCACCCATTAACAAAACCTTGTCCTTTGTGCTTTGATTCACTCTCTACAAGTCAGCTTGGATTTAGACACTGCTTCTTTTTGTTGGAAGAAAGATGGAATCAACTGCAGTGCTCAAGAGCCCATTTTAAACTCAAGATGTTCTTAGAGGAGGGTCATCAGGATGGTGTTAGCTCAAGGGAACTGAAACCTGTTGGCAGCGCAAGACAAATTTTTACTTTCTCTTTTGCCTGGGAATTGGTGTTGTGCAGTCAGATCTGAGACAGAAAGACATGGTGAAGATAATTTTTTCAGAATTTTATTAAATTATTGGTTTTATTGTGTAACTGTCTTCTGCATTCACATGTATATTTCATCAATCAAGCCAGTAGCATTTGTACCTGAAATGAGTACTGGATGAGTACTGGAGTAGTTTGTAATAACCCGCAGAAAGCCAAAATTGCCTCTGTACCCTTAAGCATACTGAATTTCATAGACGAATGTACTCTGTTTTTAGGATCTAAATAAACAGTAATGATACAGACTGAAAAGAGAGCAACACAAAACACTTGAATTTTGTGACAGAAACTGCTCAGTGTGCCAAGAACACAACCATGGTCACATTCAACTAAAATACATTAGGATTTGAATGCCCTGGGCCTTAATTTTGATGAAAGACTTTTGCATACCACCAAAAAGAGAAATAATCAGTACTGCCTAGGGTCTGGCATCAGTCAGGCTCAAAATGGTTTCTTTGCCAAGACAAATACAGCTTTCATATCTTGGGATAGGCTGGATATCTAATGTGCTAGCACTAGAAGAAAATAAAAATTGGGCATGTTTAAACTAAGATGAGAAGTTTGAGTTCTACATGACAAGGAAAGGGTGAGTATTCCTGTTAAGTTTGACAAACTTGAGAGCTCAGAATCCTTATTAAATATAAGCATAAAGGTAATAACAATGGCGGGGAGGGGAGACAGATTGTGCCCTCCTATTATTTTAATGTGCAATTTGGTAGGAGTGTTAATACAGACCATTAATGACTATGTTATAATACATATAATATATGTATATATACATATAATATATATATATATATAATATACATATAATATATGTATATTAATGCCCTTTGGCCATATATATCAGCCACAGATTTACATGGAGAAAGGTGGTGGAATCTGTCACCTCCCTCTCCCCACCACCTGCATGACCACACTGGAGGAAACATCAGATAGCGCAGTCAAAATCATGCTGGTATTTCCCAGATCAGGTAACTGGCCCCCAGCACTTGTTCTTATGGCCCTCACTTCCTTCCTTTCCAGAACCACACTGCCAAGAGACTCCTGCTTCAGTAGGAGACATCCGTAGTATAGAGAGGCCCCCTCCTATCAGGCCACCCCAGTTTCAAAAAGAACATTAAGAAAGACATAATTACCCAGCTGCTGCTAGCACTACTGTCTTTCCCTGTTATGAGGCCTGCTCATGTGTGGATTGATCCACAGCATCTCTCACCCAGGGAGAGAACAACTTGAGCCACTTGGTCATATGTTCTCCTGGGCTATTCTGCCACTCCTCCTGGCTTGCATCCATCCCTACACAAGACACAAGACCACATAGACAAAAGGTCTTTGGCTCTCACATACACAAGAAGCATATATTTGTGATAGAAGCAACTGAACCCAGTAAGACTTGGGAGTGAAGACAACTCACGGGATCAAGGCTGAGGCAGGGTCTTACCAATCAGAAGCAGTTACTGCCCCAATAATTTGTGGATTGGGGAACACAAATTTTTGCCATTGTCTGAGCAATGAAGCTTTCATTGTCCATATCGCCTGACTCAGCCCTTGACTGTGTGTCAGCAAATAGCCAAAGGATGATATTTCACAGCTCTGCAGTAGCTAGGCTGACCTTCTGCAAGGCTCTTAACCTTGAGCTAATAAGTATTGTCCTTCAAGGGGGTAAAGTATTTAACTGCAGCTGTTTACTATTTACACAAAGGGACTGACATGTGAGCCTTCTCATCGTGCAGTTTGGCCCATGTGAACTTTGTTCTAAAAGAAAGGAGAAAAAAGTTTAGATTTTATTACATTTGCAACTTACAGAGGGCAGACCGTCCTCAGCTGTTGCTCGCAAGCTCTTTCTTGAGCTTTGCTCGTTGTCAGAGACAATATTAATTATTTCAGTCATTTTCTTTTCCATTTTTTGTTCAACACCAAACCATGAAAAATTAATACTGACGTAATGATTGATCATGAAACTGGGGGTTGAAAGTAAAGGCTAGAACTGTTGGGCTGTGTATGAAAAGGGTTTGGGGTTTTTCCTTTTTTTTTAGATGATAATATATTGTTTGTGAATGGGTTATTTATTAGAGCCATGTGTAGCCTAAAAGGTTTGTAAAGATGATTACTAAAGCATATCCATATGTGGAATGTGTGTGCATATTTGTAAACTTGGCAATTTGTCCAGAATTTTTTTTCAAGGTTTGAAGAAAAAAGTTCTCTGAAATCGTGTAGGGCTATTCTTTTTCTTAATAGTAGGCAATATATTTTCAAAGCTATTGAGCTTTGCTTTAGTTCTGACATCAGATGCACACATACTGTTGCATACTTCTAAAATTATGAATAATCTAAATACTTGATGGTCCAGTATCAATCTTAGCAGAAAATTGCTTTTTTGCCAGCATATCATATTCTCCAAATATTGTACTAGATCAGATACAGATCTCTGAATGCATCTGTACTGGAAGGTAAACAAAGACTGTTGGAGATCCAAGCACTTTATCACCATGAAAATCGTCATCTTGATGTTAAATTTTGGAAACCCAGAGTACCAGATTTTCCTTAAAGACACTTGTGGCCAGATCACACTCTCCCATAAACATTGGAAATACTGGAGGCTCAGACAAGAAGCAAATACTCGTTTCCTGCTCTTAACAAGTGGGTCTATATGCAGAGCTGTTGCATGAGTTTGGCAGTAGTGCTGGCTGGGCTGAGAACAGGACTTTTTCTGCCACCTGTTCCAAACACTGCCAGTGCTAACGGGAATGGGTTCTGTTGGGTCTGACAGCACTAAATCAGGCTTTTACAAGATCTAAGCTTTGTACAAAGAGGAACGTCCTGCAGTGCAGCTCAGAGGCAGGCTGCTATCTATTAGTCTCATTTTAAAGGAAATGAGGAAGGCGGCAAAGACAGGTTCTCCCTAGCAAGGCAGCACAAACATGAAAGCAAATCCATGAGCTCATACTGCTGAGAGGAAATGGGCCTGTAACTCAACATTGACAATAGTCAACCAGCGCAAAGAAACTCAAGTGGTCGTGTATGCAGCTAAATTCAGTCCCAGGGCTTGCTTGCCACTGCCCAGTCTGGGGAGAACCACAAATTTCTGCAATATTCTCCCCTCCCTGCTGTTCAGAGCTGTGTGAACAGGCTCGACTTGTCTCTTTAAGGTGCCCATAGCAGCACAATGCTGTCAGTCTGTAGATTACCCCATGAAGTCCACATGTTGAACTATTTTGCGAATGTTTTCCAGTACCTGTTTAAATGTCAAAGTAACAAAAGAAGCAGGGAAAAGCAACAGGAGAAAACTGCCCCAGATCCTTTCCAAGTAGATCCTTTCAGGAATTAGGGTTATGATTAAATTATGCCTGTAGTTAAAAGCCTTATTTTATCAAGGCATAAATATTTATTTATATTTAATATTATAAATAAAGAAGAGAAGGATCATTTACATTCAATTTCAGCTTGCTAGAATGCCTCACTGGTTTGGACTGGAACTAAGAAAGATCAGAAAGTCACAACCACACTAAATATATAAAATAGAGAAAAAGATCTAGTAAACAGACCAATCTGAAACTCAATGAGAAACTTAAAAGGGATTTGGGAAGTCAAACACTGGAAGCTATGATTTGCTTCTCATGTTAAAAATAGCACCTCCTTCACATCTCCTTAGGATCAGGCTTATTTCAAACAATTCTACTTTATGGAGACTATTCTGTGGAAAAATATCTAATATATTAATTTTCCTTTAGGCAGACACTTCAGTTCCAACAATAAACCATACTTGAATTTTATGAACTAATTAATTTTACATCAAAGCTATGGTTTATGCCCATATAGAGTTTTGTGTTATAGTCCAATGTGGAAAAATATTTAGAAAAGGGGAAGCATTTAATTCCTAAAATATGTAGTAAATGTCCTTGAAAAAGTATACAGTGTCTTGTCAGTGATGCTGTTATTTATCTTCAAGTAACTTATTTGGGGGAGTAGTTCGAATATTTAAAATGCGTAACAGCAGTGAACGGGTACATGAAATAATTGTAGAAATTGATAGCTGAAAGTTATGAAAACATAACTACATTCAGATTTTTCAGCTTGGTCATATCTAGTCTCTAGTTTTGTAGCACACTTTTAGGGATAATGGTTGTGAGGTTTACAGTAATTGTGGGTGTGATTGATGCCAGTTTAAAAGTCTTCAAAACTGGCTTGTTCATTTTAGTCAAAGATCAGCAGTAGTTACACAGGGTTTAAACCATTACTGAGTACTTAAAAATTTCTCACCAGATGTCTGTATGATTATGTTATCTAGCGTGATGTTTAACTGGGCATCTAAGCATTATCAGTGGCCCTATGATTCTTTGTGTTCACAGATATGGAAAGTAAATACTTACTAAATTCATCAAATTAAATCTTTGATACATCCCATTGCTTGGTATGTTGCAATGTGGAAAATTTACCATTCTGTTTCTGTCTTAGATTATTCTTTCATCCATCACCATTTACTTTATTAATGTTTTTCTGTGTAACCATCAAGGGCTTCATTAAATTCTTTAAATGAA
>VZTM01030510.1:1133-11742 GCA_013400555.1 Jacana jacana | reverse complement strand
CGGCCTGCCTGCCGCTAGGGACGGGGGGGCCCGGGGGGCCCGGGGGAGGAGCGGCAGCGGCCAGTTCGGTTCGAGTGTAAGGCGCTACGTGGGGAAGCGACCCCAGAGCGTTGCCTGATCGGGGAAAAAGCAGATACCGCTTTTAACGGGTCTGTGGATCCATTAACCTAAAGAGAAAAAGGTGTTAAAAATCAAAGTTAATCCCCAACGGGATAACTTTACCTGCTTGTAAGTATTTCTTTACAGTTTAACAACAACAACAAAAAAGGTGTATACAAATGATAGATGCTTTGTCTGTTGAAGACAAATGAATTATTGTTCTATTTCGTATTGTTTAAATTTGCTACCTCACAGCGACCACATACCTATTGCTTTGTCTGAGGTACACAGAAGCTCAACAGTTTTTCAGTGTGTATATTCAAGAGTCTCTTTGTGTTTTTTTTTCCACAAAACCCGAGTAACTTACATTCCTTATTCAGTTTTGATCATCTTCAACCAACACAATTGTAGGGTAGTATGGACGAGCTAACTGGTGACAAGGTGTCCCAGTTTTAAGGAGCCCTGTGTGAATGCTACTACTCTTAGGAGCAGCATAGCATTCTTCAGTCCCTTCTGATGGAGGACTTGCTGTCCCAAAAGAGGCATCAAGGAACTCTCCCGTCCTGCTTTGAAGTCCTTGTTTTTCAGTGTAGACCGTGCCTATTTCTCACAATTTATATGTGCACAGTCTGCAGGTTACTTGAGACTTATCCCTTGAGCTCTACTCATTCATTCACCTGCTCAGAACTTAAGAGAAGGATGGGTCACACCAAGTAGCAATTTTGAAAATAATATTCCTGATTTGATCTAAGTGGATTCTTGCATTTAAGCAGTGAGGGTGGGATTTTAGTAGTAGCAATTTTAAATAAGAAATGAAACAAAATGTGTCCACCTTTTAAATTGTCTCGGTTTTATTTGGATAATGTAATTGACTGGGAGCTATCATTTTAAGAATCACTAGAAATGTAAACAAAAGTACTGCTGCACATAAGCACAAAACCAGCTTTTGGTGGTAAAATTCCTACCAAAATAATGTAAGAGTTCAGTTTTAATTAATCAGGTTGAAAAGTAACAAGTTATAGGTGACTTAAGTTCAGTGATCGTTAATTTTAAGGTGCATGACTTCCAAATTAAGAGTTCTGGCTTTTTCAGTGAAGGATGGTTCACTGGATCTCTTTCTACACTGGGATATTTTTACAGAACCACTGCTAACATCTGTACAGCAACTCCAGCATTGGTAATGTGGAGCAGAAACAGCTCCATCTGCTGTTTTTCCAGCACAGTGTCCAACTGCCCTGGTAGCCATGATGTCATGGTAGAGGTTGTGGTGGTAGTGCCCATCTACCTTCCTTCCTCTGTGGAAGGTTCTGTGATAAACAGCTGTCCTACAAACCAGCTAGTCACAGTGTGTGCTCATGGGATGACTGGGATGACTGACTATATGAGCACAGCTTTGTTCCTGTGGTGGGGTAAACCCGTTCGGTAACCCTCTCATGTGGCCTGGGCTGTAACACTGTATAGTCAGTTAAAACGGTCTGTCTGTCTGGTCTGTAAACCTGTTTGATAACCCTCTCATGTGGCCTGGGCACTAACCTGTATGGTCTGTCTCATCTTAAAGCACTGACGCACTTATCTGTAGCCCAGCTCTAAACTGCCACTGTTAGGTTGACAGTGCAAGCAAACTCTATCAACAGTTTTGTCATTCAGTAACAAAGACCAGACCATAGCACAGCCACCAGGCTAGAATGAGGTTTCTAAATCTGCTGGGTCCTTGTCTTCACTCCTTGAAACTTTTCAAACTTTGTAGCCAGGGGAGAAAGAGAGAACCTGAAGGCAGCGAAGGCAGAAGCTCATAGCGCGAGACAGTGAGGATTAGCAAAGGTTAAGCCCTATAAATAGGGCTGAAAGTCATGTGCAGTGTAGCCCAGAGTGGGACTGGGGAAAGTACCTTTGGAACCTCTAGATATTGCTTCACAGTTTATGACCAGCAGCAGAAAACCTGCATTATTAAATTCTCATCCACTTTTTACATTTTGGTGCCTTTCTGAGGTAGTGCTTCAGATGTTTGTAGAATTGGAGATAGGGCAAGAGGACATACTAAGAGAGCTTCACCACAGGCAACCAGTGAAATTATATCCTGAAAAGAAAAGGGACAACAGGATTCAAAGTCTATACGGGCTTTTGAAGGAAACCTTAATATTAATGGTGTTTGAACATGTAGGTGGTTAGATATTAATTGTGGTTAGGACTGTGCTGATAGCATATGATTGGGGAAAATAATTGCTGGTTTAAGACCTTACCTAGAAGAGAATCCCAAACTTATTTTAGCACGCTAACAGTTTGGGCATATATTTTATATCTGGAAGAGTATTTCAAATTTTCCTTCCAGATGTAGCCATTCCTACATTTGGTAAGGGAAAGAGAAGGACAACTAAATCTGCTTTAAGGTAGGTTGCAGCAGTTCTTAAAAGATAGTAGTGTCAACACCACTCCAAATTTATGGGGGCTTTAGTACTGCAAAGGTTTGTGGAGAGTATATTTCCTTTATCATAGCTGTTGTGGAAGATCTACCTTTTTTTCTTAATGACTGTGCTAGATACAGCCATGAATGTTCATGGGGGCATTTGCCACAGCACTTAACGCTGACTTTCATTGGAGTAGCAAAGCCAGAGTATTTCCTGCTGGAGTCAAATGCTTGGAGGACAAAGTAGCAGATATCTGTTACCTGGTGGGTTAGCAGTTCCTCAAGCAAAACCAAAACACTTTCCTTGATAAAACCGAGTTGGAAAGGAGAAGAAATACAGCTGCAGAGTAAACAGTCTTACAGCCTTCTCCCCTCAGCAGCCAGTGCAGCATGCTGCAGGAGAACACAAACTTTTCTTCCTTTGTTCCTGCCTTACCAATGAGGTTTTAGTTGTGGGAGAACACAGTCAACACTCTTTCTGATCTTTGTCTCTCCTGTCACTAGCAGAAGTTAAAAGAGGAGGGACATAGTGTTTGTGGCAGAGAAGGACAGAAAGCAGGTCCCTGCAGGCGAACAAAGAGAACTTGCAGAAGAGCAAAATGGTGTCGAGCAAAAACGTGACAAGCAAATGCCAGAGGACCTGCAGAGACAAGAATGATTTTTAGAGAATAATATAGAGTGGAATATGTTGAGGAGAAAATCCTTATTTCTCATTCATTACCAAATATGTTACAAAGTGAACCTAGTAACTGCACAGATAATTAAGTACTTAAGCCTGTGTTTGAAAGGACAGTTTGCAGAGTTCAAGTATTCAAAGGTTGGTGTATTAAACTTAGCTAAGTTTAATGAAAATTAGAATTGTCTAGGCAATCTTAGTAGTCTTGGTACATATGAATTATATCTATTAGAAATATTTAGTTATCAGATGATTTTTTTTCTCAAGCTGGGCAGTACTCGGAATAGGGAAAGTTTTGTTAGAGCAGCAAAGTGGTAGCATTCAGTTTGCTTTTGCATTAGACTGGTCTGCCTTATTTGCTGCTCAACATGCTATAACTGTTCCTCTTGGACATCTGTGGCAGTGCTTAGTATGAGTCACAGCTAAGTTATATATAAAAGTTCATTTCTCTTCACACCATTTCTATGAGCTGAGGCAAAGTATTGGCATTATTCTTATTCTAAGGATAGAGAATACAGCACAGGTTCATAATCCACTAATTTTGAATGCTCAGTTTGAAAATTACTTGATTGCTTTCAAAATATGTAATATCATTCAGTGGTGCACAGCATAAATGCTCTTTTGCTTTGCAGCATTACATGAAGTAGGTTCTAATCAGAAGGGAAAAAATGGAGAACATACTATTAGAGGTCGGTACTCCCTCGAGTTGTGGTTTTAGTTATACTTCCAGCAATATTGCCTTCTTTCTTCTACAAGCCATGCCTATGTCTCTTCAACTGAAAATGAAACTGCTGGTTCTGCAGAACTACAACTCAGATGACCCCAGAGCAGATCCAAACCCAATTATCTTTCTCTTTAGATTAATGATTTTATCCAGTTTTATTTCCCAGTCGTATTCATTCCACCAATAGAAGAAGACGAATAGCTGTGCCACCACTAACAGGGGAAGGAGGGACCAGGAGAATAAGCAGGAGGGGAGAAAGACACCTCTAACTCATACCACTGCTGAAGACAGAGTGTCATGGATTGATATCACTTAATTCCAGGTACACTACAGCTAGCAGGACCCTCTTTCCACTTGCAGGAAAACCCAGTTTGATAATGTCCTGGTTTGAGGTAAAACAACCCAATTTTCTGTTCAGTAATTTTACTTTTTTAGCTGGGCCTCTTCTAACTGACTAAAGTCTGAAATTAACAGCACATTGTTCAGAGACTGTTCTGTCTCATAGTGATAAGACCTGATTATACCAAGGGATGGTGTGCAGAGAGGCCCTTGCTTATACTTATTGCTAGAACAACCGAGGTCAGGGAATTCTGTTATCTACCCCTTTGGAGGGTGGGAAGCAGAAAGGCATTGAGGGGTCACACCTGTAGGGAGGAGCAGACAGGACAGGTGACCTAAACTTGACCAACTGGGGTATTCCAACCCATCTGCCTCATGCTCAGTATAAAAGCTGAGGGATAAAAGGGTCAATTCTCTTTCTTCAATGGCCAACATCTGAGGAGGACCCTGTCTGTTGGTCTGCCTTTGAACCTGATCCCAGCACTCCTGACTCCATCTCCAGAATCCAGCTCCTGTCGGTCACCGAGTCCAGCCTGGGACTTTTCCTGATGCTGCTGGTGATCGTCATCCCAGGAGCTTGATACGGTTTCCCCCTTTCTTCTATACTTTTAACATTTTCTTTTTATTATTTATTATATTATTACTACTTATATTTTCATTAAAGTAGTTTAGTTTTTACCAAACTCCTGAAACTCTTTAATCCCTTCCTCTCTTCTCTTTTCCTTAGGTGTGGGGGGAGGAAGGGGTTATAGTCTGTCTGATTGATCAAAACATGACAGATAACTAATGAGTCAGGTATTCTTAAAATGGCCTTTTCCATTTTCAAGCAGCTGTACATTAATTCCTAGACATCCACAGTAATTCTCTGGATGCAGCAGTAGACTCATGGAAGCTGTAACCACAATGTATAATAGAGTATACAAACACAATGAAGTTTGTTAAGCAGCTTTGATTTTTGACATTAATTCCTTGTGTTTGATAGACAGTCCTGATTGCAGGCTTTTAAGACCATATAGACAATACTGTATGTCGTATCTCAAGTTTTCAAAAGAAACCTTTAGAATGGGGTGAATATAGATTAGGCACCTAGTATAAAAAAATATTTTGATAACTAGGACACTGTGAAAGTAAGCAATTGAGAAGAGGTTATTGTAATGGAAAATGTCAGGCAGTAAATTCAGATAGCACAACTGGCTCAATCCCATATATTACAAACTTTGATTGAGAATGCAGTCCAGCCAAAAAGGGTAGAAATTAGATAAAAGAGAGGTTAATTAGGATCATTCTTCTTCATTTTGCTCTTCTGCTTACAGTTTTCTTTTTAGCTGAACTGGCTCCAGCTGCAGCCTTTACATAACAATAGCTCCATCTCTTTGTAAAGTAATCAATTTGCAGGTCATAAGCTTCGCCTATGTGCTCTCAGCAATAAGGACTTAAAAAATAACACTGTCTTCGCCAATCAAGCTTTTAATTTGACCCCAAAGAGTCACTAAGCAACAACTCCGTGAGACCCAAATCATGCTTTCAAGCCAAACTTAGTGTTTGCTTTGTTTTAAAAGGATTATTTTTCTTTATGGATTATTATAAAGTGTTCTGGGTTCTTTATAGCCATAGTGCAGAGAAAATCAAACTGGTGATCAATATTGTCTGCATTTGTCAGATTGAATTGTAAAGTGCAAATACATTATTTACAACAGGTTTTAAAGAAGTGATGGATTCAAAGCAGTATCTTAAATTAGCATTTAGTGGCTGCTTAATCTGTACCATAAACCAGGGCCGGTGGGAGGAAGGAAGGGAGCTCAGTACTGTAGTCTTCTGGAAAATTCTGATGGAAACCACTCGAGTTTATTCGAGTTTAGTTTGAATTTCAATTCTGCCATTAGGAATTTAAATTTTCATCTGCATTTTTATGGCTAAATCCAAAGTGTGATTTAAATTTTGAAAGTGTTCCAAATGCAGAACAAGTGAGGGATCTGTTTCTGAGACCTAGGTGCTGCCTGTTCAGAAAATGCATGTATGATGTTAACGTTCAAAAAGAGAAAAGCATGGAATAAACCAAGATAGTACCACTTATCTTACCACTGGTGAGATCTTAGAAAGAGGCTCCAGACTCTAGAGGTGGAAATTTAAAGAAAATAAAAAAATTAGTGAAGGTTTGTGGTCAGAGGGATGCAAAAAGTGTTTTGTACAGGGAATGGCAAGAGAGGTAGATGGGTATTTGTAGTAGTGCATGAAATCTCTGGGGCCAGTTGTTTGTTTTCAGAAATACTTAGATGCTGGGGGAAGGTGATGTGCAGTGGAGTGAATTTAACAGTGGGAGGGTGCAGAGCACAAAAGGACACAAAATGTAGGGAGGAAGGAGGTAACCTAGAACTACAGAAAATAAGCGAAATCAATAGGAAAGAAATGAATAAGCTTTAAATGGGTTTTGGAAAGGAACAGAGTGTGGAAGGACATAAAAATATTGCTGTGAACTAAGAAATCTCTGTCAACATTGCTTAGTAAAGGCAGGTTTGAAAAGCAGCTTTGACTGTGTAGGAAAGAGACAACAGAGAGGAAATGAGGAGCAGGAATTCAAAAGCTGAGCATCACCTGAGGATATGAGAAGGATGAGACAGTGTTGAGATATGCGGTTGAGGCCAGAGAACCAACACCAATGATGTGGCTTTAGGGTAAAGAATCTGAACTGATGGTGTATAGAAGGGCTAGAGTGGGAGAAAAGAAGAAGCAGTAAGTTAATGTAGGTAAAGGTAGCCCCCATATTCAAAAGGCTCTGGAAGGAGGACAGGAAAAAAGCTTTAGAGAATATGACAGCAAAAGTAAAGTAAAAAAGAAAGAGGATGCTATCAGTGCAAATAAGGCTCTTAAATTTGTCTGGATTATTGTCACTGATCGCTTACTATGTCCTCTCAAGGAGCGAATATGAACAAGAGAAAACCATACCCTTAAACTGAAGATCGTGCCTTTAAACTTACTAGCTTTGTTCAAATCTTGTCATGGATGCTGAAACTAGGAGGGAAGTGGCAGCACTGCCAGAAGAAATGGTTTTACCCAGGAACTGTGGGGAAAACTTGCATCCTTTGCACAAGCATGCAAGTGTGTGCAGCCAGACAACAAGCTCCAGTCTCAACAATTATTTGGGTTTAAAGCAAGGCAAAGAACGGTTAATTTTTGTCTGTGTCAGTCTTCCCAGTCCAGTTTAGTGTGGGATCACATAAGTGCCCTTGAGCGGTCAAGGGCAGGACTAGTCCTTTCAGTAGCGTTTCCATGAACCTGGAGTAGTCACCTTCCCTGGAAAGCACAGAGCCATTACCAGAGCTCAGCACAGCAGGGATGAGGAGCAGGTGCCTTCCTCAGCAGATGGAGTCTCTACAGTCCCCCACGTGCACTTCAGTGTTTTCCTACTCCTCCTTTAGCATTTGTTTGAATCTCAAAGAGTCAACATGGTTGGAAACTGCTAACTTTCCTTCCTTTTTCATCCTCCCCTTCAGATTCTTTTGTTGGTTTTTGTTTGGTTTTTGCCAGAGGCATTAGCAGGATGAGCTAACACAAGAGGATTGGCAACATGCAGCTAGAAAGGGATAGAGCCTTATCAGTATTTAACTTAGGTTGATGTAATTTCTGCAATTGGGCCTTTACAGCGTGTTTCCATGAGGATGCAGAAGGATGATAGACACCTCATTCTTTCTGTCTTACCTTCCTTCATTGCCATTCCAGGTTTCAAACATCCAGTGCCCCTCCCTCCTTACTTTTTACCGGCTCCGCTTCTCTACCTGTGCTGTCTAACATTCTAAAGCATGGAAACAGTGCCTCTGGAAGAGCAGATACTTCTACCATTTCTCTTTGAAGGACTCCTGGTTGAGGAATTCTTCAGGAGGTAGCAGGGATGAGAGCTGTTAGAGCCATTACATTTGTTCAACTGCACATGAGACTGCAGCAAGTCCCATGTGAGAGCTGTCATTCAGTCTAAGTAGAATTCCATTAGCTTAAAAGTGATCTGCCTCTCCATTGTTTGCCCAGGAGTGCTCTGAATGCATATAATACATTATTGTTAATGCATTATTAAACTGTTCATTGCCTGTAATTCAAAGAGCCTGGACATGGTAGACTACAATAATTTGATCTTTGTTCTGGGAAATACACCGAAAACCTACACAAGTGTCTGTTGCAAAGTTTGAAGTAATTTAGTGAAACCGTTGTCTAATAATGATGATAAATTGTTCTCAGCTGTACTATTACAAATTGGAAATACAGCTCCTTTAAAAATCACACTGGTCTTACAGTGGAGCATTAAGAAAAGGAGTCCCATGCTTTGGAAGCAGGAAGATACGGCCTATGTATGAATATACTTAACATTCATTTGCATATGGTGGCCTTGGTTTTTAGCTGTGATGGGTCAAAGGAAATTCAGATTCCAAGCCTCGCTTTTTACCAATCTATTTGAGACTGATTCAGTCCCAATAGAAGCAATAGCATCCCTCATATTCCTTTCATTTATATTGCTTGTTGTGGTGCTAAAAGAGATTCAGGGCATAACTGTACATTAACCACTTTTCTTAAATGGATAGTGTGTTGTAAAATAATACTGTCTCTGCTGTACTCGGCCTTTGATGTTTGCATTAAGGAATGAGAATCCAGAAGTGGCAGATTGAAGGGATTTTCTGGTGATTTTCACCCAGGAGCTTCTGAAGCTGTGGGACTATGCTGGTGTTAAATTTGTAGCAGGGACACAGTTGTACCTTAACTCAGTTGTCTTGTATTGTGTGTTTTTTAGGTCAGAATAACTAACAGAATCTAGAAGAGGGCAGCACATTTGCCAAATATGGAAGAAGATACGAAACCTCTCTTGATTCCTGTGGGAGGTGATGAAAGCAACTATGGCATCATGAACATACAGTTTAATCCTGAAGATTTTAAGTGCAAAAGGTACGGGGAAGGCTGAGACTACAGAATCTTTATATAGCAATGAGTTGTTTCGTCTTTGCTTTTAGCCACAGAATCCTACAAAGACAGAAGACTAACATTTGGAAAACAGCATCTGAGTAGACAGTTCCTACTTTGTCTCTATATGATATTATTTCCAAGCACCAGGTGAACAGACATTCAGATTGTGTTTTGTTTATGAGGATGAGACTTTTCTATTGACATCACTCCAGTAAGTTCTCCGATAAGAACTTGGCATGTGGCTTTTAAAGTGCTCTTCAAACACTGAATGTCACGTGTGTATACTAGAGCTTTATGATTTTATTTAGCACAACAAACAAATGTTCAGAAGACACAAGAAAGCTTGCCAGGTGCTATAGATAAATGGCTCTGTATTATTTGCTGGGAATTGAGTGACTTTACTGCCTTCGGGGAAAAAAAATGTAGTATTTTTTGAGATTGAGAAGATACTATTTTTGCAGGCTGGGCTGCCGAATTTTTCGTACTTATCTAGCTAAGCGGTTATTTTGTTTGTTTTCTTAGTTTTCAGCTCTGTTCCCCGAAGGAGGTTGGACTGAAGGTGGCAGTGTTGTGTAGAAAATCGTATCGGTGGCACCCACTTGGGCAAAAAGCCCTACAGTGTTTGGCTGCGGTCCCAGCCTGCATCTTTGGAAATCCCTGAGAACCTGCTTACACTTTAGCCAGGGGCTAACAATCTCTTTTTACCTCTGCAAGCAAAGGAAGGAGTTTAAAGGTTTTAGCGAGCCCAGGGGGACAAACGGAGCATGGGTGTAGGAGCATATAGAATTGAGTATATAAAGATTAGGAAACAGCAATTTCAGGTGGAAAAAGTGAAATATGCAAAATGAATTCTTGCTTTATCTTCTTTCTGAGGGGTGTCTGAGGCCCCTTTGCCGTAACTAGACTGCTAATTTATATGGCTTTTGGAAGATCCTTGTGTGGGAGGCATTACACGTTGTGTTTGAGCAAAAGTGGGTTTCAGGTGGTGTGGTGATACAGGAACAATGAGAGAAGTTTGCACCTGTGGTATATCAAAATGCCAAGATGCACTTTTCAATACTGTTTCCTCATTGGTTTTGGGGTTTTTTCTTGTGATTTCTTAAGTTTGGAGACTCGGCTTCCTAAAAGGTCACAGTATGTAGCATTTGATTCCCTCCCTAAAAGCAGAAGCATGTGCTTGGATTGTGTTCTCACCTTCACAACTTCTACCTTTGCAGATCCATCCACTTTGTCCTTATTGCTCCTCCTTTAAATTCATTCTTCCATTTTGTAGAACCTAGTCTTTTGCCTTCCAAGCATGCAGAGACACAAAGATGAAGGCCATGAGTCCTGGGATATCAGGAAGGCCTGGAAATCGTAGTGGAGCCACACAAGGCTGAACTCCATCTCTGCACATTAGAAGAGGCAGCACAATCTTTAGAAG
>VZTM01030504.1:275-10525 GCA_013400555.1 Jacana jacana | reverse complement strand
CTTGATTAAAAAAGAACTTGGAATCAATCTCACATAAAGAACACAAAGTGTGTGTAAAAACACATAAAGTAAAAACCGATGTGATTACTTTTTTGAGTTCTGTGGTAGAAATAGAAGGAAAAAATATGAACTGTAATATTTAACTGAGCAAAACCCTATCCTTGCTGCTTTCTACACTGGTCTGTAAGATATTTTCTAGTTTTGTTTTTTTAAATATACATGCTGAACCATTAAGATAATAATTTCTCTCTTTTCTCTCCCATCTTATGAATGTACAGCTTATATAGCCACCAAATCTGTAGAGACTAACTTATGTAAATATACTACACAACACAATTCAAGACTTAATAGGACAAATTGGAAAATTATATGGATGTCTATAAATAGAACAGGTATGATTGCTATCACTATATACTAAAAAATACACACCTACTATTTTAAGTCCTCCCATTTGTATTCCATGAGTGTCTTCACTTCCAGTCAGGATTCTTCATCTCATTTCAATATAAATGAAAATGCTTCATGATGTTCCATTTCTTTTCCAACTTAACTGTAATATTCTGCACCTTGAAGACCTTCAGATTTCCCTCTTATTATTATCATAGCAATGATGATTTTCAACACAACATTGACTAATTTAAATCTGTACAATATCTTCTACAGTCATTGATTCCATGCTGCTAACAAAAGTTGTGAAATCAAAAGTAAATAGAAAACTAATTTGAAAAGAAATCTTTTAAAAGCAACAAAAAGGTCCTATAGGTCTCATGTTTTAGTGGAAAAGTTAACGCTCCTCTAAGTTATAACAGATGTCTTGGTTTGTTTCTTTAACTCAGTTCCACCTATGGAAATTACATTTTGCATAACATTATTCCTGACATCTTAGTATATATTCTTATTTACGTGAATGATTTTAATTTACATCAATTATATAATAATATGTTCATCACAATTTAACCACAACTATTTGATATTGCATATTTTTATAATGTAAAACAGTTATTGAGATTCACCTTCTGCAAAGTGTAGTGAATAAATAATTTTTAGAGAATAAAAGCCAAGTCTGCAACATTGTGATTCTGAAAGCCAATTGAATGGCTAAAGAATTATGTACAAGCAGAAACAGGAAGAAAGTACCTTAGATTTTGCATCTCATGAAAGATTGCAGCAGAATCCCAAATCCTCAGGCTCAGCAAAATTGGAGAACCAAAGAGGATAATCTACCAAATAGGAGAACCTGTTTATGAACGAATGACCAGGACACAGTGCTGTGATGAGACAAGCACAGAAAAAAGCTCAGATAGAGCCTTGTAGACATACTTCCAGAATAAACATATATTTATATCTGATTAAATAATGGGTTTTGTGAAATTAAGCATGGAAATAATTAAACTTACAGGTAGCAAGCAATATCAATATCAATATCAATTAATATCTTCGCTACATAGACTAAATTGACAATTTTAGTTGTGGCAGCTATAACATTCCCTAATGTTACTGCAGAGAAACTGAGATTGCAGATTCTTAGGTGTTCTTAGTCCGGTAGAGCATGATGCAGGTGGCTGGAAAATGGCAAATGATGAATAAAACCAAAGAATTCTTTAGAGACAGTCAAGGCTATAATGATTACTTTCCATACCACTTCCACTATTTACAGAAAATATTCACCTTCAAGAACAATGGAAACCACGTGTAGCATGTTGCTTTCATGTCATTTCTTGAATGACATGAAATGTCATGAAATGTCAGCGGTGAAGTAACTGTTTCAGAAACAGAAATTAAATGCACAATGATTTTTGAAAGCAATGGAACTACAATGAAGCTTTACAACTTAGATCTCCAGATATGCACTGTGGAAATATTCAAATCCATAACAGTGAGTTCTGCAAACTTTTGGTAAACTGCATATGTATTACATATTTTAAATATAATTAGCACTTCAGATTTACTTTAATACATAACTCTATCATATAGTTATTCTTATTTCTGGGTAATATTGCCTCAGTATGTTCTCTAGCCTCATTTTACCTCCACTGGAATGTACTTTTGTTTAGAAGCAGCAGCAGAATTTTTAAATAAATAATAATAGTATTATAGAAAGAGTTATGGACCAAAAAAAGAACAGATTTGATTAAATTAAAAGAGCTTGTAAAACTAAAAAAAGAGTACTTTTACCTTATAATCTCAAATTGCAAACATAAAAAATATATCTTATGCTGGATAAAACTTCTGAGCACTGCAATATTTACGATTATCAGAAAATCACAATTACAATGGACACCTTAGAAAGAATAGGATAAACCTTGTAAACTAATAATTGTCTCTGTATTAATGTTTAAATATTATCTTAATATATTTATTTCTGTTTATTNTTCTGCAAACTTTTGGTAAACTGCATATGTATTACATATTTTAAATATAATTAGCACTTCAGATTTACTTTAATACATAACTCTATCATATAGTTATTCTTATTTCTGGGTAATATTGCCTCAGTATGTTCTCTAGCCTCATTTTACCTCCACTGGAATGTACTTTTGTTTAGAAGCAGCAGCAGAATTTTTAAATAAATAATAATAGTATTATAGAAAGAGTTATGGACCAAAAAAAGAACAGATTTGATTAAATTAAAAGAGCTTGTAAAACTAAAAAAAGAGTACTTTTACCTTATAATCTCAAATTGCAAACATAAAAAATATATCTTATGCTGGATAAAACTTCTGAGCACTGCAATATTTACGATTATCAGAAAATCACAATTACAATGGACACCTTAGAAAGAATAGGATAAACCTTGTAAACTAATAATTGTCTCTGTATTAATGTTTAAATATTATCTTAATATATTTATTTCTGTTTATTCTTTTAAAGACTGACAAAAGGTTAAATACTCTCCTTATTCCTGTCCTCCTTGCCTATTTCTTAATTCTTGCAGCAACAGAGCTTCTGCAGCTTGATGAAGGACAACTCTTTTGTCACTTTGCCATTCTCTATGTGTAGCAGTCCTGGTGCGTTGACTTCAGATGAAGTCTGTTCATCTTTTAAAAAGGCTGTTCTCTAAGGATTAGGCATTAAATTTTGGTCTCAGGAACCTTAATTTAGTATTTCTCCTGATGTAGAGAAAGACTTTGATATGTCTTCAGTCTTTCTCTCTTCTCTCAGCACAATTCTCTCACCTCCACCAGCATGTTCTCCTCATTGGTTCTAACTTATGTTGTAAATCAGCATAGTTTGAAACACAAGAGGAGGAAGAAGTAGCACTTGTTTATCAATCCAAAATGTAATAATTACCCATGACTAATGTTAGACTGAGAACCAAAGAAAAGCCACCCCACATACTGTTCAAGCACAGCTATTGTTGATACTAAATAAAAATTTTATGCAGTCCTCTCTAATTTGAGAGGAGACAAACTCACTTTGCTCTGTGTTAAGTAAATCTCTTCTGTAATTCAGCATGTGCTCTCTTTGGTTCATTTAACATGAGTTGAGAAGGAGGGTGAATAAGAGTTCTGGGCAGTGAAGCAGGTAGCCACACTGCAGACCTCACGGTGGACCAGGTGGATATTTCCTAAGGAAGTGCTGCCTTCAGAGAGCACCACTGGAGCTCAGGAAAAGTGTGAGAATGAAGAGATCAAGTATTATAAACTGACCACAACCCCCATTCCCCATCCCCCTGTACTGCTTTGGAGGAGGAAAGGTCAAGAAGCCAGTACTGTAGGAGTGAAGGTGAGTCTGAGAAGACGTGGGGGCCAAGGGGAAGGTATTTTAGTTTTTATCTTTGTTCCTCAGCACCCAGCTCAATTTTTTGTTTATAATAAATTAATTTTCACAAGTTGGAATTTGTTTTCCCCATAGCAGTAACTAGTAAGTGTTCTCCCTGTCTTTATCTTGACATATCAACTTTTTCATCTTATTTCTCACCCTTGCCCTGCTAATGAGGAGTGTGAGAGAGTCTGTGTGGGAGTTCAGGATCTGGCCAATATCAACACACCACGGAAAGCCTCTAAAAGAAAAAATTCTGTTATTTGTATGTTTCATGTAAATGACAGTTCTGCTAAATTGGATAATAAAATAAATAGTTATTCCTTAATATACAGGATATAGGCATAATATAACATATTGTAGTTAGTTTGAGTGATTTGGTAACTTAATTTGTTAAATGTTTTCAGATGAGGAGAAATTTCCTTTTTTTCACACAGTTGCCCAGAATAACTCTTAATGAAATATTAGCAATATTTCTTTTCTGTATTTTGGGAAGGAAATGATCACAGAAAACATAACTTCCAGAGCACATGGCAAAGTCTTAAATTTTCCCTTGAAACTCATATTGTGAAGTTAATTAGTATTTACTGCACTCTGGAGCAACTACACAAACTACACAATGAATTCACAGTATCTTCTATGAAGCAGAAAAAAAGGACGGTGACTTTTTAAAATGTAGATGGAAAAATTTCACAAGTTTGGCATTTAAATTCAGATGAGTACACTTTAACTGCAGTCTGGTTTTTTCTATTCAGAAGCAGGCTAGAGACCTGGGCAGACAGAAACCTTATGAAATTCAAAAATGACAAGTGTAGGTTACTACACCTGGAAAGGAATAACCCCATGCACCACATGAGCCTAGGGGCTGACCTGCTGGAGAGCGGCTCTGTGGAAAAAGACCTGCGACAGGATGACCATGAGCCAGCAATGTGCCATTGTGGCCAAGAAGGCCAATGGCATCCTGGGATGCATCAAGAAGAGGTCCGTTCCCATTCCAAACCCGAATCGTGAATCTATAATTCTGTGAAGAGCTTCAGCTGATTATTTTCTCTTATATGGCGTTGCCAGCAGCGCTGACCAAGTTACTCTGAAAGATGTGTCCCTCTACAAGTGGTCAAGAGAATACAATACCAAATTTCTTTTTTTCAAGAAAGGTTTGAAAATTTGGGCAGCTTTCTCTAATGAAATGCAAATTTTTTTCCTAATCTTGCAATTTAATGTGCATCTGGATACCATTATTAGGATCATAATAATAATCACGTAATATTAAATTACATTAATAGTATGTAATGTTAAATAATATGATTACATAATATTGTATTCATAATCATATCATAATTACAGTTATTACCATTACCAATAAAAAAAATATTCAGTAATTCTATTAGTGGCAAATTATTCATTTTAGCTGGCTTACTTTACATCCAGACAGGCCTGACAGCTGGAAGTCCTGATAGAGGAGACTAGTATGGGTGAAAATGTTCTTAAAGGAGCATTGATAGTATGGTCCTGACAAAAGAGAGAGGAAACAAACAAAAGAGCAGCAGCCCTCAACACCATTGTGATGACACTGGGGAGAGGCTGTGACAGCCTCAGACCTTGCTGCTTTTCAACAGCATCAGCCTCTGTCTCCCTGCTCATTTCATCCAGAGCTCCTGTGGGAACACACACAAAGCATGCAGACTACAGCAGGATCTTTGCTGGAGTTCAGCTTGCTCTTCCAGCTTTGGCATGTGGGAAAGCAGCAGCTGTGGGTGCTGAGCAAAGTCTTCAGCTTCACGTGCTCCTTTCTCCTCTGACCCACTGTCTGGTCCTGCAGGTCCTATCAGCACCTTTCCCAGGGCCTTGGGTACAAGGAGAGTCTCAGTCTCTGTCATCTCTCTGCTTTTCCTGATCACCTCTGGCAGGTACTTTGTGCTAAGCTGGTGGTGTCATGGGGAGACCATGGGGGATCAGGGATCTTGAGTGTATCAGATCTTCTTCTAGGGGTCCCAACAAATCACCAGAGTTCCCCCCAGGCCACTCACCTGACCTGGCCTGTGCACTGGGGAGGCATGAAGGAGATAAGGGCTTCTCCTCCTGCTCTCCATTACTCCTTCCCTCCCTCCCTCTCTGCAGTCTACCTTCGAAGGGGAGCAGAGATAGGGGCACAGCCCTTGCTGGCACCCCTGCAAGATCCAGCACAGACAAGCTTCCTGTCATCTCATCTGCTGCTCTTGGTAGAGGTCCCAGCAACGACCTCTCTGTTCCTGCTGTCTTCTCCATGGAGCAAAAAGAGCCCCAGAAGGAAGCAGGGGTATCTGTGTCCAGGCTCTCTACTTCCATCCATTGCAGTGAACACTTCCCTGGGGTGCTGCAGTGACTCCCAAAGAGGACTGGCAGCTCTGAGGACTCTCCAGCCAAGAAGAGGCCACCACTGGCCCTGCAGGATGCAACAGGGATGGCCAGACTGGGACCAAGCCATCATCTGGGATATGAACCAGCCATCAAAGGCTCCCAGTGCCCTAAATCCAATTATCCAAATAAAATAAGTGCACAAAAACTAGAAATAAGTCTCAGTGATACTAACAGCACCAATAGCATTGCTCTCCTCACCCTTTTTTTGCTTTTTTTGCCAGGAGAGGTAGGATATTAACGCTGACAGGTTTTTATTCTCCTGCCAAGCACTATTTTGTTGTTGCCCCTAAAGGGAAGTGCTGCCCAGCTCGAGGCCTGCATGTGTGCAGCTGATCCTGGGCAGGTATTTCCAGCCCGCGGGTCCCTGGAGCCAGCCTGTGGCCCACTATTAATTGCCTGTCCTCCTCCTCCTCTGTCCCCTAACGACAGGTCTCTGGTCTTCTGCCAGCCTGCATTACACAATGCAGCCTCACTATGACAGCACCCACATCCCTTCTGCATGGACTCACAACATGATGCCACTCTCTGCATCAACCTAGGGTTGTACCCTGCCAAGGCAGGATCCCCAGGGCATGCAGCAAGGGGAATTACAAGGTACGACAATTTAATTTCACTCAAAGTGCTGCTGTCCCTTGTGCTTTCCCAGCCTCCCATTTCCAATCATCAGTGCAGGGCTGTCCAAACCCTTTAACCAGCTGCCAAACTGCAGATCCTGAACATCTCTGTATCGTGCACCTGTCACAGACAAAGGCCATGCTGACAGCATCAGCTCTGCTGCATCCTTCTGCTGGTGCCTTCACACTCAGACATCCCTGGTCATTCTCCAGTCACATGAGTCGCAGATTTTCTCTGACTCTGTAACAGCAGCCCCATGCCTCCAACGCAAGACCACATAGCTGTGGTTGGCAGGCAGGAGGGAGTTGCTCTGCTCCTCTCAGGTCATGCCGTCTGTTTCTCTGCTCAATACCAGGCTCCCCAGGTCTAGAGAGAGATGGTGCTACCAGAACACATTCAGTCCAGGTCTGAATTTGGCAACAATGGGCCCTGGACATTTCTCGTATGAGTAAATTTTTGAGAGAGCTGGGTATTGTTTATCCTAGAGATGAGAAGACTCATCATGGATATTATGTGTGCATATAAATATGAAAAGAGAGGGAGTAAATTAGATGTAACTAGATTCTTTCAAGTGACAACCAGTGAAGATGCCTACTCTTTGGGATCTTCAAAAGCGGTCTGGAAAAGGTTTTGGGCAATGTGATCCATGTGAGCCTGCTTTTGCAGCGGCATTAGACAAGATGAACTCTTGAACTTCCAACTTAAGTAACTTCTAACTTAAACCACTCCACATACCAGTTTTAGTTCCTGGCAGAGAGCTATTATTATAGTAACATATTCAAGTAGCTCCCAGCTCTTAAAATAAATTAAAACGTCTTCCAAAACCACGTAGTTGGAATCTTTTCTGCATATATTAGAGCAGCGCAGATAGCAGTTTCAAAAGAAGTACCAGCAAGTAAACGAGAATAGAGTTTGGCGACGTTGCGGAACTTGACAGGAATATCATGCTGTGCTATGATATTAAGTTTGCAGTGGTCATTTCAGTGAGAAGAACACAAATGATACCATTAAATCAGGTGTACTACCTACCACTGGAATTTAGGACTCTTACAGAAACTATTTCCTCTTTACATGCACTAGAAGGGACACAGAGTTGTATTTTTGTGTGTGCAGTGCTAGTTTTATACCTCAGATTGAATTGTGTTAGGAGTTTTAGGCTGAACTCTCTTGAACTTGACATTTACTTCTTTCATCAGGAAATATCCTTTGAATCACTGTGGTATGCCTTAATTTTCACTAATCAAGAAGATGAAAATGTGCTGAATTCTACGTTACAAAATGACATATTCCACATATTTTATGTATAATAAAAATGGAAGACTTGTCCAAAACACTGAAAAGATACTAAGATTAAAAAAACATTTGGTCACTATTACAGGAATAATCCTGTGGCATTTGACGTGCCCAAACAGTTTCTCATCTAAAAAAAATCAGTAGTTTCTCCTCTATGGTACGAATGACATCTACAAGGAGTCTCAATGAATGTTCCATAGATAAAATTGCAATAGCTGCCATGCTTCTCAATTTCAGGAAATACTCAGTTCGTCTTTTCCCATAAAGGGCAGTAAGATTTTATTTTTCAAAACCCATTGTTATTGTACATTAACTAATGGCTAGAACTTATGAATAATGTGTCATAGAAACATTGCACAAGCCCAGCTAGTGGATATAAACGGCACCTTAATTGCAGATATATTTTATTATTTGCTGATCTGCAAAATTGAGATTATTTACCCATTTTATTCAATATTGGAACAAAGTCTTGCTACTAACTCTGTCTAAGAACATTCAGTAATTATATATTTTACCTTGAAATTGCCCAGTGAAATGCTTTATTTTGCTAAATAAAGCTCTATTATACATAGCACCATCTGGGTTTTTGTTCACTGCAGCGCTTTTTCTTGTGTTAATTATTTTACATTAATACAAAATTTGCCATAAATAGAGCCCATTTATTAAAGTAATTATATGGAGAAATTGGTGTTGAGAGCTGAGGTTGCTTTTCTGTACATTATACTCTAACATGCTTAATGTTGTCAGCTATATGGCTGACTGTAATTCTTGGCAATTGCTATATGCTACATTTGGTAATAGAAATAAAGATGAATAGTAGAATCATGATTTATAATTATTTGGTTAGGATCCATCTAAAAGCACTGCTTTATAGTGCAGGGACCTGAAGTATATGTTTCAAATAGCTACTATTACTTTGACCAAAATCAAATAGTAACATAAACTTTTTTAAATGTAGAGATAATACAGGCATGTATTTAAACTCTCAGAAATAATTTTCATGAGTTCTGATGATTTAATTGTAGTATATTATTCTATCACATAGAAAGACAATAAATCAGTTCATTTTAATGAGCATGACATTTAAGAATCAAAACTGTATTGCTTGTTTGGGATGCTGTTATTAATATCATGGAATAGCAGACTTGTACATTTAAATGCTAAATGTATTAAAAAGTTTCCAGTAACAGAAAATTCATGGCAATCTGGTTTACAAATTTCTGTAGAGCTTAGTATATCTTTCAATATTGTACATTACAGTTAGTGTAGTACTGCATTAATATTTTCAAATAATCAAAAAGAATTCAGAACACCTGCAGTACTGAATATAAAGTAGTTCTCAAATGAAGGTTTAGCTGCTACATATAGTAAAAAGATTTATTTGTACCCCGGGAAGCTATCTGTGAAAATATTCTCACAAAGAACATTGAAAGTGTTGGAAAATATCTATGTACTAACAGATACCTGAATATAATGAGGACATGAATTCACTGGCTTACTGCATAGTTACCAAGAGAAAATGCAGTGGCATTAACACATTACTAAATAATTATAGGTATTTTTTAATTAAGATACTCTGTTGTCACTGATAAATAATGTGTATTATATCATGGTGATAAAGCAATTAACTTATGTCACCAACACCCTCACATTACTTGCTATTATACTCCAGGTTAGCAAGTCTCTTCTTTGTAGCTGCTGAATATTCAGAAGGGCATTTTTAACAGCTCTAATTAAAATGTCTTAAATGCCTATTAAAACTCCTAATGAGAATTACTTCTGTGACAAGAGTAGCCAATCTTTGATTTCTATGGTCACTTAGATTTTCTTCATGAACACTTTTCTCCAAGAAGCACTGAACTGATCTAATTGCTAGTAGGAGAACGGGTTAATAATATCCCCAAAGTAATTGTGTATTGGGAACACTAGATCACTATTTTTAGATTCCTTCAAACTAGATTACTGACAAGCAAAATTCAATTAAAATGGAAGCATATGGTTGCTAATATACAGATTGTTGTTTGTTTTGTTTTTTTTTAATAAGGATTTTGACAATCTTAAACCATGATGCAGACCAAATAGAAGGATTTTTTTTTATTATTATTTTTTTTAAATTCTTTAAGCTTACATCTTAGATTGTGCCACATGCTCTGTTAAACATCTAGATAGTTAAGAACCAGAAG
>VZTM01030495.1:45928-91658 GCA_013400555.1 Jacana jacana | reverse complement strand
CATTCTAAGCTAAGGGTGTTGCTTAAAGAAAGGGAGGGAAATAATTACAGGCAGTTCAGTGCACTGCCACAGTCAGGGAAGTTAGCATGATATTGGGATGCATATGAAGTAGGATGAAGAATAATAACAGAGATTATTATAATGCTTCTGTGAGTCAGTAATAGGGGTTCTTGTACAGTACTGTGTGCACGGTTGGATCACCCCGTCTCAGAAAGATATTAAAGAACTGTAAGGGAGTTCAGAGAAGGACAATAACAATTATTGAGAATCTGGAATAGCTCTTGTGTAAGAAAATTGAGAGGGTTTTCCTTGGGAAGGAGATGGGTAAGTGGGGACATAGTAAAAGTGTAGAAAATACTGAATAATGTAGAAAGATTAAGAGCTTTTTTTTTTCCTTCTGTTTCGTAATGCAAGAACAAAAGGGACATTAGTGAAAACATTTATTTTATTTACTTAGATTTAGAATAATAGAGATGTCTATCCAAAACACTAGGCTTCCTTACATAATTACACAATAAATATCTTTACATAAAACCTAAACAGCATTAGGGTAACCTATTCCACAAGGACCCAGTCAGTCATTCACATGCTGTATAGAAAACAGCACAGAAGCATGTGTAATAAAGATAGTAAATTGAAAGCTGATATTTTTCCCCCTATACATAATGAAATTACGTGGGAGAACGATACTGCAAGAGAAAGTGTTGAGACCAAACATTTAGCAAAACTAAAAGGAGACTGCATGCCTATAATGACAATCATGATATACAGAGCCATTAGAATTAATTATAAGAACTTTTAAAACTGCATTATGTCTCACATTTTAGAGCTTAAACTTCTCTCTAATGATGTGAGACCAGGGTGAAACTCGGTGTAGATTGTAGATAATTTCCCGTCTGTACTGTTTTTTTTTACTTTCCTGTGAAACAATCGCATTGGATGCTCTTAGAGATCATTAAGACTCGATGGACCTTAGTGTGATCTAATATTTTGATTCTTATGATTCTGTATTAGTAAATATGTTGGCATCTAACTCTGGAAAAGCAAAATTATTATGAGGTGAGATGTTATGAGCACAGAATATTAAGCTTGCATCATTAGAGAACCAAATTGCTCCAAATGGGCATTCCTCATGGTAAGGGATTTTAGCCAGAGGCACTGTCCATTCATGTATGGGGCCATGACTTGAGTTGCTTGGAGAGAGACCGAGGTTGGAGAACCCAAAGTGTTAGTCAGTGCATTTTGTAGTCAGACTGGCAATAAAAAAAATGTTTTGGGCAGAACCAATTTCTACTAACATCCATTTCAGTAAAAAGTAAACTGAATTTTAGTTTTGCTCCCTGTTTTGGTTGTTAGTTTTAAAGTACCTTGACAAGTGTATGTAGGAATATATAAGGCCAGACTGGTGTCCATTATAAACAATTCCCCCGTCAAAGAAGTGGGATAAATTTACATGAGATGCTCTGGAGCCCCATTAATACTCATGCAATGCTGTACACGAGGAAGTCTTGGCTGCTGTAAAACCTGTTAAAGCCGTGCAAAATGCTATAAAGGAGTTTCTTAAGAAAGAACTTGTTTCATTTTTACCATACATAACCGATAAAAATCTCACACTAAACATCTACTTGCTGAAAGAATGGACAAATCAGTGTTGGGCAAGCTGGGGTGTGAACTCAGAATGTGTTAAAGCTTGTGCACTGAGTGTCCATTTATCTGCCCCCCAGTATAAGCAAGGGGACACTTTGTTTTCATCAGGAATTGTCAGTCAGAAAATGTACTTAGCCGGATAATTCCATTGAAATAATTGACATGCTGCAAGTTCGAAGCTCAGAATTTTTTCAGTAACTTACTTGTGAGTTTCCATAGATTTAATTTGGGGGCACTGGGGACAGACAATAAATATCTCTTGAAAACCAGAATAGAGAAGATAGCACATCTATTTTAGCTTTTTCAGCATATAGATAAAATTCTCTGGGCACTGTGAGACCATCCATGACATCAAGAATTGCTGTGACACACAGGCTAAAATGAACCAAAAAGAGAGATGCTGTTTTAAGGAAAACAGGATGCAATTTCATCAATATTTCTGAGAACATCGAAACATGCAAAGCTGCGGATAAGAAGCTCTTAGCCTCCCAGTTGGTGACTTATTGATTAGAAGAGCTGTTCACTAATGAGCTAACTAGAAGAAGCCAAAGTCAAAAAAGCTTGCGGAACCAAATATGCTGACACTGTTTAACAATGAGTGTGTTTGCACAGGAACACCTGAACTTCGCTGGTTGAGGGAAAGTGGCTTTGCCTTCTGTTGATTTATTTTTTTAGCCCTCTGTGATATATTAGTTAGCTCTGTAACAAGGATATTATTTAGGCAGAGTCTTTAATCAGACCCAATTATACTGTCCCAACAGAGCTCTGAGGAGTAGCTGCATTTCAGAGAATTTGTGTGCTACACCTGCAAGTAGGTGACTTTTTTTTTTCGGCTGGAAAAGAGGAGTACAGGGTGCTCTGTACAATTAGAGAGCAGTTGATTTCCAGAGCGATATAGAGAAATTTGACTTGTGAGTTTTGAGGCCACTCATACATTCAGTTTTGCCCTATACTGAACAGTCTTTGGTTAGCTGGGAGACTATCTCACCTTGACAGATGTTCTTTCCTCCATTGACCCAGAGGGCATTGCCTCCTGCCTCTCTGCTCTGCCTGGTGAAACTCCATCTGGAATCCTGTGTCCAGTTCTGGGCTCCCCAGTTCAAGGACAGGGAAATGCTGGAGAGGGTACAGCAGAGGGCTACAAAGGGCTACAGCAGAGGGGCCTGGAGCATCTCTCTTATGAGGAAAGGTTGAGGGACTTGGGTCTTTTTAGTCTGGAGAAGAGAAGACTGGGCGTTGGGAACTCATCAACACCTATAAATACTTAAAGAGTGGGTGGCAAGAGGAAGGGGCCAGGCTTTTTTCAGTGGTGCCTAGTGACAGGACAAGAGGAAACGGGCACAAAGTTGAACATAAGAAGTTCCATCTTAACATGAGGAGGAACTTCTTTCCTTAGAGGGTGGCAGAAGCTTGGAACAGGCTGCCGAGGGAGGTGGTGGAGTCTCCTTCTCTGAAGACATTCCAAACCCATCTGGACACATTCCTGTGCAATCTGCTGTGGGTGGACCTGCTTTGCCAGGGCGGTTGGGCTAGATGATTTCCAGAGGTTCCTTCCAACCCCATATCATTCTGTGATTCTGTGATTGCTGTGCCTTTTTGAATCTCACATGGACTACAACACCAGGAACAGAAAGCTTTGGGAAGCCAGTGAGCTCACAGTGCTCCTTCAACCTACCTGTTTTGTTAAAGAACTGTTCTCTCTGCGTGCACTTCTCACTGAAGACTGACAAAAAGATACTTCAGTCTTGCACGTAGACAGATATATTCTAGGGTCTGTCCTGTAGCTCTGTTCTCTTGATTGTCCAAGTTGAGGCAGGCTAGATTGTACTGAAGGTTTCTCCTGGCTAGTATAGACATGTTTTCTTCTAAGGGAAAATAGGGAGCAAGCAGCTTGAGGCTTTTGTGTGCCTGGATGCCACCAGAGCGTGTGCCAGCACCAGGAGTGAGGAAATGCTGCTGCGTGCTGCAGTCTAAGCCCATCCCAGTCACCTGAAGATCCAGCCTGAAGCTTGATGGAGGATGTTGGGTAACTTCGCTCCGACACAATAAAGCCCGAGCTTGTAACTCTGGCGTGATTTTCCTGTTTGGATCACAAGCTGATCCATCTCCTCCCGGCTGGGATGCAGCTGGACAGCAGTGATAGAGCTGTGCAGCTGCACAGGCTCTCTGCTGTCAAATGGCACAAAGTGCTCGCTGCACTGATTAATTCATGTTTGCTCTAAGTGGACCATATATTTCGGTGGCCTTTCCTCCCTGAAATAAATAGATGGCAATGTGCTTATATTTATATATTAAAAGTACTTTAAGAATGCCATTAAAATGAGGCACTCGTGCACATTGTCTCTTCTGGCAGGCGAACACACGTTAATCAGGTCACTTAATGCACTGTAGTGAAGAGCGTGATAAAAAATCGAAGCAGATTTTCCCTATGACTAACACAGAACAGGGTAATGGGCACAGTATTTACGCCCAAGGATTTTAGGTAGCAATGATAAAATGCTTGAAGAACTCTGTTTTCATGTTCTGTGCAAGAAATACAGCATTTTCTTTTCTTTCACACACATCAGTGTTGCATTCTAACGATAAACACTACAATGGGAAGATAATTATTTTGAGGGGTTTGTTTTAAAGAGGCTTTTTGGGGTAGAGGGAGGAGGGTTTTTTCGTAGTCATTTATAGGAGATCTAAGTTGTGCAACAAAAAGCTGGAAAAGCTTTGTTGTTGATTTCAGTCTGCTCGTGAGCTGGGATTAATGTCCTTTGGTAACTCTTTTGTGCTTGCTGATGTAGACAAACATGCAGCAGTTCTATATTTATACAGCATGAGCTGGAATCAAGCTCGCCTTTTCATTTAAATGCTGTTATGAACAGGAGGCATTTTTTGTATCTAATGACTCCTAAAAATGACACACATTGTTGGGTGAGACTAGAAAAATCACACAATAAATAAAAGAGATACTTAGCTATAGTTGATCTATAGGAATAGTAAACATAAATTCCATTCTTTGGGACCAAGCAGTGTTCACTTTTGTGAGTTAGCTATAAAGGCTCTGTTTTAATGGGTCTATATGTGTAGATGCAGAGATATGTAGATTTGTGTATGTGACATTGTGACCGGGCATTTGGACTATTTCTTTTGCTGAGGGAGTTTACAGAATCTGCATTTGGAAGATTAAAAGGGACTGTTTACAGGAGGATGTACAAACACTGGCAGCAACTGATATGCCACAAAGCTGTGGTGATAATGCTGTTTTAAAATGTGTACTAGTGGGGACACAGAGCTAATTTCCATAACTACTGCAGCATCTTATGCCTCTAAAAGGAACTGCTGTGGAATACAAAGTGGAGTCTGCTTATTAAGTGTTTCAGTGACAAGGAGGCAATATTCTATGTAAGGTATGAAAAGGAAGCCTCTGGAAAGGGGTTTAAGTCACAGCATTTCCTCCTCAGTTTCATAATTTGGATTATTAGGGGTAACAACTTTAAATTAGAAGAGGGAAGATTTAGATTAGATCTCAGGAAGAGATTCTTTGCTGTGAGGGTGGTGAGGCAGTGGAAGAGGTTGCCCAGAGAAGCAGTGGCTGCCCCATCTCTGGAGGTGTTCAAGGCCAGGCTGGATGGGGTTTGGAGCAACCTGGTCTGGTGGGAGGTGTCCCTGCCCATGGCAGGGGTGTTGGAACTCTAGGATCTTTAAGGTCCCTTCCAACCGAAACCATTCTATGATAATTCTATGATGAAAAAACCCAATAACCAGCTGAAAGGTGAGCCTTTGGACACGAGTGCTCCCTCTGTAACTGGCATGAGAACATAGAGAAACACATAACTTTATACAGGGTGTCTCAGACTGTGGTGTTTCTCTGTCATCGTTCAGAGGAAATATTTCAGGACTATTTTAAGAACAATATTCAAAACGTCTGTGTCATTTTTAATTAGAGAGAAACAGACATAGATCTGTGCTAAGCTCTTTCTGAGTCCTCAGAATATAAACCAAGTTTACCTAAGTTTAAATCTGAAAGAACTGGTATCAGGGTTATGGTGGCAACTGGTTATGGGAGCTCTAGGGTCATATAACCTTTGTTCTGTGGAAGAGAGGAGAGTCTTCCGCTCATATCCTGTGTAATGCCCATTTGGGTGCCTTTTAAAGCCAGCTGTTACCGTGGCAAGGTGTGCTTCCCTCCCGCCTTGACAAACCAGGACTAGATGATCTTTCAGTGGATGATGTGGAGTATACTCCAGACAGAGCTCTGAATAGGTTGCTGGTTTTCAGTAGAAGTCAGAGTGTTTACACTGCACCTATTAACTGAAAGAAATACCTCCATCATTTGGCTGGGTCAGAAGAATTGCTTTATAGATGCCATAGGTATCTTAGGCAGGGAGGTGTCCTGGCCCATAGCAGGGGAAGCTGGGACTCAGTGATCTTTAACATCCCTTCTAACTCTAACCATTCTTTGATTCTATGATTCTGTGATCTTGTTGGCCTGAGTGCACTATTATATACAAGTTACGGTTACAAAAAGAATTTGGAGGACTTAAATGGGAAACTGATATAAAAAATGAGATGTATTTTCATTAAAGTTTAAGTGTTTCTATTTCCATAAACTGCATCCAACTCTGAACAAAATATTATATCTTGTAGTGGCTTAAAAGACTAGAATAATGGTGGAAATATTGCTTCTTCACAACACAAGGAGTCATGAAGTGTGCTGTACTTCAGTTATGTTTGTATTAGGAGAGTACATTCAAGAGAAGTGAGTTTTGAGAGTGATCTGATCAGAGCTGAGAATTAGTGCCTTCGCACCATAAATTTCAGCGGGATTGTTTCGGACTAGCACCAGTCTGGCCCAGAAGACTGAATGTCTGTTTGTGTTTGGGGTGGAGGAGTTGAGCTTCTGGAGTATTTGTTCCAGTTGCATCCAGAAGACATCCAGATTGTGAGCTCCAATATTTCTCTGTGGTTTGAGCTGAAGTGCAGTAAGTAATCCCTGAAGTAAAGCACTTATTTTGTAGAGTGGGGCCGATGGTTGGACTTGATGATCCCAAGGGTCTTTTCCAACCTGAATGATTCTATGATTCTATGCCTCCTTTGCCCCCACTGCCCGCGGTCAATAGAGTTACTCTATCCAGCCCAACATTAAAAAAAACCCCATGTGATCAAGCCTCTTTAGGCCCATCCCAGCTGACTTCAATTACTCTGTCCAAAGAAGAGAAACTTGCTTACCCAAGCACTCTAGAATCATAGAATGATAGAATGGTTGGAGTTGGAAGGGACCTTAAAGGCCATCCAATTCCAACCCCCCTGCCATGGGCAGGGACATCACCCACTAGTCCATGTTGCTCAAAGCCCCAGCCAGCCTGGCCTTGAACACCTCCAGGGATGGAGCAGCCACAGCTTCTCTGGGCAACCTCTTCCACTACCTCACCACCCTCATAGTGAAAAATTGCTTCCTGATATATAATCTAAGTCTCCCCTCTTCCATCTTAAAGCCATTACCCCTTGTCCTGTCCCTACACTTCCTGACAGAGTCACTCTCCAGCTCTCCTGTAGGCTCCCTTCAGTTACTGGAAAGCTGCTATAAAGTCCCCCTGCAGCCTTCTTTTCTGTAGGCTGAACAACCCCAACTCTCTCAGCCTGTCTTCACAGGAGAGGTGCTCCAGCCCTGTGATCATCCTTGTGGCTCTCCACTCAACCCGTTCCAACAGGTCCATGTCCTTCCTGTGTTGAGGACTCCAGAGCTGGACACAGTACTCCAGGTAGGGTCTCACGAGGGCAGAGAAGGGGTAGAATTACCTCTCCTAGCCTGCCAGCCATGCTGCTTTTGATGCAGCCCAAGATGTGGTTGGCTTTCTGGGCTGCCAGTGCATGCTGCCGGCTCATGTTCAGCTTCTCATCCACGAGCACTATTCTTTGCATTTAGGGAATTTGTCTCTACTGAAGACAGTTATCTCTGTGTCTTTAAAGCTCAGTGGAACACCAGAGAAGTGTCAGAGTACTTACACAGAATCATAGAATGGTTAGAATCGGAAGGGACCTCAAAGATCATCGAGTTCCATTAAATGTGAATTAGTGGCTAAAAGCAGGACTGGAGATGGCTCCTCTCTGAGTCTATTGCTGGAACCAGCTTTCGAATAGCATTCATACCTTGCACCACATGAAATGAAAACTCCTAGGGGTCCTAGAAACTAGCTGTGAGATGAGCCCTCTAGGGAGCAAATAATCACCTCGTTGACAGTACTGAGCTGCATTAATATGCACCAAAAGTGATGCTAGCAGTTTCTGGAGACCAAATTATGGTATTTCTTTCTCTCACATCCTGCAGGAGTCTCTTCATTGACAAATAAAGTGGACCTTATTAAGCTGAGACATACATCTTTGAACTGGACTTACTGTAACATCCAGTCTGGACATATTTCAATTTCCTCATAGGGAATATAAAAAATAGAGTTGCCTTTTTTTTTTTTTTTTTTTGGATGTGCTTTTTTTTTGTTTTCCTTATTATTGAGTGATACTAAGATGAGGTACTCTACTTTATCTACTTTGGACAAATCTAAAAATCAATATTTCTTCTAGACTTATTGCATCCTAGGGGGACAGACTGTAGGGATAGGCTGCTTAGCTTTAACTAGCTGGTAGGTTTTAAAGGAAATGGCTTATCATAAAGGCATATGGTTTTATGTAGAAGAAAATTTCTCATTGTTTGCAGGTTTTTTTTTATTTGGAAGGGGTTTGATCACCTTTGCTTTTTTAATAGGAGCAAACATTCACCTTCACTGGGGAGCCATGCATGTTCTGGGTGTTGCACACAGCAAGGCGGCTGCTATATTTTTAGGGTATATTTTAAAGGCAACTTCAGGGCAAAATGCACAGAGACAAGCTGTGCTATGGTGGTGTGGTTTGGTCTTCACACTGCCTGAGCTTTGATTTCCTGACACTTCCCTCCCTTCAGTCATTTTCACATCAATGGTGTGGTATCCCTTATTGGTTTTTGTTGATTGGTTTTTGTTTGTTTGCATTGGCTCTTGACCTGACTTTATGCTGAGATGGAAACCAAAAAAAGTAAGATCTGGAGGAAATGCATGGCCGTAGATATTGACAAAGAACAGAGATGGGGCTAGAGAAAAAAAGGTAAATATCTATGTGGCTTAGGCAACTCCGTTATTTTGTTGTAGATTTGGGAGGGAGCAGACATAACTGTGAGAAAAGCCACTTGTAGGAGGGAAAATTGTAAATAAGCCAATAAGAGGCTTTCCTCAAGTCCCTGTACATCAGCGTGCAGAGCTTGGTTAACAAGAAAGGCCTGGAAGTCCACACACTTCCACAAGCCTCTGAGAAAAAACAAACACCACAGACTGGGTCCAATGCTATGCACAATTTGGACACGGTCATGAGTGGTTACAGCCTATCTAGGACAATTAGGAAAAAAAGAGGTGGTCTCTGTTGCTGTGATAGAGATCTTTCCAATGAAACCAGAAACATGTTTGTCAAGACCTTCTCACGAGTGATGTTGGGGATATGGCAGTAGGGGTATGCTACAGGCCACCTAACCAAGGGAGATGAGGATGTCTAAAAACAACCGGGAGGAGATTGCTGCTTCTATGCCCTCATCTTGGTGGGGGATCTTAACCATCCAGACATTTCCTGGAAGCACAGCAACGTGTAAGCAATCCGAGAAGCCGCTACACTGCCTGTTGGCCACTTCCCAGTAGAAATACTGGAGTGGTCGGACAGTATAATGGTACATGACCTGCTGTTCACAGATGACGGAGGTCAGGGTCTGAAGGAAAGCTGGAAAGATATGCAGCAGAGTCAGAACCCTGGCCTTTAGGAAAGCAGATTAAAATCTGTTAAGTCATTTCTTTGCCCAAATTTAAAGTTGTTAGGCAGAATTCCCCCTGGAAGCTACCACGAGAGGAAAAACAGTACATAAGCAAAATGGTTGTTATATAAAGAAAACTTACTGAGCGTTCAGAAGTGAACTCTCTTCCATTTGTGCAGGAAGATGAGAAATTTTGGCAGAAGAGCTGCTTGGCTAGGCAGGGTGCTTCTGGATGAACTGTAACACAAGAACACACAAGAAGTGGAAACTAGGCAACAAAGGAGGAATACAAACAGAATTGCTTGAGCATTTGGAGCAAAATCAGAAAGACCAAAGCTCAGCTGCAGATAAAAGTACTGAGGAACATAAGGGGTAATGGGAGAATATGCTAGAATCAGTGGGATATTGAGAGAAAATGTGGGTCCACTGATGAGTGTAGGAGAAACAGATGGTACAGAAAAGGCTGAATGACTCCATGCCTTTTTTTGCTTCTGTCATCACAAGCGATTTTTTTCTGTTCCAGCACAGCTGGGGGTGGAGAGGGATGACAGGGGAACAACAGGTTAGGGACTGCTTAGAGAAACTGAATGTGTTCATAGCCTTGGACCAGATTAGATTCATCTATGGGTGCTGAAAGGGTTGACTGAGGTGGTGCAATTAGATAAGGTTGCCAAATTTTGTTCTGGTAATGATTTTCTGGCTGTAACAATGTTGCTCGGAATGCTCAGATTGGCATTTAGAGCCAGAGACAAGGCTAATAGTCCACACCAGGATGAATAACCAACGACCAAATACTAGGCAAACTGTATAACTTCGGTGAGGAGTTTCCAGAGAAGGAATAAATGCATATTGCAGAATGCAAGAAGTAAATGAATTGTGAGAAGCCATATATACCTCCAGAAATAAGTTTTGTTTGTTTCTGCCTAGTCCATTAAATTTAAGGAGAGTGCTTTGTGCTGAGCACTCTCATGAGGCCTGCAGCTGGAAACTCTCTCATTAACTTTCTCTCCATGAACAAAGTGTTAGGAAATTCTATTTTTGGCCTTTCTGTAGGCCAGTGAAAACACTTGCTGCCCTAACTAGCTACTCATAAGAGATTATTCTTCTCCTTATAAGGGAAGTAGAATATTTTTTTATAACAGAAAGTAGAAGCATTTTTCTTCCTGAAATCACCACTGAATCTTGGTCTAGTGACCTGTCCAAAAGTACTATTGACTGCTGTCTCCATACTGGTGTCTTTGAGTTACGTTTGAAAACGTAGACTATAGTGCTAATGCAGCCATCAGTTTCAGTGGTGCGGGGTACGTATCTTGTTCGTTTTATGGATAATCTGATTCCGTCTGACATACGTCTTGTCAGGCATCTCGAAATACCTCCAGCAGTGTGTTCATGGAATCTAAGTGAACAACCTGCAATCAGCTGTTTGGTTTAACCATGGCCTCTCACCCTTTTGTAGCTGTTCATCTGTGTTGGTGCTAATGGATTTTGATTGTGTAATCATGTGGGAATTTCTCAAATTTGGGCTGGAACAAGAGCATTTATGCATGAAGAAGATTATCTGCTATTCATTATTCATTGAATCAGTCAGAGAACATAAGAAACAGAACATTACTGTGACTGGTCAACAGTATTGACCAGTCACACACTACAGATACGGTGAAATTGGATTTCCTTGATTGCAGAAGAGATTGTGTAATTAGAATTATTAGAAACACCATAAGAGTATTTGCCAAAAAGGCCACATTTGTTGGCTTTGTCTGTTAGGCTCTATTTGCTGAATTTTGGTTGGGGAGGAAAATGAGTATATTGTCATCAAAAGAGTAGGCACAGCGCTATTTCCTTCTATCTCAATAATAAAGTAGATATGAATTTGCTCTTAGGATTACAGAGCATGCTCCATATCAGATAATAATTTTACTGTAGAACATTAATGTCAAACTCCTTCAGCAAGTTTCTGAAGCAAACCTCTCTATTTTTCTAAGCATTTTTTCTGAAAGTTGCCATGCTTCTGTGCAACCTGCACTAGGTGGACCTGCTTTGTCAGGGAGATTGGACTAGAGGATCTCCAGAGATCCCTTCCAACTCCATATCATTCTGTGATTCTGTGAAAGTGGATCCATGTTGATCTTGAACACAGTATTGCCTGTACTATTTTCCCTGATTTGTACTGGGAGGAATGAAGGGAGAGGCAACAAGAATTTCATTAAAGAGTAGGAGATAGACTAGAACTTAGCACTCATTTTTCACCTAAACTCCCACAGGGGTCACCGATTAGGTTGGTGTCACGAGAGATTCAAGGAAAACTTTTAGGGCTGATGGTTGGACTCGATGATCCCAAGGGTATCTTCCAATCAAAATGATTCTATGATTCTAAGTGTATCCGGTCGAAAAATACAGTTGGGGGTGTTGACATCTGTGTTATGACCTAGAAGTCAGTATTTCACCTCTGAAGTTAGACTATGAATTCTCATTGTCTCCCTTCTAAGACGCTTCCTTGACCATAAGGGAACCCCCACACTGCTCTCATGGTTATGTTGGTTCTGCTTTAGCAACTGCTCAGTGAACCTAGGTAGGGCACTGACCCATGTAATGGGCAGCCCTGAATGTGTGTATTTAAAAGTTTCCCTTCCTGGTTCAGACTTCCTGAACCATGGTCTGGTAAAGAAGAAAAGAGACTATGGAAGTGGGAGCACAGTGGTCTCGGAGAGGGAACTTCAATCTTAATTTTAACATCCAGCTACGATCCCTTCTGGATCTATTCTGTTTAGAGCATTCAGAGTGATCAGCAGCACTCTAGATATAATACAGTATCAATTAAATATTTCTAATTAATCTGTATCTCAAAAGCCATAGAATCATAGAATGGCTAGAATTGGAAGGTACCTTAAAGATCCCAGGGTTCCAACCCCCCTGCCATGGGCAGAGACACCTCCCACCAGACCAGGTTGCTCCAAGCCCCATCCAGCCTGGCCTTGAACACCTCCAGGGATGAGACATAAAAATAGCTGTAACAATCTCAGAAACCATGTAAGCGACTGTTCCTAAGCAGATTAATTGAGCATCTTGAAGAACTGTTGGCATCTGTGCAGCTCTTTTGTGCAGCTTGCAGCACCTTTCAACTCTTTCATGAAATATGTGTAGGTCCTCTACTGTGCTGCTTTTGAGGACAGTCAGTATTTCATTCTGTGAACTGCTCAGCATGTTGATGGCTTTTAATTATAGTTTCTTTTATTAAATTTGTGACAGGTACAATTAATGGTTTACTAAATCTTAGCATAGAATATACATTATGCTTTTAGAATGTTTTTTTTTTTCTTTTCTTGCCTTCCTAAAGGACCAACGTCATAGCTTCTTAGTGGTGCAAACTCTGCCCTGAGCTTTACTCATATAAACAGAGCATGAGGTAGGTATTTTATGCTAGGGTTAACTTCTACATACCTGACTGAGAAAAATGACTGTAGAAATACGAATACTTAGCTTATTTATTTTGGGGCCCTAATGGTATGTTTTAACTTCAAGCATTAAGGACAGTATCAGTATGTGCAGTAGATTTTTCCATGCCATTTACTCTTTTTGTGCCATAGCTCCTTTTTTTTATAGTAAGGTAATCTTGGCTTTTTAAGATGAAGCATGAAATGCATTCACGGCATCTCAGTTGCCTGGGATGTAAATAAGAGTCCAGCTGATCACGTATGTATCTACACAATTACGGTTTTATACAAACATCCCTCTCTTCAGTCTGTAAGTTTTTCCTGCACATCACATAAGACGCGTTTTTCTGTATGACTAACAACAGGGAGAGAGCTCTGTGAAGGTGAAAAGAGGGACACGATATTGAGGACTGCTGAAGAATCAAACAAATAGTTAAAAAGAGGAGGGAGTGAATGAATGAGTGAGCAAATAAAGATGGGCAAAAAGTGAGAAAGAAGAAACAAAGGAGACAACAGACAATGAAAAGAAAATCACTTCAGGAACACAGCTACTGCTTCTGAGTTTAAAATTCAACAGGAAAAAATGATATTGTAATAGCAGAAAATAGATGGAAAGGAAAAGAGCATGAAAAGAGAACAAGGGAGATATTTTTTTTTTTTTGCCTTAGCTGACTGGTGCTCCCTACAATATGTTATTGTCCTCTGCATTGGCTTGAATGATTTGGCCCATTTTGTTTATTGTTTCCCCTTCCCTGTATAATGACTCCTAAGTGAGCAGAACCTGTTGAAATGGAGGTGATGGGTGACCATGAGAGATGACAACTACACGGGTTCTGCCTGTACCACACTCACAGTGCTGGAGGGGAGGCAGGTCACCTCTGAAATAACCAGTCATAGAATCATAGAATAGTTTGCGTTGGGGGGGACCTTAAAGGTGATCCAGTTCCAACCCCCTGCCATGGGCAGGGACACCTCCCACCAGACCAGGTTGCTCCAAGCTGGTCCAGCCTGTATAAAGTTATGTGTTTCTCTATGTTCTCATGCCAGTTACAAAGGGAGCACTCGTGTCCAAAGGCTGACCTTTCAGCTGGTTATTGGGTTTTTTCATCATAGAATTATCATAGAATGGTTTCGGTTGGAAGGGACCTTAAAGATCCTAGAGTTCCAACCCCCTGCCATGGGAAGGGACACCTCCCACCAGACCAGGTTGCTCCAAACCCCATCCAGCCTGGCCTTGAACCCCTCCAGGGATGGGGCAGCCACAGCTTCTCAGGGCAACCTGTTCCAGTGCCTCACCACCCTCACAGCAAAGAATTTCTTTCCAAGATCTAATCTAAATCTTCCCCTCTTTCAGTTTAAATCACTACCCCTCATCCTATTGCTCCACTCCCTTGACACTCCTAGTCACTTGGCATATGGTGTTGTATATCAAAAAGATCTTAGCCCCAACAAGGTTCAGTGTCACTGGCCTGCAGTTGGCCCCAGCTGTAGTGCCCACTGTCTTCCTCCTCCTCATTAAGTTTGGAATGGTATGCAGGGTTCCACGTTTGAGCTGTTGTCCTCGGCATCGTGCCAATTAGATGATGCCAGTTCTGGGTATTTCGATGATGCAGCCTGAAGCAGAGAAGCTGGGGGTGTTTGGAAGAGAGGCAGACAGATGGGATGCTGCAGAGAACTGGCACACAGGCGGCTATATGAGTTAAAGACACATAGGATCACCAGGCGGTGGGAGAGATGCTGAAACACTATGGGTCCTGTGAAGGCAAAAGTCACATAAGCAACATTTCATTGAAGTGCTGCTGAACTCAGCAAATAGGTGTTCTAGGTACCACTTGCCGTGCTGCCAGGTCTTTAATTCACTGATGGTTTCCATTCCCTCTCGACCTCGTGCAATAATGACCGCTTTCCTTGGCCAAGCAGCTGATGTGCCCTGTGTGGGGAGGGAAGCCAGGAGGGGCAATCGTCCCACGCCGGCTGCTCCTCACCCAGCTCTGAGTATTCAGAACATTTTGGCTGCTGCAGCAGATTTACAGTTGTGTTTCTAATTGTCTCATTACAGCAGGGATGTGCGATGTGTCAGAAGATGAAAATACCAATAGTGTATCATACCCTGGAAGTAATTCCCTTCTTTTTTCTTTTTTCTTTTTTCTTTTTTCTTTTTTCTTTTTTCTTTTTTCTTTTTTCTTTTTTCTTTTTTCTTTTTTCTCTTTTCTTTTTTCTCTTTTCTTTTTTCTTTTTTCTTTTTTCTTTTTTTCTTTTTGTTTTGTTTTTGCAAAGGACAAAAGTTATGAACTGATATACTGAAGGTTAGGATTAAGTCAGTCATTTCTAAAGAGATAGCTTCAGAGAAATGCAACTCCTTCACAAATTCTCTTGCTGATCCTACTTGAACTTGTAGTGAAAGGATTAGATGATGAGTGTCACCAGCGTTATTTCTGATGCTAAGAGATTGCTAATAGCATGATAGAAGCCTGGGCTGTGAATATCACCATCTACAGCATAGACTGAAGGGGGAACCTGCTTTTTTGTATCCTGACAACATAATTACAAATGCTTCTTGCTCCTTCTACATGTCAGCTCTTTGCTTCTGCTGCTAGTTTATTAGGCAGTGTGCTACACAGATCTGTCATGGTCCTTTTTGACCTAAAAAAGTCTGAGACTGAATGATTCAAAGCCATGAAAAATCAGTGTGTTTTCTCCCCAAGGGATGTTGCCAGGCATTGGGTGAAGCACCCCCCAAAATTAAAATAATTTAGGGATTAACTTTTCTTAAAATGAGATAGCAAAAACTTATTTGAAATAAAAATGCAGTGGTGGGTAGCAGGATACATATTTTCTGTTTCAGTCTCTACCATGAGAACTCTTCTTGCCTCAGTTTATCCATTTCTCTTTGGCAAGTGCCTATTTGTGAAGTGAGTGCAATTTAATGGTTGAGAAGATTGTATAGAACCCTGATGAAAGATGTAGTGTGACTCTAAATTATTATAATAATTATTATTATAGTTTATTTTTCCTCACAGCTTTAGGAATACTATTTTAAGAGTTTTATTCGTTCAGTTTGGTAGAAATAACAAATCATTCACAACTCTGATGACAGCTTTTACATGAAGTTGTCGTGGTTTCAGCCAAAATTACCAAAACCAGACTGACAGATGGCCCTTCCTCCCCCCCAAAAAAGAAGGGAGAGGAAGAGGATAAGGAGATTACAAGTCTTGCTAGCTTGCTATTTTGTTTAAAAAAGAAGTTACTTGTTGGTTTTTTTTTTTCCTTAGTTTTATCATTCATTTAATATGATCTATTCTAGTCTCTGCACTTGAGTTTCCTGCATGATTAATTCTATAATATTAAAAATGCGATGAAATGCAAACTTTATAAAATTGATGGATAATTATGTTTCTTATGTTAGTCAGCGAAATGAATGATGAAAAAAACTACTGTGGCCTGATCAAAACCATTAAATAAATTAAAATGAGGCCTTCAGAATCAGGTTAGAAGAATTATATTGAAAATAATTGTTATCTTGCTTTATAAGCTTTCTGATGTGTCCTATCTCTTGCAGGGCTTTTCTCTTGAAGAATGTTAAGCATATATTTGTAGTTAATTTGATGATACTATGCACATGAGTTATTACTTTTTCTTAACTTCAAATTGTGCAGTTCATTCTTTTCACTCCTAAAAGGATAAAGTCTGGGATTTTCCAAAGGAGCTTAGAGAATTTAGGGCTAAATGTTTAAAAGGTGCCTGAAGATTCAGATAGATGCCAAAGGGGATTTTTCAGAAGCATTCAGCTTTGTATTAGAAGAAATAGAGGTGAGTATTGAAATTTTTGAAAATCATACTGGGTTTGTAGCAGTAGCCTTTAAGTTCATACAAGTATTAAAACTGTCTTCCGTGTCTACGTCTATTTTAGTTAAGAAGTGCAACACAGTAGGAGCAGATTTGTAGCACAAAGCGATGTTGAGAGGCTGACACATTATTTAGTTTGGGGGAGTTTGTACTCAGATGAGCTCTGGTCCTGTCCCATTGGCTAAATTCAAATTAGCAGCTGGAGCCCGTTAGATATGTCATGACCCTAGAAGTATTGTTTGGAAGGAAATCCTCTGCTCCACTCTTCAGCCCAGTGAAGGACTTGTCAGCTGGTCCAGCAATAGTTTTTTTAAGCCAAATATCCAAACTGTCAAGCAATGAAAGTTCCACAGCTACTCTAGGGAGAGAATCCTGCACAGATTTCCCATTGAAAAATGCTTTAGAAGTCCAGGCTGAGCTGGCCAAGCTGCAGCTTCTGGCCTTTGCATCTTGTGTTATAGTTCTACCAAGAAAACTTCGGCTCAGCTTCTTGCCTGATCTGTGAGCATTATGTGAGGCAGGAATGTGCCTTTGCAGCCTTCTCCCATGGAGACTTTCTCCATGTCTACCACTTTCTAACTTAGCTCTGGATGTAGGCCCCTTATTTCAAAGCTCTTCTCATTCGTTACCATGTCTGTCTCCTAGTGCACTCCGAAGAAATTAAAAAAAAGCCTTACTGGTGATCCAGGTATGCACCCAGCTGTTTTGCTACATGTGTCTATTCCTCTCTGAATCTTTCCTCTTGATGAGCAGGATGGAAGACAATATGGCTTTGATTTCCACCCTCCACTCATTTCCGTTGCACCAATATCATTAGCAGCAAGGGGCAGTACTCTACCCTTTATAAGCCTCCTGGAGATTTTCTATTTAGCATTTCCCTGGTGTTGTCCATGGGTTCCTGGAATTTTGATTGCTCTGAGGCAGTCCAGATTAAACCTGCTAGAAATCTTATTGACAGAAACTTCTGGGTGGAAAATGTTAATTGAAAAAACAAATGAAAATTCTCAGAATTGTTGTTCTACGTGGATGTTATTAAACTGCTATATATTCTCGGGCATAGCTTTTGCCTTGATCCTCCTGTAGTTAGAAGAGGAGAATTCAGTGGATCTGTCTAAATTGCTGGCACAATTGTGGTCCCTTGATTGTCCATCAAACCCATGCTCTGCCTTTATTCCTCAACATCTTTCAAAAACATTTCCCCTTCAGTCATTTGAGATGGACCCTTCTAAGGTCTCTTCCAGTCTTCTACAGGAAGCAGCTCCACCCTACTCCTGTCCCATATAGGAGAAATAAAACCATAATGTATAATTCATGACCCTGTCCCTGTGTGGATGCTGTAGCTGTTTCATGCTGTTATAGATACTTAAACTGTCAGTTTTGTTGTGCAGAGTATAACAAGTCAATTAGAATCACCTGAAGTTCCAACTTTATTATGGATATCAGATTCTGGGTACTCAATCTGGTTTTGGGAGACTATGGTAAGATCTAATTTTTCAGGCTGTCAGGTAACTCCTTGGGTACATTACTCTCCATATACTACTATGAAGAAGAAGTTGCCTCTTCCATGGGATAGTAGCCTTTTTGCAAATTTCTCTCTGATTTTTGCCCATCAAATCTTGCTTGAGTGTTCATTGCCTTAAAGAAATATATCAGGGTAGGAAAAAGTGTCTTCCCCTTCTGGAAGCTTTGCTGTTTTTTCCCCATCAAGCTTTACTTTTGTTTTTATATGGTTTTGTCCTTAATTAGGCTCTTAATTACTTTCCCTGAAACCACAGTAAGTCTCATTGCTTTGTAATTCCCCTGATCTCCTGTGACTTCTTATTTTAAATATAGATGGTGTTTTATGTGAACAGATTGTTATCCTCAAAAATAATTGCTGTTGTAAAGCCTGCATTTTGCATCCTTGTCTATATCAACACTGCTTCAAACTTTATTCCATTCAAAGTTTTCAAGCTGATCCAGGTCCTGTGCCCCGGAGAATCTCAAACATATTGACTGTTTTTTTTGGGGTTTTTTTTTGGTGCCATATTCTTCACAGTTATTCTGTGCTTCTTGGACAAAAAAAAAAAAAAAGGAAAATAAAAGAAATAAAGCAGATATTTCCTTCTTCCATTAGCACTGCTCCATCTATTGTCTGTGACAGTGTAAAGGAAACAGTAAGCCATGAATAAACTATGAAAGAAGTTCCAGGAAGAAAGGGAAGAGAAATAGGCAGGGGGACAGCACCACCGACCAGCGTGGGGAGGGTAGAACCTCTGGTATGTCTTTTCACAAGGTGGCAGGATCTTCAAGGGTGTGTGGCAGAAGAGTGTCTGTTGCTCTGAGGGTATCTGGTCAAGGACCTCTACAAGGCAGTGAAGGATAATCAGAAAAGAGGGGAGCTGTAAATAAGAGGGACAAGAAGTTGACAGCAATGTTAAGGGAGGCAGTGATGGGAAGAAAAGCTGGTCAGTCACACTAATTGATGAGGGCCTGTGAGAGTGTGAGAATGTTTACTCCAGTGAGGTTTTCTGGGGACCTGACCAGAAACCCTGTCAATTGGGAATCCAAGGGAAGAGGGGGAAGCTGGAAACCAAAATACACCAAGACAGAGACCCAACAAAGCAAACACAAAGACAATGCCAAAAAACAAACCTCACCACTCACGCTAATTGATGGGCAGTGAAGAAATTACAGGCACAACTTCCAGCAAGATCAACCTGGATTTTGCAACTGGTAAAATTGTAAAAATCCAGAAATAGGAGAGAGCTGTACAAACTGTGGAGGATGGGCAGGAGAAGAGGGAGAGCCGGGAGGAACAAAGAGGTGGGTAGACAGAAAAGGGTATAGAGGACACTGGTCACCTGTAAAATGGGTTGTCTGGCCAGAGGGTCTGTGCTTCTGTGCTGGTACAGCCAGGCGGACTAGTGGATATGGAAAGCATGAAGGATGAGTGTGTGCATGAGCGTGTGTGGTTGCTAGTGACCGTCAAGCTGGAGTAGGTGGCAAGTAGGGGACCTGTGGGATGGGTAAGGGGACTCGGGATGCGAGTAGGGATGTTGGACAGGCAGAGGTGCTGTGCTGGTACTTGAGGGATCTGCAAATGTGTGCGTGCTTGTGAATTTAGAGACTCTTGTGTGTGCCTACACTAGTGACCTCCTGTTTCTACCAGCTAAGGAGGAGGAGAATTGAAAAATTTTGCACTGGAGGTGCTGTTGAAGGCAGTGCCTTGTTTGTAGCAGCCTGTGTGAGCAACCCTGTCAGTGTCCTGTGTGTGTTTGTGTGCATCTCTGGGATACATATGTAAATTCATTACTGGTGGAACACGTGATCAGGAAAGCAGCAGCCAAGTCCCTCAGCCTGGTGAGAGACACTGGGTCCCTAGGCACGAGGCTGGGTTCCAGCAGCTGGGCAGGAGTGACCTGGGGGAGGTGGTAGCACATAGAACCATAGAATGTGTTGGGTTGGAAGGGACTTTTAAAAGTCATCTAGTCCAACCCCCCTGCAGTAAGCAGGGATATCTTTAACTAGATCAGTTTGTTCAGAGCTTCATCAAGCATAACCTTGGTTGTCTCCAGGGATGGGGCCTCTACCATCAATACGGGCAACCAGTTTCTGTGATTCGCCACCCTCAGTGTAAAGAACTTCTTCCTAAAGTCTAATTTAAACCTACCCTGCTCTAGTTTAAAACCATTTCCCCTCATCCTGTCACTAGCATCTAGCATCACTTAACGGAATCAAATTTTGAGATACTGCATCATCCCTTCTATAGTGCTGTGGGCTAAGTATGGATGGTGGAATGACCTCCCATAGGAATACGCATCTGGAGCCTTCTGTGTCTCATTAAGGTATGGTGTACGTGTTGATCTGCATTGGGCAAGAGCCCAACTCACTACAATTCCTATCGATGAGAAGGTGTGTATTAACAGCCTGGCTCCACTGCCTGCTCCCTTCTGTGCTCTCAAGCGCCCAAGGCAGTGTTGGGATTTGTCCTTCTAGGTAGGAGCACAGGGTAGAGGTCTTGGGTGACACAGACTGTAGCACTGGGTTGGTGCGTTGGAAACAAAAAATGTTGAGAAGAAGGTACATGAACATGGTTTAGGGAGGAGAGAAGGGAGAAATATGCCTTTTTTTTATTTTTATGATGTAGAGCGGGTAACTGGAGGATGTAAGGGATAATGCCTCTAGATAACAGTCTGCGCTGAGAGGATGGGGGAGCAGGGGGCAATCAGCTGAATATGAAAACTACTGAAAGGCTGACAACTGTCTAAAAGATCTCCAAAGAAAAGGCACATCTAAAGCCATTGTATGTGTGTTCTTAGGACACTTTTTAGGTGCTTTTCAAATCTTACCTTTATGAACAGATAGTTTTCAGCACACCATTGTAAATGTTTAATACACATGGTTTCCAGATAGAATGTCACAATGTGAGGTTTGGAGATTCAAAGGCAAAGAAGTGATCTTTTCTCTTATCCTGATGGTTGGAAACTGATCTGCTACTGGGACTATGAAAAAAAATGCCATATCATGTGAGTGTGCTGCCAGGTTCTCTACCTGTGTAAACTATCCACCAATTTCAATGATGTTTTGGCAGATGATGCCTGTTGATGATCCAGAGATATCTCTTTTTATGTGTTGGCATGAATTGATGAACTATTCTTGTGGTCTGAATGGAGGTAGGTTATAGTTCCCTGGTTTTTATAATCTCTAATTTTTGCATTTTTCAAACATTACGTTTCCCTTTTAAACTGTCACTTATTTAATGTCTGAACTTGTTATAGTTGGTTTCTTTAAGAGCAAAGAATGCAAACATGATCAAAGGGTTTATAGATCATTCTAGCTATCAATATGATATTAAATAAATAATTTATATCAGTTTATTCAATGATGCATTGAAAATTATTATGCAATGGCATCTGGTTTGGGAAACTTAAGATAAAATCTGAAAGTGCCAGAAGCTCTCCTGTTTTATTTCGGTTTCCCATAATTTTATACAATAACATGTCTAATCTGTTTATAAATATCTTTAGTGCACACAAATCCCATATATTTTCTGGTAACTGGAATAAGGCTAGAAATTTTTTTCTAAATCCTGTTTCAGAGCATGACACTGATTTTATTGGGGGGATATATATTTTTTTTTTTTTTTTAAGATTGCTTTTGTGAATTATTGGTCTATAAAGCAGAAGTATAGCACAATACATCTTCTCCTATTTGTGGATTCCACAGATATGACACTATACGCATGACCTTGTTCAAATATTCCTATTGTAACAGGAAAAAGTAACCCAAACCACTGGATATACATAAGAAATTGCCCTGGCAGTCATAGCTGATTCCTCAGTGTTTAGTGTTTCTTTATCAGATGAACCAGGTTTTTCATTCCAGGTTTTAAATCCCCTAGATGGCACTACAGAATACAGTATTTCAGTGTTTTATACAGTGCTGTTAAATAGACAATGTTAAATAATTTTTCTCTTGAAAAAATAAACACTAATGAGTTGTTTAACAAAATGAAATAAAAGGCGAAGATTTTGTTTAAAACATGTGAGATAAGCTGCATGCTTGGTATTTTGGCGTATCCTCGCGTACAAGAAGTGGGATGGTGTGCTAGACGTGTGCCAGATCACATACAACTCTTTCTGCGAGTGTGGTCCAGATGGTAGCTGTCAGGTTCCAATCCAGACTTGGGCCTCCAGGTCTGAATAGGAAAATAAGTGCGTTCAATCCAAAGGGATTAAAAAAGAAAAACAGGAAAGAAAAACAAGCGCTGTTGTTTTGTACTCGAAACGTACTTGGCAATTGAAAGGACTAAAAATGTATATGGCGAGGAGTTGTTGCTTGAGACCAGGTAAGAGATTTTTAACGTTCTAATTGGCACTTAAATTTCATGCTTTAGTGGCAGGTACCTCACGTGCCGGACCTCGTGGGAATCCTGAGAGTTTGTATTACCCCTGAGCATTTCTTTCGCAGTTGGTATGTCATTGTCTGCAGATCACTGCAGTAAATACCGTACTGTACTGCTGAAAGGAGAGAAAAACATTGCCATCTGCAACTACAGCTTGCAAATTACAGCTTGCAATCGTCTGCTATTAAATAAAGACACTTTAACAATATTTTGGGTTTTAAATTAGCAATTTACATCACAAGACGCGGAAAATACTAGTCTTTTAATACTGCAATTTTCTTTCCTTTTAACCAGGCATCAATATGTATTGAATAAAAAAAAAAGAAAGTAATACAAACCAATGTTTACTTAAACAATAGCCACCGACAGCAAGAGACACACAGATGGAAATCCAATAGCTTCTATCTCAGTGGGAGGTTTCATTTGAGGACCTTGATGGGGATGTGATTGGACTGCAGCACTCTAATTTACGTCATGGAGAATCTATTATGATGCCTTTTTTACTGCACTGCTGTGCCAAACCGGGTCTCCTATGAGAAACTGGTCTCAAGCAGGGAGTGGGAAGTAAAGACTTGGGTTTGAAGGAGAGGGAAAAAAACCAAAACCAAACCAGCAACGTTTCAGGTCCTGAAAATATGGGCTGACTTGCAATAGGCTGCTGTCCCATGGACACAAGTTATGGCAAACCTTTGGGGGTTTTGGCAGGCCTGGNTAGGTTTAGGCTGGACATTAGGAAAACTTCCCAGAAAGAGTGGTCAGTCAGTGGAATGGGCTGCCCAGGGAAGTGGTGGAGTCACCATCCCTGACTGCTTAAGAGTAGATTGGATGTGGTGAGGGATCTGGTGCAGGGGAGAACTTTGTAGAGTAGGGCTGATGGTTGGACTTGATGTTCCCAAGGGTCTCTTCCAACCAAATGATTCTATGGTTCTATGAAAGGGAGAGCAGAGAAGCTATAGGGCATATTTGATGTGCAATGCATATTGCTAAGTGCTATAGACTTAGGAAGGAACAGGATTGCATATGACTTGCCAGCAAATAGCCTGGAATGTCCTTGTTTTGTTTTGTTTTGTTTTTCCTTATTTTTTTTTTTCGTTTTTTATTCTTTTTTTTTATGTCACTGCTTTGTTTCCACTGATAGAATGAAAGATGGAGAGATGGAGAGAAGTTGTCCATTATAATGAGCGCAGCACTCATTCTTTCACCCAGGGAATCCTAGTGTCAGCAAAATGTATGGAGAAATCCCTGACAGAAAAAGCCCTAGATGTAATGGAAAGCGCCAGCAAAGAATTGTATGATGCAAGCATAATTTTCTGTTAAATTCCACCAGATGGTCTGCAAAGACCTATAATAGTGCTTTTCCATTATAAATCTTACAGAATTTTTCCTCCCAGGACTAATCTTGTAATTGCTAATCAGCTAAAGCTCCATGTGCTTCCTTTACCTTTGGGTCCACACAAAGGAGTTTTACTTCTAGTCTGCTTGGCCTTTTGGGGAAAGCACTTTCTTTATTAGCAATCAGAAGATAAATCCACGGCAGGGAGGTAACGTAACATTCCATGTGAAGTTGCAGCCAGAGCCTGCTTGGACATCTGGTAACACACTAACTGTTGTAGGGGGTCCTTTACTTCCACGCACTTTCGTGATACTCCTAAACTTGTGTGTTCATCTTCTTCCCAGTCAGAAGTCAAAAAGCACCAGCCTTTTGGCTAGGTGCTAGAGATCCTTGGTTCTCCTCCAGAACTATTCCTAACTGCCTTTTTCTTCTTTTTTTTCCTGACATCAATGAGGGTTCCTGGTGCCTTGGTTCCCCTGATTTGCCAGCAGGGCACAACAGGGAGCGCCCAGGGTACCCAAATTCTGGTGTGAATAGAGGGCTGGTGGTACATGTGGACATCTCCCTTTATTTCCTTCTCTCTTCTCTCTTCTCTTTTCTCTTTTCTCTTTTCTCTTTTCTCTTTTCTCTTTTTTTTCTCTTTGGTATTCTCTTTTTTTCTTTGCTCTTTTTTTTCTCTGCTTTTTTTTTTCTAATTGTCCCATCCTAAATATCCTAGGATCCCAAAATCCAACCCAGCAGCATACTATATGACCCCTCTGTTGGTACTCTATATATGATGGCAGCAGCAGTAGTGAAATCTCTAGTAGAAACTTAGTAGCTGCTACTCACAGCCTTACTGTAGTATATTTAAATTATTATTTAGGTAATTTTTTCCTTAATACTCCTTTTTTATTTTCTGGAAACAAAAACTGGGTCACAACCATAGGATATACAAATTTTCACAGAAGTGGGGGAAAAAAAGGGAGGAAAAAGTCTTTTAATAAAAAATTAATTATACTGAAATGTAACCAATTACATTCAAGGCCCATGCCAGTCTCAGAATACTGTTTTGTTTTGTTTTTTTCAAAAGTTTTATGAAGTGTTTCTTTACTGTGTATTATTCTCACGGTCCATGCAGAGTAGCTAACAAATTTCAGTTGTTAATCTAGCAAAATCAGTGCTAAGGTAAGACCTCCTTAGATTCCTGCAGTGATTTACTAGCAAAAAGCACTAATGCAATTACTGACTTCCTTTTCTAGACTTTTTAGTCTGATTAGTCATCTCTCTGGTATCATTTATCACTCTGTATTATTATTTCACTTAAGAACTGGTATGGAGATCCTATTGAATTATCAGGTTGGTTTGAATTTGATGTTGGGAGTCCTCTTCAGCTGGTTTCTGTACCTAATTCAACTGGTTTTGCTGCTTCAGAAACAGCATGCCAGAGAGCATTGTTCTTGGCTTTTTATTAGATGCTATTTATAGTGCCTTTTGTGGTAAGGATCAGTGGGTAATGGATGGATTTTCATTGCTGTGCTGATTATGGACACTTTCATTTAATTTTTAAAGGCTTTAAAAGGTTTGGTTTGGTGTTTGATTTTTATTTTTTTTAACTGACTATATATCCTGTCATTAGATTTCCTATGACAAAATGCACACAAATTCCTGAAGCGTTTTAAACAGTTGAGAAATACCATTAAACTACTGCTAATATTTGGAACAAAAAAATACAACTGCTTCTACCTTTGGTAAAGAATACTCAGTCTCTTCTGAACCACTGTTTCTATATGAAGATTATGTATATGTTGCTTAAAGTGTGGAATTGCTATAATTTTTATATATGTTTATTAGGTGGCTGTGCCTCATGCTGAAGACTTCATATAGTTCTCAGCTTGAGTTAAATATATCCTTTTCTTTTTCAAGTCCTGGCCATTATTTCCTGTTCTATTAGGAATATGAAAATGGTCTGCGGACTGCTGAGAAAAGGGGAATAAAATGTGAATGTTTACATTTGTGCACATATAATACCTATGACACGGCTTTTGATATGAATCCCTTGGGCTGGCTGGAGGCCAGTTTATTTCCTAACCTATCATAGAACAGCTGGAGGCCATGTGGAACTGCAAACTTGCCAAATCCAACATTTTTGGCTCATGGGAGTTTGGATCAGAGAAAATGTGGCCATCCAAGGCTACCTCATACAGAAGCATAATTTAGACACGGTTCCTGTAATCCTGTCAAAGACAGTCTGCATTATCACAGGCTGAAGGTTGTCGTTCTGAATGATCTGGAGAAAATCTTGATTAAAAGTATTATCTAAAAGATGAACTTAGTTTGATAGAATTTTCCCAGATCTCCAGTTCCGGTTCAGAGAATGAAGGGGAGAAAAAAACCACAACAACCCAACAAAAAAAGACTTTTAAAGAGAATAAAAAGCTCAATAAAAAGGCAAATACTGTATCTTGGAAAAGGACAGTTTTTCTTTTTTACATCTATGATGGAATACAGATTATGCTGATGCTAATCTTAAAACTGGTGGGCAGAAGACTGGATGTTCTCATCCCTGGTGACTCAGAAGGAGAGCAGGACATGATTCTTCTTTAAACCTTCTCCTGTTTTTTATTGGTTTGAATGTCTCTGTAAAGGCAGTTATAAGATGATGCCTTGCTCCTCTTGATGTCTGCTGTGTGGAGTCTATTCCATGCAAACTTTCAGAACGTGACCTTTTAGAGTGTGTGCTACAGTTTAGAATGTAGTAGGAAAAGGTAATTTTGTAAATAGTTTTTGAAAGGCGCTGCTTTGGGAGTTCAGATTCTTGGCAAACTTCAGTGCACAGATACCAGTGTTACAGACACTTCAGAAATAATAATAATACATCTAGATTACACAGATATTGGCCCAAAGGACTGAGTGTTATTGCCAAACTCTAAAGTGAGAACAGGGCTGTGCAGATTCCCCATGCAGCTTGTGTTTAATTTTACAGGAGACATTGTTTTAATTTTTCTAATGATCCCCGATATAGAAATTATATTCTAATCAGTGCAGGAGTCCAAGAAATTTTGTGTACATGCCAGCAAAAGGGTCCTCTAAATATGAAATAGTTTTACTCAGTAGTATAAATATCTTCTGGAACTTGATTAGAAGATAGTGTTGAAAAGCATATCTTAAATTTTTACTACAGATTTTTACTACTGATAACCTCTAAGAAACAGGCAGTAGTTCCAACAACCTTTCTTCGCTTGAAGATAATCTTCTCATATATACTTCTCTTCTTACCTGTACTCTTCCTTAGAGTCAGACAGGCAGCTGGCTCCCTGGAAGGTATTCACAGGTCTGCAACAGGCTTCTACTTTTTTCCATGATACTGTATCCTGCGGGTTGAAACTCATTAAAGTGCAGGAACATTCATGATTTTGAATCATCTCCAGGGCTCACCAAGCCACAGCTGCAAGGCTGGCAAGGCTTCAGCATCTCCAAGGGGTCCAGACTCTTCTTGAGCACAGGTAAGTTGCCCAGAGTTACCAGAACTTGATTTCCAACCTCTCTCCTTGAAACAGTGCTCTTCTTTTCTTGATACACTGATATTGTGGTGGAATACATAGTCACTTGGGGAGTAGGTCCAGATCCATGGATGGCCTCACTGTCAGTAGATAAACCCTGTACTTTCCATCTTTCACTGCAGGCTACCTGGTGCTAAGGAACTTATCCTGCTCAATCTGGTCTACTGTGTGTGTGTGTGTGTGAAGAACCAAAAAAACTCTATGACAGGAAAAACTGGGGGGAAAAAAACCTTGAATCTGCCACATCTAATTAAGTGAATCCATCCAGGATTAGGTAGTCTTGGGATATTGGCCCTGACTGCAGATAAGTTTGTGCTTTTTTTAAACTAAGTGTGTGTTGAATGAGAACTGGAAGCTGTATTAGTGTCGTCTTCATCACAGTTTGAGCATTGTCCTTCCTGTCCTTTTGACATACTTGCAAAATGGCCTCAAGAAGGGAAATGCAGTCCTGAGCTGTTACCCTTGCTCTGTGGATGAAGGAGGGTGTTTTGCCCCTTCTCTGTGAGGCCTCCTAGAGCTTCCTTCCATCACCAGAGCTGGCCATCCCCTTGCACCTACATGACTGCACTTTTGGGCTACCCACCTCAGTCTTGGTGGCCTGAGCCAGTAGTCACCTCTTGTCATGGCTGAAGAGGTCACTGAGTTCCTCAAAGTGACCTCTTCACAGAACCCCTTTTATAGATACTTTCTGCTCCACCGCTTTGAGCACTTCTGATGTAACTTTGGGATAGCTGAGAACTGTTTAGTGACATCAGTAGTGCTCCTCCTCTGCTTTGCAGAGTCCTGAAGATATCTCTGTTAGTTCAGGGAAGGAAGAAATATGTGCATATCTCTTGAGTACGGTTATGCTGTATAAATCTCGCATTTAGGTGCTGGGGGGTATTGGCCAAAGATCTCCAACTACATCAGATATCAAAAGCGAAGGAATTCTGATGACATAATATTCAACAGAGTATCCTTAGACTGGTTGGAAAGCTCTTTTGGAGCAGACTTGAGTACTTCTTCAAAGTGCCACATAGTGACACAGAGATCTACTTTTAATGGGAAGTTATAAAAAAAAAAAAAAATAAATAATCCCACTCCTGCACATTTCACATTTGGCAATTAGCTTTTCTTTGCTATTACCTGCACTGCTGCTGAGGCAGATGGCACTGTCTAGTTCCTGTCATCAACTGATGAACTTCAGCTGTCTCCAAAAGATGCTCTTTAAAAAGAGCTTCTGCAGGAAGAGAAAATGTGACCCTGTTGTGCCAGTGCTAAGAATCAGGGTATTGGTTAATTGTCTGACAGACTAGCAATCACACAATGATGATGGGCACCTGCGTGTTACTGGAAGTTAGCTACTGAATATAGCCATTTTTCTTCTATTCCCAGGGGGAGGAAAATAAATATGCTCGTATGTGTTTTTGTTCAGAGCTCAAACGGCCTTGTCTATTGTCAGGCGTTAATTTAACAGGATTTTGTTCCTCGTTCAGATTGAGTCCCATGCGGGTTTTATGAATAGATATATGGAAAATGTTTTATTCCATGTTACTTTCAAATCGTAAAACAATATTAAAAAAAAAAATATTCAGCTACACCTTTGGGACTGACAGGGTCCCAAGGCATGAGAAGCAGAAAGTAGGGTCAAGAATTTTCTTCCTCCCTGGTTTTGCTGCTAGAATTGGTAGCTCTAGTGCAGTGGAAAGAGATTTCTTTAAGGTTTGGCCTTTCTGCCAGAAAGAGACTGAAAGGTGATTTACCAACCGCAGAACATTCAGGGGGCCCTTGAGACTACTGGTCTCCAGGTGAGCATTTGATTTACTTGTGCCAATGAACAATCCTAGTCCTATGTGCTGAGTTGTACTTCATAAAAGGCTCTTATTACCCATGGAGAATCTTATATTTTCAAAGACAGGAGTACTGCCTACGCGTCAGTACGCCAAATGAAAGGGAAATACTCCAAAGTTGTAGCTGTCAGTGCTCAATAAGAGATTAATATAAGATCCTACAGAACATTTGGCATCATCGAAATAAATTACTTTTAAGACTGTGTAATGAAGGTCTGGGTACTTACATTCCATAGACTGCATTCTTTAGAGTCAGAAAGTGTTTGCAGACTTGAAAGATGTTTCTCATCTACATTATTGTTCGCAGTAGATACAGAGGTCTCAGCCCCATTGTACTTGGCATTGTGGGAAAAATAATGAAGACAGACATTTTTTCTGAAGGACTATTATGATGGAGCTAGAAAATACTTTCTAAGAGGTAGAAAAATGTTGAATGTGTTTATTGTAAGTATTTTCATGTAACAGGAGTTTTCTCCTCCTGCAACTTAAAGACTGCAAGAGTGGAGGTCAAACTCCTCTCCTATATACTTGCAGAATCTTGCCAAAACTATTTTTTATGCAAAAACCCTAGGTTTGTCTTAGAAAATGTGAGATGGCCATACCTTTTGCTAAGATGTTTGGCTGCTAAACAGTTAACAACATTTAATATGGCTCCATAATTTATTATAATATTTAGTATTCTTTCTCTTGTGTGAAACACAGATATATGGTGTGGGACAGAACAGAACTTTTCCCTTTATCTAAAAAAATGTTTTACTGCCTCTCCATCATTTTACATTTTCATAGTGGCTTAGGTTTTATGTGGAGGAGATCCACTGGATATGTCTGTACTGCTCATAAAGAGAGGTCCCTGAAGAGGTTTTTGGATGCAACGTGCTCTGTGTCCTGCTGGACTGCCATCCACGTATCCGAAACACCGCCTTGAGTGCAAGCAGTGTGCCTCGAAGCACGCAAACCTGCCTGGCACACTTCCACGAGCAGGCTGCGCATAAAGCTTTGGTTTCCATTTTGGGCCAAATGTCTGTTTTTGAGGATGATTCTTAGGTAATTCCTACCCCAAAGAGCAAATTACATCAGAGGCAACAGATGATTACAGTTGTTCAGGACCATATTTTTTTAAAACTTAAATTGTAAAACTGAACACGAAGGGAAAAGTTCATTCTAGCTAAAGTCTTTGAAGAAAGATGGTTTATTAATAGGTAAATCTCCTTTACTAAGAAAATACATGTGATTTCATACATGGAAGCTAAACTCAAGGGATGGCAGGTAAATTATTCTGAGGCTGCTATGGGTCATAGTTGCTTGGTAGACTGTGGGATTCCTTCTGACTGGAGAGAAAGAAATTTGGGGTGATATTTCTAGAGCTAAGTCCACAGGATTTTAAAATTATCAGAGTAAATTTCACCAAAGCCAATACTATCTATTTTGAATCTAATTTGCCTTTCAGAATTTTTCTAGGATTGAAGTTTCAAGGAATAAAATTAGTCACTTTGCAGACTCTTCATGCCTGGACTTCAGACCACAACCTCCAACTTCCAAAATGGCCTGAAATCTCTCTTTTTTTTCATCAGCAGAGACAGAAGAACCTTGCTTCTGGGACTGCAGGCAGTTTATGTTAGCAAAAAGGGAAATTTGGTAAATGTAATTCTGGAGATAGCCATGACAATACCTTAAACCAGAATGGGTTATAGTGGAAAATAATGAGCTGTCTAGAAACTGTCAGCTTTTTTCTTGGTCTGTGTCAAATATTTTTGATTATTGATTTTACCTTGACTAGTACCTGAACGATTTCTGTGGACATCCTGCCCTTGATTTTTGGTGGGATCCTTGGTAAAGCATTCTTCAATGGGAAAAATTATAGTTACTTACAAGAATATTGTAAAGATAAATGGAATTGATGTTATGAGGCAGTGCTGAAGAGGGCTGTACAGTTAGTTGGTTGACGAATTATGAATTTGGTTAGAAATGCTGTTTCTGACAGTCCTTTCATTCAGTGGAGAAGAAAAAAAAAGGTTAAAGTTTTTTGCAGCTTCTGTAAAAGCAAAGAGAAAGTGTGATACTCAAAATGGAAAGGTGCTCAGCTTAGAGAGGTGTTTGCAATAAGTAGCTTTTCAAAATTAATGAGAAATATCCACGTAAGGGGGATTTTAATAAGCATTCTCTTGCTGAGTTCTCCATTTTTGATTAATTTAAAATAAGACATCCAGGTTTAATGTATCAAAAGGCAGCTACATTCCAATTTTAGCTGTTGGATTTTTGCACGGAATCATGATTTTTATTTAAATACGTGCATTCGAATCTCAAGGACATAATAGTTCTACTGGAAGAGTCTGTTTACATTTTCTGTGCAATTTTTTTCTACTTCACAGAGCTTTGTGGTTTGATTGCATCAAGTCTGGTAACTAACCGGCTGAAGGAACGGCTATCATTCTCGAAGTAAAAGCACTAATTAAGAGTTATATTAACTAGCTTAAAATATGACTGATTTTTCTATCAGTAGTGATACATGGAAATGTTTTAAGTCTTTCTTACATCAGACTTTGACTGTAAACCCAAGATTTTTGCCTAGCAACTGATAGGATATAATCTACCACTCCTTCTAAGAAGCAAAACTGTGTAGTCGTAGGTGTCTGAGCACCAGAGGACGGGTAAGATAGCAGAGTTTGGAAGCCTTAAACAAGTATATCCTCTGCTAGTCCATCATCATTGGAGAGGCTGCTTTAACTTTACTTTTATCAGTACGTTGTGTTGTTGGCAGAATGTAAAGCGTCTGTAGGACTTCTAACCTTTCAACATGGGCTGCTTCACAAGCTAAATAATCTTCTGGGTAAAACCATCATTTAAGCCCCTGTTGTATTGCTATTTCACTCCCTTGGAGAAGATAACATGGTAGGTTGAATTATCTGGTAGAAAATTGTCAAGAATTATGTGGTGAATGACAGCTACTGTGCTAGCGCTCTGTGATGGATTCTGAAAGGCTGATGGACATTTTAGAGTGAGCAAGAACATTTTCTCAAAGTATAAATTAAAAAAAAAGTTATACAATTTAAAAAAAAAACCCCAAACACCTACCAGCAGTATGAAGAAACTATTGCTTATTTCTATATTCCTTGAGCCAAACGCCTGCTCTGGAATCATCTTATTTCCTCAGTAATAGCTAATCATACCGGAGGAACTAAATTGCATGTATCCCTTTACTTAACTTTGTAGAACACATAGGCAATTATGGGAACTTAGAAAGGTTATATTGGCCATCAGTCATTCTAGTTTTATACTTTATTCACCCTGTGGTGCCTTGTAATTGTTTCTTAAATGACCTTATTATGTTTGTGCAACACAGAAAATCGCTTCCTTCACTTGCTTAAAAATTACACGGATTCCATGTGTTCCTATTCATTAATTTTTACATGCAGATGGCTTAAATTACTTATTATAAACTGTACTTCCATGGGGTGCCTACACTAATTGGTAAGCCGAATTACCCACACCAATTGTTTTGTGTGGCCGTAGAATTTATTTCTACCTGTGCACAGACGTTGTCCCCAGTGGGCTCGTGCATGCCCTAGCACTGCAGGCACTTTGGTGTGTCTTGGAGCCTTCGGAAAAGGGAAGGAGTGCAGGCCACGTGCCTCTGACTTCAGTTTCGGCCTGAGTATTCCTTGTCACAGGTTTTTTTTTCCGTTTTGCTCCTGCTTGCTCAGGATAAATAACTTATTACGTGTCGGTTTCTGGCAGGGCAAGCTGAATTCTGCCTTGTAAAAAACAAACCACTGGACTAAATTACAGAATCACAAAATATCAGGGATTGGAAGGGACCTTGAAAGATCATCCAGTCCAATCCCCCTGCCAGAGCAGGAACACCTAGAGCAGGTCACACAGGAACGCCTCCAGGCAGGTTTGGAATGTCTCCAGAGAAGGAGACTCCACAACCTCCCTGGGCAGCCCCTTCCAGTGTTCCCTCACCCTCACTGTGAAGAAGTTTTTCCTCATATTCAAGTGGAACCTCCTATGCTCCAGCTTGCACCCATTGCCCCTCGTCTTATCATTGGATGTCAATGATATCATTGGATGTCAAATTACAGAGGACGTGGGACTTTTTTGACCCTGAAGTATATTTCCTGTATCTCACCATTATGTAGCTGAGTAGGTGGTATCCAATAACATTGCTATATACTTTAAATGTTTTGGTGGGGGTTTTTTTAGTTTTTTGTTTTTTTTCCTTATGTTACTGCAGTAGTGCTGAGAAAGATTGATTCTGTGAAATGGCAGTGAATTACGTCTGAAGAACTGAGTCTGAAGTCACCTAATCAAGTGACGTTATCCCCTTGTTATCACCCTCCCCAAGCTTTACCTGGCACCACCAACCAGTAGAAAAAGCTGCTCTTTTGTGGGAAAGATAAGCTGAAAAACCACCGATCACATTGTGCTGAAGGTAATTAATGATTGTACAACTAAGTACAATATCTTCATGTTGTATCTGCCTTTTAAAATCACCAGGAGTAGGGAATGCTCATCAGTTTTCTGTGTCAATGACAGACATAGGATGGGCTTTTTCTTTTTTTTTTTTGTGAGGAAGGATTTATTTCGTGGAAGATAATTCTGTACCTTCTTTGTGACTGAGAGCTTGGGGCTTCCTGCTGTCAGTTCTCAAGTTAATCTTAACCTCTAGTAACAGAGAATATATTGCTTCTGGGATGCCTGATCAGGAAAGCAACCTTTGCCTTCCCTCTCTCCCCAGGAATGGAAGGTTATAACAGCAAGAGGAAAATAATTTTTCTTCTTATTGCACCAGTCTTACCACTCAGAACATTAGCCCTAATGCGGCTTGGTGTGTTCTGCCGCTGTCATCATCGGTAGTCTGTCCCCAAAACTACAGGTTTTGAAACCGAAATGTGCTTGTAGATGACAGCATGGACTCTTTATATTGAGCCGTGCAGAAGGGGATGCAGGGTTCAAGGTACAGGAATTGGTGGCCTACCACTGCCAACTCTCAGCTGGGAGGCAGAAAATATGCACTGGGCTTCCTCTCCTTTTTCCTATATGTACTCAGTGTCTTTCCAATGCAGAATGCATAGGCAGTCCTGAAAAGAGAAACCAGACTAGAAACCAGAAAGAAGACTAACATCATCCTGGCTTGTATCAGGAATAGTGTGGCCAGCAGGAGTAGGGAAGTGATGGTGCCCCTCTACTGGGCACTGGTGAGGCCTCACCTTGAGTGCTGTGTTCAGTTCTGAGTCCCTCACTACAAGAAGGACATTGAAGTCCTGAAGCGTGTCCGGAGGACAACTACCTGAAAGGAGGGTGTAGAGTGGTGGGCGCTGGCCTCTTCTCCCAGGGGAATAATGACAGGACCAGAGGAAATGGTCTGAAGCTGCGCTAGGGGAGGTTTAGAATAGATATTAGGAAAAAATTACTTTACTGACAGAGTGGTCAGGCACTGGAAGAGCCTGCCCAGGGGTCACCCATCCCTGGAGGTGTTTAAGAAATGAGTAGGTGTGCCACTTCAGGGCATGCTCTAGTGGCTGAGATTGTAGGGAGTGAGTTGTGTTTTTGTGTGTGGTTGGACTTGGTGAACTCAGAGGTCCTTTCCAACCATAACAGTTCTGTGATTCTGTGTTGCTCTTCTGCTTAATGGAAAACATTGGTAACATTACAAAATTTTTTTAGCCAGGGGTTAGGACTTGAGATTTCACAGAGAAGACGCTGGATTCCAGTGTAAACTCTACACCCAGTAAGCCTTAGTTTCAGATAGATGTTCCAGACACACAAAACCACTGATCCAGTGTGTTTATGACCACAGCAGAGGTAGGATTCCACATGCAACTCTTTTTTTCTCATTCCAGTTTTTGTAATTTTTTTTTTAACTTAACGCAATGGGTTTGTGAGTGGGTGCCATTCCCAAGCACTTGAGTTTCTAAGGTACTCTGATGGCTGGGCTAGGACTTCAAATTTCACCTGCAGGACTGAGCACCTGAACGTCAAAAGCAGGGATGCTCGATTCTTCCAAAGCAATGCTATTTTCTCAATATAGACTTGGTTGGGTTTTTTAATTTTATTTTTTCCTTTTAATTAAATTGCTACTGTAGAGAGGGACAAATCCATGTAGTCTTTGTGCACCATTGGGATACTTAATGTTTTACCTATTTGTTAGATCTGGTAATTCATATATACTAATTCATATATACTTCTATGACGTACTGTGAGAACACATTCATGTATGTAGATGCATGCTCTGGTATTATGGTGGTGAGGTAAGGAAATCCCACGGATATGAATGTGAATTTGCTGGAGCTTTGTGGAGAAATGAAAATGAGTAGGATGAGATTATTGCCCTTTTAATCCACTCAGCTGTAGATGCTACTGATCAGATTTGTGCATCTATTTCTTCACTGAGCAGTTGTGCGTAGGCAGATATCTTGCAAATGTCTTCTAATGTACGTGGACAAATTGCTGACACGGAGCATTTTACAAAGTTTAAAACATTAATTGCGTCATGGTTTCATCTTCACTTATGACCCATATGCTTTTTAAAATATAATGAATTACTTTGTTGTAATCGCTGTCCTGTTTTCTTTCTTTGATCTTATTGTTCTAGTATTCTTGTATAATAAGCTATGATAATATAACAGTATAATACATTATATAATTAGAAAGATAGGATAATTTAAAATTATATATAATAAGATATTTGTTATTATAAGAAGATATCTAATAATATATATCAGTGATTTAACATGGTCACTGGAAATATGACGTACATCTTGCTGCTGAAGCCAGGGGTCAGTAAACTAATACATAATACTTTCATGTGTCACAATGCTTTTAAAGCAGATTTTTTATTTCAGATCACAAAAGGTACTTTGAATTAAGCAAGAACACAGAAAGCAGAGACTTTTTCCATAAGAAAGAAACTTCAAAAAAAGATATGAGAAAACAGAAACTTACTTTCAAAAAGGCATAATATATTTTCTGAACAATATACAGTACCTTATCTTAATTGAATAGTTTTATCCTGCAACCATTTATGGAATAGCAGAGTACAGAATGAGGTAAAAACCTCACACATATTCAGTTTTCTTGGTCTAATTTGCAAAGCTTAGCAAATTAGATTCCGCAAGAAAGAGCCAACCTTTGCCCTTTGCAGACTATTTATTATTTTCATTTTGAGATGAAACTAAAATAACTTCTGACTCTTTTCTTCATAGTCAAACTGTTGAACGGTGATTTTTTGTTTAAACATACAGCAAGAATTATGCTGAAAAAGAAGAAGAAAAAGAAAAACAAGTATGTGTTTTGTTTTCTCAGAAGCCAGAAAAGAGAGTGAAGCTGTACTACAAATGCCAACTCAGAAGGAAATACAGGACTGTTTAATCTGTTGAGAATTTGGCAGACAGTGAGTGAATACCCAGCAACAAGGAAGAAAATAGGTTCTTTAATATTTTATTAAAAAAACCCAACAAACCCAAACCCAAAAAAGCCAGGATTTGGTTGGTGTCCCCTAAGAAGACACAGGGGCTTTGCTTACAACCCTGCCCACAAGGCATTGGACCAACACTGCTCAAATTATAACAACACTTTCCTTCATTAGCTTGAAAGATGGTGATAGATTAAAATACAGACTTGGTCCACAGTGAGGACAGGTTCTTCCCCATGGCTTTATTCCGGGGATCCTTCAGAGTGCAGTGTTACTCCCCCCAACCCTGCTCATACTGTTGTCCAGCCTTCACTACCCATTCACCATGAGTAATATTTATTATTCAGCTTGGTATTAACATCCCACCCCCACATCCTGTCCTATCCCTTTCCATCCCCAATCATTTTAATACTACGGCAAAACTAAGATTCTCCCTCACAATCTAAAACAGATGATAGAATATTCAAATTATGCATGAACAATATTTACGAATATTTTTCCCCCTTAGGATTCTGGTAAAATAAAAATCACAAATTCAAATTCAATTTACAAAATAGGCTGCAGAGGCTAAAGCAGTTTTTAAAAGCCTGAAAAAGCATCTGAGTCCCCCAAAACTTATCGTCTTTTTATCCTGTGGATTGTTCTTTATTTTCCTCTTTGTCCAGTTGCCAATGCATTTTCCAAGTGATAGAGCTTCTAATATTACTCCTAGAGGAGTAACAAGGTGAATAATTCCCCAGTCAGGATGATTTCCAACCCCACAATCCCCCCCCCAGTATTTAGCAAAATAATCAAATGAAACGCCGTCCTTAATTTTATCTCATTATTCTTCCCGGAGCTATAACCTTTTTTTTTGTCACTTGGAATAGTGCCTCTCCTTCTGTAATGCTTTCCCATGAAAAATTTGTAGGTTATTATTGCTCTCCTTAGTTGTTGCTTAGCTAAGTGATATATGTTTGACAGACTGTAATTGCACGAGCCCCTGGGAAGTGAAACTGCCAAGTCGCACACAGCTCTATTTGGGATACGTATCGCAAGGTGTGTCAAACGCAGCCAGATGTAGCACATAAACAAGAGGGGAAAAAAAAACCCTCAGTTTCTGGCTAAAGGAACAGAAGGGGAGGGACTATATATAAATATATATAATTACATCTATATAAAGCCAGTTATAAAAATCTCAGTTATTTTCTAAAGGTCATTAGTGAAAAAAATACATGCACCACTAGATTCACAAGCACTTGTTCATTCACTGGTCTCCCAAGTAACAGAAGGGTCCCTCTGTCCGTTCAGCTCCCATGTCAGGGGACAGGACAGGCTATGAAGATCAGGCACAGGGTTGAGGCAGATGACCACGTTGATCAGCCCTGGTTTGCATGCAGCCATCCCCTTTTATGCCTGTTTATGTCTAATCACAGAATGGTTTGGGTTGGAAGGGACCTTAAAGACATCCAGTTTCAACTCCCCTGCCATGGGCAGGGACACCTCCCACCAGTCCAGGTTGCTCCAAGCCCCATCCAGCCTGGTCTTAAACACCTCCAGGGATGGGGCAGCCACAGCAACCTGTTCAAGTCTGGGCAACCTGTTCAAGTCTCTGGCCACACTCACAAGAAAGAATTTCTTTCTAGTATCTCATCTAAATCTCCCCTCTCAGTTTAAAACCATTACTCCTCGTCCTATGGCTCCACTCCCTGATCAGGAGTCTCTCCCCATCTCTCCTGTAGCCCCTTTAGGTACTGGAGGGAGTTCCCTCTTTGTTTCTGCCTTATCCTTCTCTCCTAAATTTTCCTTCATAAATTCTGCATAGTTCCACAGAAATGCCCACTATTCCCCTTCTTGCCAGTTAAAAAATAGAGGCTGAGCCTCTGCAAAGCTGTGCCTGGGGTTTCTTAATGGTCCACCAATTAGAAGCTGGAGACTTTTGGTCTTTGTCATTGTCTCTATTATCCTTTGTGCCTGCCATGTTTGTCTTTCTGTGTTATCCCTTCCCCCTTTACTTATTATCTCATTTTGCACTGAAAAGATACCTGATCAGATAACCTCAAGCAGCAGATGTTCTTGCCTTCCACAGACCCTTGCAGAAGTCAATACTGTGAATCACAGAAAATGAACAAAAAAGCCCTGAGAAGTGAGTGAGCTGCAAGGTGGGTGAAGTGAGAGACAAAGAAAGATCTGAAGAGAAGAGAAATGGGATTTACAAAGCAGTATTTAAGATCAGTTTCCAGTATTCAAAAATAACAAAACCACAAAAAAGAGCCTGGTCTTTTGTGACCTGAAATTCTTGTAGATCATGTCTTTTTATATGAAATATTTGGGGTCATTCTTATTTGCATGTTAATGTTATAATAATTACAAGGTCATCCATATTAGACATTACTTTCTAATATTATTTTTTTTTTTCTGCAAAGCCCAGAGGTGAAAAGGATTCATCTGACCAAGTGTCATCATCTGCAGCTCAGCTATTCATCCTGGGCTTCTGCTGCATTGGTGGGGAGAAATAGGCACTTCTTGGGTGCAGCGTATCTCATCCTAAAATAGACTTCTGAAATAGATCAGAGGAGCCATGCTTTAAAATTGCCTAATTCTCTTCATTGACTATGAAGTCAGCCTAGGGGGTTAGCTGAGATGTAGATGTCTACAGTCTACATGTATTAAATTAGGTGAGATGAATCCCACCCTTCATTTATTTTTCAAAGAATATAACTTGAGATTGTCACATAATGATATGAGTATGAGAGATGGGCCTTCAAGAAAAGCATTAAGTGTCATAAGGATGGTGATAAAATCGTGAGAACTGGTAATAACGCTTATGCACAGTAGTGGTTTGACGCTGTCAGGGTCACACGCCTATAATTGTGTGATATTGGAAATGGGCAGAGTGCGTGAAAAGTAATGTGTGCTGCACTTAAAAGTTTAATAGGGTAGTGGAACAAAATGTAACATCAGAGCTAAAGGAATAAACAAGTGCTTTCCTCTCTCTGCTGAGTCCTTCTCCACTGCTGCTTCAAAGTCCAAGCTTTTGTCCTCAGCGTTGAAAGCTTGTAAAACTCCTCTCCACTCCCTCATCTCTGCTTCAGACACGAGAGCAAAAAGCTAAGAGAGATAAACCGAGGAACTGAAAAAATCTGTGGTCCAAAGAAGTAATTCAAAGAACTGGAAGGACAAAGAAAGAAATGAGAGAAGAGGAGAAGGGGGAACAAAGAGAGGACAGTGAAATCCGAACAAGGGAAACAAGTGTCCTGTCATTTTCGAGGCAGTATTGTCTGGCTACATGTAAACCAGGTTTCTGGTGGCTAATACAATAGACTGTCCCCAGCTTGCTGAAGTTGTCACTTGACCACTTCATTGTCTTTTATATTTCGCTCTCTCCTGTCCTATATTTTTCTCTCTTCCATTTTCTTCCTGTCTATAATTCCCGTATGCCTTCTAACACCATAATACTTAAAAGCCTCTGTCAGTCTGTCTGCCCTCGGCTGCCAATTGCTATTGTTTTCACCTCACTCCAGCTAAGCTCATTGAGTTGCTTTGGAAAGAGCTCAACCCATCCATACCTCTGGAGGCAGAGCAGCACAACGGAGACAGATGACAGCCAACAGTGAGGGAAGCCCAGGCCAATGGAAACATACAAACCCCTATATCATTTAAATGAGGAAGGCACAAGGCAGAGAAGAAGCAAAGCAATTCTTTTGTGATCAGCGCAGGAACCACGAGCAGTGTGCCAGTTACAGCAATAAACTGGGAAAACGAGTACCGACTGGAGGTTAGCTCTGTTAATTATCACAACTGAAAATGAGATGAACAGCCAAAACTGTGTGGAAAGGGGTAGCTACAGTGTCTCAGACACCTGCTTTTCTTAATCCACTTTCATTTGGAAGCAAAATTGCTGCCTTTTCAGTCCAATACATACCAACAAATAGGAGCAGGTGACTGAGCTGATGACTGAAACTAAATTTGGGAGCAATCATTCTCACCCAGGCTGTCATGAGACTGACTCTTCCTTCAGACACCAATTTTCTATGTCGTGTTGGTGCCCCATGGCACCCATGAATTTTGGTTCCCCACTGTACTCTCCTTGCATAACAGAGGAGAAGAAACAATCTCATTGCCAAAGAGCTTGCTCTAAGCCAGTTTACCATGGGAGATAATTTTTCCATAATGAGCATGTGTGTTCTTGCACTGCTCAGGTTCACATTAGGTCACTAAATGATTCTCCTATTCCCCTACTTTCTCTCCAGATGACAGCATGGATTTTGGAAGCGAGATTTGCCCTTTATGAAGGTTATGCTAAGTCTGGAGTGTAGCCAGACCTCTCCCTTAAATGTGAGGAGTTTTAGGGACGAAGGTTTCTGTATTGAGGCCATAATGAGTTCCAGCTGAGAGGCCAAAGAGTCAGAGGATGATGGTGAAGACCAAAAACTTCAATGACATACTGCATCACAGCAAAAACCAGAAGTAATGGGGAACTGGGATACAGAGGAGCAGAACTGAAGAGGCGCTGGCTTACAGATACTATTCCATCTCTAGATGTCTTCAAGATCAGGCTGGATGGAGCTTTGAGCAACCTGGTCTGGTGGGAGGTGTCCCTGCCCATGGCAGGGGGGTTGGAACTTGGTGATCTTTAAGGTCCCTTCCAACCCAAACCATTCTATGATTCAAAATTAATGAGACTTATCGGTGTTCAGAGGAGAGAGTACGATGTAGGGATAGATATCTTTAGGGATAGAATTATAAGGTGGTACTTGCTTTTTTGTGTGTGATACGATAATTTGATATCCCATTTTTTGTCTTTAATTCCTGTCTCAAAACAACCCTAATTTCTTGGGGAAACAGGAAAAAAATATGTCTCCACAAACATATGAAATGGAGTCTGACTTTTCTGGAGATCTGAGACTCCAAGAGGTTGTTAGGATGTATTCTGGAGTACTCAGAGATTTCTGAAAGCTACTGGAGCAAATTACTGACCAATATTTTTCTTCAAAATCCTTGTGAAAAGCTTTTTCTTACCATTGCCAAGAGGGAAATAAATGCTTTCTGAAGATGCGGCAAGTCTTTGGAATCATAACAGTAGCTACTTCATATAAAAAACATGAAAATATGTATAAAATAGTAAAATACCTAAAACGGAAAATATATAAATACGTGTTTATGTCTGGTATCTGTTATAAACTGCTACTAAATAACTCCTATGATATTTTAAAACTTCTGTATGAGTCCGAGGTTCACCCAAGATTTGAGTTAAACTCCATTATACACCTAATAAAAGCAATAGGATTTAGCTTCAGAAAAAAACAACCCAAACCCTTGATGATTTTTTTCAAAGCAATTCTCTTCATTATATTACTCCTTAGGTAAGTTTTCCTGCAACTGTTTTGAACTAGAACCAATGCAGAAAAGCAAGCAGGTGAGAGTTGCAAACTGATAAATAAATTGCTGACATTAGGAATATTTATTTTAGAAGAGGGGAAAAAAAATAATAAAAAGGGTGTGCTCACTTTCTGTAGTAAAGGCTCAATTTGACTCTTTTCATGCTCTTGTACTCAATCATATGTTGTAAATCTGTGGAACAGTCACTGTAAAACAAATAGTGTTGCAGTCAGCCTGTGTATTTCTTTCAAAGAAAGCATTCTTAGCAAGTAATACATTGATTTAATATAAAGGGAAAAAAAAAAAAAAAGAAGGGAAAAGGGAGCAAACACTGACAGTTTGTGGCTCTGTTCTGCCACAAAGCCCTGGAAAGGACCCCTGCATAATTTCTCAGTCCCGTGTATGGTCTATTCCTTATTCCTTGAAAAAAACTTGGATTGAAGTTAGTTCTTCCTCGCTCCTGCCTCCTCTTTTCTTTGCCTTCCTCCTCCTTGTCCCATTTTCTCTCTCACACACAGATCTCTAATTCTAACCTAGAAATTAGATTTTCTTTTGACTACGATGCCCAGAGTTCTGGCTTGTACATTATAGCCGAATCCGAGTACCTCATGCAAAACAAAGCATTTTTTTTTATCGAGTCTTTTGCAGTATCTCAGCCCATTCTGTACAGCAGCAGACGCGAGACCCCTGGATGTCAGTCAGAGGCTCTTCTGTTCTGCAGCGCTCTCTGGGCTTATTAAACACCTGCATCCAAAAAGGTACCCATCTGTGGACTGCTGCCTTATGAATAAGATGGGTACAGTTGTCTTCTGCTGACCCAGATTCCTCTTTTTTGGTTCGTATTTGCAGGCACCGCCTGTGGAAGTCTCTTGCCATCATTGGGAGGCCACGGCTCTTTCGATAAGGCACTGCACTTTTGGACTTTTTGATAATCTATAACCCTGGGGAGTGAGGTGGGCATCGATAAGACGTTGCTCTGTGAACTTCTTACTGGGACGTGGGGAGGTAGCCTGTTTATAACCCCTAGCTACGGCAGCGCGCGAGGCGGTTTTGTTGTATCCATCACAAAAGAGAATGATTTGAAGGTTACCTCTGTCATATCTATCAAATCACTCACAATCTGCTTCAATTATCGCAGCAATGCACGGCTGAGAGTTACTTTATCTTGCAGTGAGGGAAATGGGTACAGAGGACCAATAGAAAGGAATAAGCAGTGACTCTCACAAATGCAAAGCGCGTAGCAGAACGGAAAATGACAATTTCTGACTCAATTTATATTTAAACAGAAGAGAGGACTTTAGTGCAGAGATATATATTTTTCTAGCTCCACCCTCCCAAATTATCAAGGAAGAGATTAAAGGTGATCCAATAGCCACTAGTGTGTTCTTTGCATTTGCACATAACATTGCCTTTTCCACCATTGCCTCTTATCATAACTCCGGAGAACTCAGGATCTGGGTAACTGTAAGATGCGATGCAGAGTGGGGGCAAGAGGCCTTCTTAACTGTCAGGTGCAATTTCTCTTTTTGTAAAAGTGAACTCATTAGCTATAGAACTCTTTGCCGTGTTCTGTTGCAGCTACTAAATGTTTACTTGGGACTAGGGAAGGTCACGGAAAAGAGCTCCACGGTGGGGGCTACTAAGAGAATGGAAAAACACATCTAGCACAGGATGACCCCCAAATGGTATTTTTGAGAATTAAAATATGTGGTGGCTCTGTTTTTTTACTGTCCCCTAGTCATGTATATTGCTTATCATGAAGGATAGGAGACTGAGTAAGGTGTAGGAGGAAAATTCTCAAGTTCTTTGTGCTGCTTTTCTTATCCAAGATGTACAAATCCTTATACTCATGAAGGTGGTTCTCTGGAACTTACAGCTGTGGGTGGGGAAACTCTCCTCATGAGAAATGCTCCTCTGCTCAAAGGGGAATGAATTAATTACATTAATGAAGGGAAAAGTCCATTAACATAGTTCCCAGCACCAGGGTATCTGAGATGTTACTGTAGAAAGAGTTTTCATGGCAGTGAAGTTTGGGTCTATATTGACTTAGATTAACATATATCAAATTAAGATGTGACAGAGTTGGTGGAACCAAAGAGCTGGTTTCATCTCTGGGTCCAGTCGCTCCATCTCTAAGGAATTCCTTATGGGCTACCTGGCTCCACTCGATGACCACAAGGGTCTCTTCCAACAAAAAATGATTCTATAAATTCTATGATTAATACTGACGAGAAAAAAAAAAAAACCACATTAAAGAATGCTTATTATTATTAGGAAAATGTTTTTCACAGAAAGAGTGGTCAGTGAATGGAATCAGCTGCCCAGGGAGGTGGTGGAATCACCATCCTTGACTGTGTTTAAGAGTAGATTAGATGTGGTGTTGAGGGATCTGGTGTAGGGGAGAACTTGTAGAGTAGGGCTGATGGTTGGACTTGATGATCCCAAGGGTCTCTTCCAACCTGAATGATTCTATGATTCTATTTAACTTCATTGTCTATAAAGGGACTTAGATTCTGTGCATCATATATAGGGAGATATGTCCTATATAGGAGAAAGAAGTCCCTCCCAACTGTGTTTCCACAGCAAGACATCCATGAAGACGAAGGTGTTGAACACAGGCTGGCCATACTTCCAGCAAACTTTTTCAGTTCTGTGCCAAGCCCATCAGACTTGTCAGGCTTAACCTTTTGTTTTTGTTCACTCTAGGATTCTTTCTCCTCATTGTTCTGCTGTACGTACAACTAACTAGATTACTTGAGTCCTACTGGCAGAAATAGATCCTTCCACTTCTGTATGTGGATGATTCACATAACTCAGCACAGGAACAAAGGATCTATGATTGCTAAAATGCAGAGGCACCTGATACATCCCAAGTCCTGGCAACCCGCTAAAATATATATTCTCTGTATAGATTCTTCACCCATCAGTACATTATTGCCACTATGGAGGAAAACAGGGGGGAACTCCCAAAAGAGGGATGAAAGGAGGCAGTTATGTGGGAAATAAATACTGTACATCCTAAAATGGTAAATGGTCCTCTTGGCATTTGTTTTTTAGGGTAACCCTGGCTGGAATATGTGTAGAGTATATTCCCAGTGTTTGTCACCGATCCCAGTGGACAGAGGTAGGTTTATATGGAAGAACCTTGTCTTTTTCTTTCTGTTTTCCAGAGCCATAGTTATCATATATTCAGACTTTTGTCAGGATCAGGGTCACTTTATTGTAAACTTCTACTATAGAACAAAATTGACACAAGAATTATTATTAGGAGAGGCTACCTATTTCTTTCATCAGCTCTACTGCATGTAATGTAATGCTGTACTCCATGAAAAGATCCAGATATTTGCTTTTTTTTGCTTTCTCTCCAAAGACAGTGTTACAGTCATACATAAATACACCTAAGCAGAATGTAAAACCCGAGCTGCCCTGTGGATGTCACCTATATTTTTATATATTGAACTGCCTGATCATTTTTCTTTATTTGAAACTCCAGTGAATAAGTCTGTTCTGTCCCCAAAGCCTTTAAGCTTAATAAATAAATAAATAAATAAAACAGGAAAAAATTCCTGAAAGGAGCAGAATTTCTGGATATAGAAAGCTTTTAAAACTGATTATATGCCTTTTTTT
>VZTM01030495.1:0-45902 GCA_013400555.1 Jacana jacana | reverse complement strand
TTTTTTTTTTTTTTTTTCAAAAAGATTTAAAATGAAAAGGTCAGCACTGTGTGCTTTTTTTCCTAAATGCATGAATTCTAATGGGTGTCAGTCTGATTTTACTAACTTCCTATAATATAGTGATAAAGTAAAGGGAAGAAGCGAGGTTAATTCCAAAGAGCACCGTGTTGAATTCTATTAATAAAAAGCAAGATTAGGCTGTATTAGAGAAATCATGTCTTTTTGGTCTATATTAGAGAAATGGTGTCTTTTTAGACTATAGCTTTCTGTTAATTGCAAATGTATTCAAATTGTTCTCTAAAACAGAGCTGGATATAGAGCCCAAAATTACATTATGACCTGAAGCTACCTTGAAAGTTAAGAAATTATCCAGCCTTTTCAGCTATAAAGAATTTCCATATTCAGTGCACCTGCGCTTCCTTGTCTCTCCTTTAGGCCTTTGAATCAACAAGCAATGATATGTAGTATGGGAAGAATTAGAAATAGTGCTTCCCATTAATTCTAGTTTACTATTTATTACTCTTTTCAGTGCCTGCTCTTACTGTTCTCTTTGGTGTCTGAAAGCTTCCATGAGCAAGAAAGCTGATTAAATCACAAAACACATCTCATTACTTTTTCTAGAATCAGAGAAACATTTCTGCAGCACGTTTTTAGCTATATATTATGGGAATATTTGCACTGTGACACATGCCAACTTTCTTGTTCAAGTCACTGTACAGGTGTGAAAAATAGTTTCTGTACCAGTAAGCTTAAAACAGAGTATGTAATATACACGATATATAAATATAAACAAATTTGCTTGCCATTAACTGACCAAAAGCATTTTCCATAAGGAATAAGATTCATAATATGTGTGCCGACACCCATCACTGTTTACTCTGCGGCACTGGGAGCTCTGACTTCTTTGTGCCCTCGGGTGTCTGTGTTTCAGTAATAGAAGAATTGTTCCTTATGTGTATTATATTGATGTTTGGAGTTTCTGTAAGGTGGAAGCTGATATGCTGGCATAAAGTCCCAGACAATTAATGTACAGTTAAACTTCAGACCTGGATTTACCAGAAGAATCTGAGACTGAATCCTCCTTGATAAAGTCTCCATTAATCTTGCACTAACAGAGATACATATGCCCTCCAGTGTCTTGATTCATTAACATGATTTCCATAATGACATACCTGGAATGAAAAAGTTCACCTTTCTACTCAGTAAATGAGTTGGAACAAATGTAGAGAACATTGACCTTACAGAGAGGCTTCTGGGTGATTAAATTGTTGAAACCATGTCAGTAAGTGCATTAGCCACTATCGAAACTTACCCGTGGTGCTAATGAAGGAGAGAGGATAAAGATCTCTGTAAACCAATTGTCCATGTGTTTCCATCTGGCTAAGATGGAATGAAAAAATTAAAAGGAGTTTATCTAATCACAAATCCTCACTTTTTTTTCCTCCACTGTGCTGCTGTGGAACAAAGCTAAAAAAACAGCGCCAAGATTGTGGATCAAAAGGCTTTTCACTCTCACACAAACACTCAGATATACTTAATTTATCTTCTGCATTGATTTTTCAGAGACCTGATCAGTGGAAATTCCAAAGTGTTATGCTGAAGGGAACCATATAAAAGCCTGGCAGATAGCTAGGGACTGCTAGTTTTCAAGTCTTTGACAAAAAACTACCTTTCAATACATCTGTGCCATGTATCTTCCCATAGATCTAGTAAAGGACAGAGGACTTTTAGGGGGAGGTAAAGAACACAGAAAGCAGAGTAGCTTTTCACTGGCATTTTAATACATTATCCTTTCTAAGCTTAGCTTCCTGTTTGCAGATCTACAGTTCTCTGCATAATTCAGTGCCCAGCAAGAAATTCTGCATGCCTGTGCACAGAATATTAAGCTACAGTCTAATACAAAGGGGAATCTGTCCCTGTGCACATGAAGACTGGGGTGTTTTCTATGCTGCACTGCTCTTTCTCAGCTTATAAGCCTTCGAAAATCATACAAAGACATGGCAATAGCAAATTCACAGGTTCAGTCTTTTAAAAGCTCACAATGGGTATAACAAAATGTTCATGAAAGAGTGCTAACAGAGGTTTTCCAAAATCGATTTTTCTTATTCTCTCTGACCACATCTCAGTCAGAACGATACCCTTGTGACCTACAAAACGTCTGAGAGAATAAAAATGCAGCAGCAGCTGAGCAAAGAGCAGAACTTTCCAAGTCAGGGAAAAAAGGGAGAAAGAAAAAAAAAAAAGGCAGGAGAAGCAGGACAAAGCACCTAACTTAATCATATTCTACCATGTAACTTTGCTATGGATGAAAAGTTTCAGTCTCCCCGATGTTAACATTTCTTTTCTGCCACGTAACTTGCACCATGCCAAACAATTTGTCTTCTAGAAAATGTACCCTGGTATGAGACATACTTGCATGATGTAATTCCTCTGGTCCAAAGATTATTGGCTACTCCATGAAGACCTGAACTAATGAAACCTTCCCCCGCAACACCTTATAATTTGTGCCTTTTGTCTCTAACCTTTTCCAGCTGAGTTATCTTTCATGTCGTCTCTGATATCCCTTACAGGCGAGAGACAGCAATGCTATACCTAGTCTGGAACTATCTGCGCTCTGATCAGCCAGCCAGGATTGCACTTGCTGACTCGGTGGAAAGCTGCTGCCAAATGGAGTGTGTACGGGCAGAAATCTGTTTGTCTTTCTCCCAGCGAGACGGCAGTTTATGCCCTACCCTTCCCTCTAACTGCTGATTTTCACAATACTTGAAGGCACGTAATTACCTTCAATACTTCTCTTCCATACGCAGCCTAATGCAGACGGTAGGGTTCAAATATCATGAAGGAGAGGGGAAGAACAGGCAGATAGCTAGACAGAATCAAGTGCGATATATCACTTTTGTTATGTTTGTGCTATCCAATTGGTTTCCTTTAGGAAAACCAGAAAGAAAAGCCCCGCAAAACCAACCTATAACTATTGGTAGAGGATTATAGTCTATAGAGCAACACAAGAAATACAAATTATTAGATTATCAGAAAAAAAAGAGAAAGATTTATATTTATTCATTTACTGAAACTGATCCTATTTGCAGATCTGCTTCTTGGCTGTCAGCAGAATGTTTTCCTTTAATTTCTCAATGCTGCTCTTGAGAGAGCTGTAGATCTTGGCTACAGGTATTTTTAGGAACAGTCCTAAAGGCTCTCCAATTCCTACCTCTGCACTGATTCAAAATCACACAGCTGGCTGCATTAGGATTAGCCTTCTTAGGAAAAACCTAGGTTATTTTGTCCCAAATCTGTTACAGATCCAGGTTATTGCACAACTCCAGAGCAGTTATTCTGGTAGAAATGGACATGGAAAGCCACACTTCCCGAGTCCTGCTGTGCCATGAAGAAAAGGACAAGAAGTCTTTAAATTGGCTTTCCTCCTGAGCTCCTTGTACCCAGAACTACTTCTGCAGGTGATGTTAAGGTGATATTAATTTGAATCTAAAAATTTTAGCATTCTGCACAGGTAAAGTGAAAGGAAATTCACCTCTGTGCTTTGGTTCATCCTGTTTTAATAGGCTTTACATTGCTGGGTAAATCCTGAAGCCTTTGCTCATACTAAAAGACAATTAACTTTGTTTATCTAGCGATACCGGCTGTCATTCACTAGTCAGGTGACCGTGAACACAAGGCTTCATGGTAAATAAGCCTGATAAATAAAACTCAAGGCTGAAGGAAAGTGAAATATGGAAAAAAAATAAAAATAAAAATCAATACCTTCTGTATTTCGCCCTATAATCACCATGTCCTGTCAAGCAAGAAATTAATATTTATGGCCAAACTAGTACAAATCATCTCATTTAATGTTGTTGTCACTTACCACTGACAAACAGTAATATCGAGGAGTGTCCGTCTTACTATGACCATTCCTAGCTATAGGCTAAGAATTGCCTTTTGCATAAAAACTCCACACAATTTCTGCTTCAGAGGCTGACACAGAGCCCATGAAAATGCTGTTCCAAGCATAAGTGTCTGGTTTAACAGTGAGCATCAGCGCAAAGGAAAACTGCAGATAGACAGCTGGGAATAGCAGGACAAAAATCACATGCTGTGTAGTTGTCTTCCGCATTGTGTCTCTGGCTGGTCCATGTCAGTTATGCTGTGCAACAGTCAAAGAGTCAAATACATATAGATATGGAAAAAGGCCATTGTATTGGCCAATTTGTGTATTGCACACTTACTTTCTATTACACAATTATGCACAAGTGAGGGGAAGCAATTAGTTGTATTCTCTTTCAGTGGGAAGGGACTTTCTATCAGGGAGTGGAGTCATCGGATGAAGGGTAATAGTTTTAAACTGAAAGAAGGGAGATTTAGATGAGATCTCAGAAAGAAATTCTGTGCTGTGAGGGTGGTGAGATGCTGCAACAGTTGGCCGAGATGTGGCTGCCCCATTCCTGGAGGTGTTCAAGGCCAGACTGGATGGGGCTTGGAGCAACCTGGTCTGGTGGGAGGTGTCCCTGCCCATGGCAGGGAGTTGGAACTGGATGGTCTCAAAGGACCCTTCCAACCCAAACCATTCTATGATTCTGTTACCTATGTTTCACCTATGTGACTGATGTTTCACATGAAATAGCCAAGAGAGAATTTAAAAAATAAAAAAAAGAAAAAAAGAAAAAAAATAAAAAAGAGTAGATGAATTAAGTGTTAGCAGTAGTTTTGGAAGAGGAAAACTTTTTTTGGGAATACTTTTTTTCAGGAAAAAAACATCTATACTCCCCCTGCCTCAGAAAACTGGCTGCCTCAACCAGGCACAGGGACTTGGGAGGGAAGATCTGCTGAGAGCAGGACAGCAGAGGAGCTGCAGCATTCTATGGCACTGGGAGGCCTCTCTGCAGTTTTAGGCAGTACCTTCTGTCTGTCTGCATTATGTCAGGAATCATTCCTGTGAAATGCTTAATATTAGAAAGATGTAAAAATATGTCTATCTCTGCTCCAGGGCTGCCAGCTGTATGTTGAGCCTTTTTAAGATTCACCCAATGAGACTTCGTAATTAAATGCCAGCAAACTTGCCTAAGGGTAATAAAATCCCGTCATCAGTTTTTATTCAATATTTTCAAGTACATTGTGTGATTGAAATGAACTATCTATTCTAATGTAGAAAGGGACCTGTGTGTTTAAGAATTGTGTGAAATCTAGCCAATCTGACAGTCATTACTGACAAATATGTGTGTGTCTAGCCCAAGTATCTGTGGAACTGGAGAGCTGAAACAATAGAGGCGTCCACTGAAAACATAGGACTTCCCAGTACAAAGGTACCTTCAGAGCTTCCCTTAGATGGGCACACTGCGGTGACATTGCCTGGTAAAAGTGAATGTCTCTCTCTCCGAGAGAAACAAGAGAGAAGGCAGAGAAGTGGAGAGAAAAGCATTTGAGGACACAGTGAGAACAAACATCGAGAATGCAGCTTTGTGAAAAGCTTAGAGAAAGATCTTTTGGGCTAAGTGCTAGCTAGAAAGAGTCGCGACCCCATGGGCAAAGGAGCTGTATCTCTTGCTGTTTGATTTCTGCTGCGTTCAGGGGAGCCAGACTTGGTGCATGCTTTGTAAATAAACAGGTTGACACTGAAGAAATGTATGGCTATTACCAGCCTCACCTCCTACCTGAAATAGCCCTTGGGCTAGCCACTTAGGTTGAAAAAGGTTTCTTTCTATACTGTTTGAAATATATTTGTTTTCAGAAAGGCTTTCATCATTGATCTCTTTACAAGTGATATGCAGCTTCTCCACATCTGAATTTTTTTGCGTGTAACATGTGCATGTCTGCGTTAGAACATGGTTTTCTCAGAAGGGAGGAACTTGCACTGTTTGTGTTGTTTGTTCAAAGGATCTCTTGCAAGAAATTTGTTACTGAAGACCAAGAAATGTGAGAACCGTGGTTGTCTGAGCAGCATTAATTGCACTTAGCAATAGGATCACCAACTTGTCTACTCCACAGCTAAGAATAGACAAAGGAAAAATGAATTTTAATGAAAAATACTGAAGAATTTAATCTACAAGGCATGTATAATTTGTAAAATTTGAAAAATACTGTAGAGAAGCATTGTTCTGAAGAGATTGCCTCTAAGTAGCTTGACTCATTTTGACTTCACTGATCCTTATCCAAATATTCTTTTACATTACATTCTAAAATCTTGGTATTGTACAGAAGCTCATGATAGTTCTCTTTAATAATTTCTAGTGATTTAGATAGAGGTCTTCAAAGCGTAAAATGCTACTCTTGCAAAATCTGACCCAAAGGAAAAAAGAGATTTTTAGAAAACTCAGACGTATATGGAAGGGATGTCTGAAAACCTGAAGCTGTTCAGCCAGTTGCTAAGTGCTTGGTTCTCATCAATGTCTGATCACCTTAAATAATATCTTAACTGCTGTCTTTTTTAACCTTAGTAAAATAGTACAGCTGGTGTACTTGGCAAAATAGAGCCTGAATATGTCACCATGCTGCTGTTGGTGATGTCATTGCAATCAGCTTTTGGAGTAAACAGGTATCATTTAAATGGAGAAGACCCATCCTTCTCAAAGTAAGGAATGGAGAATGGGGAAAGGCTTTTTGTGCTCCATGTGCTCCCTTTGTGCCTCTGCCCAGCCTTTTAAGGGTCTCTTGTCGTGTTCCCCAGGTGACTATAGACTGCCATGGTGTTCAAAGTCTTCCAGAAAGAAAAGGAGCAATGCGAGGTTTCCTGGGCAACCCACCGAATGAAAATAACATTCATGGAGCTAGTGAAATGACCTTTACATTCGGCTTACCCTGTTGCAGCCACAGATGGTATGGAGAGGGTGAATTATGTCCAACATTTCTGCTGCCTTGAGATGAAGCCATTACGTGGAATTAAACAATATTTTCTTAATATACTGCCAATATTTCAAGAATCTGAGACTAATGATAGTACTTGAGGCAGTGATTCTGAAAATGGAAATTGGCCACGGGATATTTGCACTGGTGTGGGGATCACTGGGCTATAGTCAATGGTACTATGTTTTATTTGCAAAGTTTTTTTTCTGGGTCTCCCCAAACACAGTTATCTTCCATTCTTTGATGAAGGATTTTTTTTTCCTGTCACAAGGTGACTCAGCAGTTAGTAGAGAAAAAAAAAAAAAAAAGAAAATACAATTAAAGGAAGATCAGAGAAAGTATTTAGTTATCCCATACATTATCAGTGAGTGCTTGGGTCAGTGTAGTTTGTTCAATTAAAAGAGGATCCTTGGCTGCTTTGGACCAAGGTCTTGTAACACCCGGTACTTGGCAGAACATGACTTCATGCCAGAGGAATAGCACAGGCATAGCTTACCCTGCTTTGAAGCAGCGAAGTGAAAAACAAAATTAATTTGGCCTCTTGAGCTTGAAGGTCCAGGGTTCCATCCCTGTGCACTTGCAGTCATGGAGCTATTCTTGCTCACTTACAAATGAACGGAAAAAGCTAAGAGTTTAAGTGAGAGTATAATGGGTTCTAATATAATGCATTATTGCTTTTATGCACCAAAAACTTCCCTTTAATTTCTTCAGGCTTGATCAGGAGTTAAATTGGCCTTTTGCATGTTTGAAATTTGTATTGTCTTTTATGGTCTCCACTATAATTGCATTATGAACAGAGGTTACAGTGCCCTAATGAGGGGCAAAAAGCCCACACCCCCAAACCCCAGGCCCTCTAAATATCCTACAAAATCCTCTTTCCTTATTCCTTATTTCTCTAAGATCCTACTCAGTTTTTACTGAAGTGACCAGAAAGTTTTCCGTGGATTTTAATGCGTGTTGTATAAGGCTGCTTAATAGTTTATTGTTGTGAACTTTTTCACCTCGGTCACTGGTCACTGCTTGCTGTGTGGATTTGATGAGAGTGAAGCAGTTGCAAGCATGGCAAGGTGCTCTTTTAGATGTACTTGCTTATAGTTGCAAGCACAGCATCTCATAAAACCTGCTCTAACCTGTGTTTAGGGACTTTTAGGCAGTGAAGAATATAATTTAATTCCCTTTGAGATTTCTTTAGGAGGAATTGGCAGCCCATCTTGCTTTGGGAAGATATTTGGCATGACAGTATATTGACTTTATAGACTTTCTTTCTCACTTCCAGTGAGACACATTTACCACTGAATGCTCAACATAATGACAATCCTTAAAGCACCAGAATGAGGTTCCCAAAAAAGATGTTTTCTTTTTGCAATAAAGCCAAATTGTTTTCTGTAAAACATTTGAGGGAATATAAGCCAATTAATCCCTTTCCCTAAATGAAATGTATACATGGAGTGAATTTGTTAAAGAGAAATACCAAAATATTTCTTATTTAACTTGGCAGTGTGATAACACAATATAATGCTGTATCTTGATAACAGGTAAAGCAATAATCTGAATAGGCTAAAAATGTGTGCAAAAATTCATCTATCGTGCTGAAAACCTTTCTGTGTAAAACACGTGTTTCGTTAGAATCATTGAAGCAAATCTTATTTAAATTAGCTTAAATTCCAGCACTCTGTCTTTTAGCATCAGATTTAGTTAGTTAAAATGTACTCCATCTAAAAGACAGATTCATAAATGGGCAAAGGTACCTTTTTTTCTGCATGGTATTATTTTTTAGAAATTATCTTCAAAGGTAGATAGCCCAAACTGCCACTTCACTCTATCTAGTCCCTCAGGTATTTAAATATCCACTAGGAAATCTTCCTGGACACCAAAATGCCTGCCTCTGGCTTTATTAGAAGTACTGAGCAGAAGAAACAGTTGCCTGATTCTTGCTTTGCATACCAGTGTTTCACATTAGAATCATAGAATCACTGAATATCTCAAGTTGGAAAGGACTCATGAGGATCATTGAGTCCAACTACCTGCTCCTTGCAGGACTACCTAAAACCAAACCATATGACTGAGAGCATCGTCCAGATGCTGAAACCTGATGAGTCAAAATTTGCTTTTCCTGTGTCAGCTGCATGAATCCACAACTACAGTGTCAGTTCAAGTCGGGTGGAGCAGCTTGGAAAAGACAGACAAAACAATTGTTCCTTTGCCCTGATCTCCCACTGTTGCACAAAGCCTGCAGAGTTCTTCTGGCAGGTGGGAATCCACTGTTAATATCTCAGGAAGGACAGTTATTGTCCATCTCCCCACTCTGGGAACGTGGTAACACATGCTTGAATCTTCCAACTCTAGTGGGTCTAATGTTCTGTCCACACAAATGAACATGACCCATAGTAACATATGCAACTTGATTATTTTAAACCTTTTTTTTTCTCCTTTTCTCTATCACTATTGGAAAACTGTTCCATAAAGGCTCTCATCTGCAGGCAAGAATTTTTAATAATTCTTGTTCTGAGTTTATTCCATGGCCACTCCTTTTCTAGTTAATCATGACAAATTTATCTCCCCTCTCTCATTTCCATCCCAGAGGCCCTCACTCATAAATATAAGTTTTTCTCCCCAAGAGTGGTCAGGTAGTGGAATAGCCTGCCCAGGGAGGTGGTGGAGTCACCGTCCATGGCAATGTTCGTGAAGCGTCTGGAGGAGGTGCTATGAGACATGATTTAGTAGCTTAGTGGCTAGTACTGGTGACAGGAAGATGGTTGGACTGGATGATCTTGTGGGTCCTTTCCAACCTTGTGTTTCCATGATTCTATGAAATTCATGTACTGTAGGTGATATAATTACCTACATATATAACCTTGCATTTTTGTATCACTAATTTTCACTCAAATTCTATTCCTAAAGTTCTCAGGGTGTGGCACCAAGATACCTCTTTCTTGCCTTTTGTGGGACCTACCTCAATCAAATTTCAGTAGTGCTATTTCTGATAAGACAAGGTGAAACCTGTTTTAAACTGTGCTGGACCCAATTTGTCATTATGTTCCTCCTTTTCTGAGTCACTATAGCTCCATGGAGCTCCGTTGAGTTATGGAAATATAAGTTTGGATTAGCATATGACTCAGGCTTTGCAATAACTCCAACTACCTTTATTGCAATTCTTGCTTATTTTCTCTTAAAAAGTAAATTATTCATGAAGTCAGAGAGTGTACATTTATTATTTGAACACATTGAAACTAACATACTGAAATAATGAGATTCTGCATTTTCCCAGAATTAAATTCTGAGTAGTTCAGATATAGTGAAGTTAACCTAAAGGATAATCTCTCTTGTTTGTAGTCCAGGGTTAGCACAGAATGAGGGTCCTGTGATAACTATTTCTAACTGTAACAAAGTTATTTAATCAGTCTGAAGTAACTCACTGAAAGTCAGAAGCCTGATTAGACTCTTCTCTGATTGAAGCATGATATGAAGTCAGAATAGAAAACTTGTGATATCAGGAAATATCCCCTCTGTGTGCAATGACAATTTTCAGAAGGACGTTTTGAGTGGGAGCTTGTTACGAGAAATAATGGACCTTGGATCTTATAGAATGAAATACAGTTAGTTAATCAAAGGTTAATGCAAAAATAAGTCACAATTAGAGATGGCCGAAAACTATACTATAGAAACCCACCACATTTCAGCACGCTAATAATGACCCTAACATGCAATTTTTTAGAAAACACCCAGAGTTTTGTAAGTGAAATTGTCAGAATTAGAACTTGTTTGCACAAAGTTAAGGTAACCTGTGAAATATCAAGTTGGGCAGTGGAAAATTCTGGCCAAAAATCATACAGCTTACTTTAAAACATGGCAAAATACATTATAACCCAGTGATTGAACTTAATGATTGTTTTCCTTTCTGTTAGCATTCAGAAAGTTCTTCTTTAAAATCTTAGGTAGAAAATAGTGCTGTAGACCTTCCTGGAGTTTTATATCTTTGTTTTCAGGAGTTATACCTTTTATCTGGCAATTAATATAGCAGAATTACCCAATTTTAAGACCATCTGGCTAGTGTTTATCTCTGAGAGCGTGCTCCGGGAAGGAAAACTGTAAGTCACAAATTTTATTAAACCAGCTGGAGTTAGCGTGTTTGATGGAGTGTGTATTGCACCCAACTTCTTCGTTGTAAAAGTGGGAGAACTGTGGTATTTTGTACTACATGATACTGGTGCCATAAGGAGCTGGAGCTGGGCATTCTCAAAGATGCAGGAGAGGAATCTGGTGATTGGAAATAGGGTGAAAGCCCTGTGGAAATCTGTGACTTTCTGATTATCCAAAGGCAAGTACTTTACAAAGAGCCTGTGTGAATATTTGAGGGTGGTGAGGCACTGGAACAGGTTGCCCAGAGAAGCTGTGGATGCTTCTCTGGGTGGATCCTGGAGGTGTTCAGGGCCAGGCTGGATAGGGCTTTAAGCAATCTGGTCTAGTGGGAGGTGTCACTGCCCATGGCAGAGGGGTTGAACGAGATGGTTTTTAAGGTCCCTTCCAACCCAAACCAACCTATGATTTATGTAAAGTCTATAAGTAACTGGATTTCTGACTCCACAGATGTACTTCATACAGTTTGATATGGTTTTCAGAACTTGTGTTGAGCTAAAAGGCACGAGAAATTCACCAAAAATGGCAAAAGCACTAAGGAACAGGCAGACTGATGGCAAAGATATTCAGATGCTGTGAAATGAAACACAAAGCAGGAGGCCATGTTTCCCGCTGGAGAAGGTAAGCAATCCTAATGAGACAGTTTATTGTTGTATCTCATGCTGGGAACGTTGGCTGGAAAGCCCTCCTCATCCTCTCAATCTCTCCAGGCAGGGTGCTACTCAGTATCCCTCACAGGCACCAGGGAGCAGAACCAGTGGGTGCTGGCAGGATGTCTCTGCTGAGGATTCACCTCTGGATCCTTTAAACCCATTTCTACTTCTATAACCCTCATATTCCTTCTCAGGTTTCATTAATGTCTCTCCAGAATCAGTTGTTTTCCTGTTCTTTCTGTTTCCTGTTGCACTTTCCTTGCCAGCAGGGCTTGAAGCCTGGACTAGTGCCCAGACCTCAGAGGGTAAATGAGAAAAGAAGTGCAATGCAGAGATTCCATTTAAATCAGCAGAAAGTAGGCATCTGAGACCCAGCCCAAAGAAAAATAACAGGAGAAATAATAAAAAAAAAGGTGTAAATTTGTTTTCTTTGGGTATAATTCTGGGGGGAGATTGTAACGATATTAAATACCAATTTTATATGCAAACTTGATTTTCAGAATTACCCTGTTCTAAAAAATATACCTGAAGTCTCTAGCAGCACCCCATGAGAGCAGAGGGAGCTAATTCTTAGCATTCTGCATTAAAACAGAACCTTCCACCCTTTTTAATATGAAATTTTGAAATAAAGGCTTTAGATCATGTGAAAGGGAGCCGACGATTCAGAGGAAGAGCTCGGCTCAGAGACAGTGATTTTATTTGAGATTACCAAGCAGCAGAAAAGAGAGGATGCCTCTGGAAATCTGCAGCTGTCTGGATAAAACCCAAGGAGAGCCCTGACTGTGGGAGCACCGAGCACCAGCGCCTGCTGAGCAGCTGGCAGCGGGAAGCAACGAGGGCAGGGTTTCGATCCCTCCAGGGTAGACAGAGTCAGGTACAGGAATGAGGGCTTCCCTAGTCGGGGAAATGCAGGTATGCACTGTGGGGAAGGTCACAGCGGAGCTGGGGAGGTGGGAAAGGGGACCGCAGGCAAAATAGCAGAAACCACTGCAAAAGGAACGTGGAAGTAAAATCAGTTTCAGAAAGATGGTTGTTTAGACTCAGTTCCTCAGAAATTGCCATGTCTAAATTTGTTAGTGAGGAAAAAAAGAGTAATATTATATAACTAATTAAAACCTACTTTTTGTCGCTCGAGTTAATATAATTTTACATCTCTGTTCCTACATCCTTTGAAACAAGTGGGTCTGTAAATATTAGGTTTCCGTTTTATTGAAAGAAACTGTCAAGGGCTACCAAGATGATGAAGGGAGTGGAGCATCTCCCATACGAGGAAAGACTGAGGGAGCTGGGTCTCGAGCTTGGAGAAGAGGAGACTGAGGCATGACCTCATTAATGGCTATAAATATGTAAAGGGTGAGTGTCAGGAGGATGGAGCCAGGCTCTTCTCAGTGACATGCAGTGATAGGACAAGGGGCAAAGGGTGCAAGCTGGAACAGAGGAGGTTCCACTTCAATATGAGGAAAAACTTCTTCAGGGTGAGGGTACACTGGCAGGGGCTGCCCAGGGAGGTTGTGGAGTCTCCTTCTCTGGAGACATTCCAAACCTGCCTGGATGCATTCCTGTGTGACCTGCTCTAGGTGTTCCTGCTCCGGCAGGGGGATTGGACTGGATGATCTTTCAAGGTTCCTTCCAATCCCTGATATTTTGTGATTCTGTGACTCCAAGCAAGGAGTTAATCAGTAAATATGGCTTGAAAATAGTAATTCAAACTGCTTACATCTGAGATACTTCTAGTATACCAGAATGCATAAGTAAATGTTGAGAACTTCATCATCATATCTACTGTCTGTGCCACAATATTTTCTCTCCAATGAAGAGCATTATTTCTTTCCTGGATATGAGAGGTGAAAACCTAGTTCCATCAACAACATTGACAAAATACTCCTTGGCTTCAAAGGAAGAAAAATACTGGGCGTGTCTTCCTGATGAACAAGATTTCAGAATTAAAATCACAGAAGATGGACATTTGATTAAGCGGCTTTTATTTTGTTATTACAAGCCAATATCAAGAATTTTGTCTGACACTGACATTATACAGACAAAAGTAATGGTGGCACTCTTTCATTTCCAATGTTCCCGCTATAGCAAAGACTTGGTTAATTGTGTAGCTCTCCCACAAGTAAGGGGAACTCTGTGGAAATTAAAACACTGTCTGGGCCACAGTCCTGTCTGGCATAGGTCCTGGGTACCTGAGAGTTATTTCCAAGTAGGTAAAATAATCAGCAAGAATATCTGATGCCCTTTAAACCTTAGAGCTGCCCTTGGAAAGGGTGATATTCTGAAACCGCCAGTAATAAGAAAGTGAGGGAACATAAGTCAAAATGTACCTAGTAATATAATTTATTGTTTTTCAAACCCAAATGCCATCTATTTAACCTGCTGGATAATAGATGCTCTAATTTAGACATTTTTCTTCCTATTAGAACAACTTTTTAGGAGATCATAAATGAAATTACATACTTTCAGAAGCACTAGAAAGTGTATTTTTTCTGTAACAAGTGGTTCGAACTCTTTAACATTGGCTGCATATAAATTCTTTACATTGCTGCTGTGTATAAATCCTTTGAATTGGCAAGACATAATCTTGAAATATTTTTAATTCTGACACCTAAGATCAAGTGTCAACCTACGATTTTCTTAATTTTCTCAGGTTACTCTTCTTTCTTCATATGCATTTCTAAACTTAATAATACAGGACTGATTTTGTGTCCTACAGAATATAACTGCTGCAGTACTGTGTTCAGACTGAAGATCCACCTTGATCAGTGCTCTGTCACTGATCGTGACCAATACTGGATGCTTAGAACAAAGTTTAAAAATCCAAAGAGGAACAAATCCAAAGAGGAACAAATCTCTCCCAGGTTTTCCCTCCCAGCTTAGAGTCATAGAATGGCTTGGTTGGGATGGACTTTCAAGATCATCAAGTTCCAACCCCCCTGCCATGGGCAGGGACACCTCCCACTAGACCAGGTCACTCAAAGCCCCATTGAGAGCAGTCTTGAACAATTCCCAGGGGTGGGGCATCCACAGCTCCATGTAAAAAGAGAAATGACGCTGTTTGTCACATCCAGCCAACAGGGACAAGCCAGAGGAGACCCCTACTCCACTGTGGAGTGGGGTCTATTTATTTCTGTCAAACAAATGGATAGAATTTTTTGAGTCAATACTGGACCAAAAGCATCATGTTTACTAGCCAGCGATGGCCCTGTCTCGTGTGAATTTCTCCAGTACTTTCTGGAAATCATTTACTTTCAGCTTTCAGAGCATTACGTGTCAGTGTCCCACAATTTAGTAATGTTGTAGTAATAATAATTTCAATAAGTGTGCATAATTAATTGGTACATTTTATGGTTATATTGTTAGATATATAATTAATTGATGTACACATATATATACACTTAATTGTTATTACTAATTCTTTTAATTAATAACTGTAAACTGCCATAGTAATTTCCTATTCACCCTCTTTATACTGTTCATGATTCTATGATCAGAGTGAAATGTATTGTTGTAACTATTTATTCCTTATAAAACATTTTTCCAAAACATCATAAATCATCTTCTCTTCAGGGATTCTTTTTTTTCAAGCTGAAAAATCTTACTTTGTTTATTCTCTCCTTATACAGAAGGGTTCCAAGCCCCTGACCATCAGTGGTAGCCTTTTCCCACTTATGCTTTCTGCTGAGGCATGGCCAAACCTCTGTAATATTCAAGGAGTGGGTGTGCTCTGCATTTACATAGTGGCATTGTTTATGTTCTTTTTTTCTCTCTTACTGCAAGTGCTTTTTTTTAATCCCCTTTTTGACTGCTGCTAACTATAGTGGTTATGTTTTCAGAAAAATATCCCCAATGACTCCAAAAACTCTTTCTTGAGTGGTGGCTCATTCAGAGGCCATTATGTTACAGACACACTTAGGATTTTCTCCCCATGTACAATTCCTTTCACTTATTGTCAGCTAATTTTATCTGCCACATTCTGTCTGTTCATTCAGTATCTTCAGAGCCGATTTTCTGCAGCTTCCAATTTAACTGTTATGAGTAATTTTCTGTCATCTGAAGACTTTGTTACCTCATTACTCATCCTTTTGTTCAGTACCCTTTATTTCATATTCACGTTGACCAGCACGCGACCCAGCATAGATCTCTGTACACTCTGTTGGTAAGCTCCTTCAAAAATTTAGCTAATTCTGCTCACTCAGAAGCTGGAATGAGCACAGGTCCTCCACAGGCCACTAATCAACAGGCTCCTGGGCATAAGTGGGATATGATTTTCTTCAGTTTGGTGAATCTAGTCCTTTACTTAGTTTGCATTTTTACAAGTAGAAGAAAATCAAACACAAGATTCCATCTCAGACATGAAATTCCTTATCTAACTTGTTTTTTAATTTAGCAAGAAAACAAAAACGCAAACAACCCCATTTTATTATCCATGTGGATTTCTTTGTTTTTCACTGCTAAACCCAGGAAACTGTTTATCACCTAGTTCTAATCTTAATCTTTTTAACAGGAATTTCTTGGCAGTAATTTGTGTTCCTTATATCACGCAGAGTGAACTGCTCAATCCATTCTATAGCTACATCTCCATCAGTGTTATATGAAAAGTCAATTAGCGCCATAAAAAGTTCTCTCTGTCTGTCCTTAATATGACATGGGAGTCAGAGAAGAGCTACTTGGAATAAAATTGGGCCACATTTCCCCTGATCTTCTTTCTCTGTGAACTGGGGTTTGGAGGATCAGGAAACTTCTCTTTGACTCAAAATGCTCGGTACCTTGAGCCCATAAACACAGGAAAAATAAAGAGGGTGTGATTTCTAGGAGGTTCAGCGAAGTTGGTCTGGAAATACAATATTAAAAGGAAAGTAGGATTTCATAATGAAGTTTCAAATATTGGCAATGTAATTGCAGTAAAATATTCCCTTTTCAAACATTAAATTCTAACTTGTCCAGAAATTGTCATCTTAGCCTATGCTTGGAGGAGCAGGAGTCCTAAGTTCTAGAAAGAATGTGACATGTGCCTTCCTGAAGCACTTCAGTGGAGGTGTGACGCTATTCTGTGGGCTTTAGAGATGCCTTTTTCCATAACTAGTGCTCTGTTTTAGATATGTTTGAGAAAGCTATATGTATAATGTTATTAATGCTAGTTTTGTTTTTGCTTTCTGCATGGAATAAGCACAAACTTTACTCATTTATTTAAAAATCAATATCATAGAGCGAGCAAATTGCTTTTATGTCTTATTTTACAGTGTTATGGCTCACACAGTATTATTGCAGTAAATGCAGAAATGTTTGCACTGTTTAAATCAAAAGTGGGCATTATAAGTTGTTTATAGACAGCAAGCTCAGCAAACAAAGGTAGAACCATTATGGAAAAGAAAAACACATTGATAAAGTAGTATGTCATCTAATCATTTTCTGCAATTTACTCAACAGTAGATTCAAAGCTCTTGGCCAATAGGTGGACAATACTCTTTTACCATGCATGATTTTAAATAATGTGTATTTTGCTTTTCTTATTTAAACCTGTTACCTGCCAATACAGATAGAAACAGTGATGATACCTGATTCTCATTAAAAATAATAATACCCACCTATTCAAGACTGTTCCTTACACTTATCATGGTTTGCAGAATTGTTTTTTATGGTTTTGAGTCAGTGACCACAGAATGCTTTCCAAGAGTAACGGTTGGGAGAGTCTAGCTTTCTATATATGACATATCAATACCTAAATGTATTATATGGCATTGTCCCAACAAGTCATGTGGAATGAGATTACACTGTAGTTAAAGGCTAGCCCATAGTTTTAATGCTTCAGCAATACACAGGATTTAGGGGATGCAGGCAATCACTGATCTTACTTGCTGTGAGAGATATGGGAGGTAATGAAGGAAGGTGACCTTTTCTGTGTGTTGGCTGCACCTCTCCACGTGCTTACTCCTCATCACCTGTGGGTTCAGCAGCCCCTCAAGGGCTTTTTAATTCTGAACACTGAGATCTTCCCAGAAAAAAAAAATACAAAGATTTTCCTTTCCCAGAACCACAGAATCATAGAATATGAGGGATTGGAAGTGACCTGGAAAGATCATCTAGTCCAATCCCCCTGCTGGAGCAGGAACACCTAGATCAGGTCGCACCGGAACACATCCATTGAATCATAGAATGGTTTGGGTTGGAGGGGACCTTAAAGAACATGTCATCCCACCCCTCTGCCATGGGCAGGGACACCTCCCACCAGACCAGGTAGCTCCAAACCCCATCCAGCCTGGCCTTGAACACTTCCAGGGATAGGGCAGTCACAGCTTCTCTGGGTAACCTGTTCCAGTGCCTCATCACCCTCACATGAAAGAATTTCTTCCTAATATCTCATCTAAATCTCCAGTCTTTCAGTTTAAAGCTGTTACCCCTTGTTCTGTGGCTCCAATTCCCCATCAAGAGTCTCTCCCCATCTCTCCTGTAGCCCCCTTTAGGGACTGGAAGGCTCCTATAAGACCTCCCTGGATCCTTCTCCAGGCTGAACAGCTCAACTTTGTGGACATTTGTGTTAGGCCTCGAGGATAAAATTCTAAGTTCTCCTTAACTGGACTAACACCTTTCCTCTCCCAGTAAGGCTGCTCAGCACAGCAAACGAAGGTGGCCTCTAACTCCTCCCCTCCAAAGCCCAACTGGTTACAGCCTGGCAGAAGGCTTAAAACAATTTTTTTCTTCAACAGCACGCCAACTGCCGTGAGGCCAGGGCTGGTCCTGCTGTGCTTGCGGCTGACATAACCATAAGGAGTAAGTATGGTTATAAGAGCTTTAAAGCTCCATTCAACTGTCTGGCACGATAAGGTCTGCACCCTCTTTGGGAACTGCATGCATTCCCATAAAGTTAAGCCCTTCTGCAGAATTCACCAGACGTGCTTTTACAGAAACCCATTATTTATCGCATTTTAACATGGCTTGTAAAATGAAGTATTACTGCAGTGTTGTAAAAAATGACTGGGATTCACAGAGCATCAGGATGGATTTAAAGGTTCACCCATCACAGACTCCTAAAGTTATCTTTAAGAACAATAATAATCAGGGATTATTTAATATTCTTTTCTGTCCATTTATTTTAGAATATTGAAGTGAATAACGGAAGCTCTTCCATTCAACTGTACTGTCAATGTGCCTCAATGTACTGGAGCAGATGCATAATCTTTGCCTGGGACTAGTTCTGTTCACTTTACAGGGACTACGTTTGTGCTTAGCTTTAGGCACATTGCAGCATTTTGTTATGCAGGAGGTGATATTTCAAGGAAAATATCAGCTTCTGTGCATAAAATAAATTTTAAGATATCTTGTAATTAAAGGGAGGATGAACCAATCATGCATATAAAATGCAGTAAAAGGAAAAGTTCAGCAAATCAAACAATTTCTGCTTTAATGAAAACAGAGATATAATAGGTAGTTATGATGCTGAACTTTCTTTTGTAGCTTCCAAAAGACTTCACAGAAGAGCTAGCTTTATCTTCATCTCCTAGATGGAGAAGCTGAGGTCCAGAGGACTACAAAGAGCCTTTAGCTGCCCAGCAAACCTGGACTTGAGCCTCCTTTTTCCATGTGCCACCCATCATTAACCACCAGCCCCCAAGGATTTTAGTATAAAATGATTTCTCAAATAGCATTGTATGTTTTAAAGAATTTTCTATTATGTTTTCTTGCTGGACTGGAGTAATCTGGCTACCTCTTCTGGGTCTGTTCCCTTCCATCTGGGTACATCTCCAGATAACAAGATTGCATTATTTTTCTGCCAGTCACCATGAGTATGTAATTATAGTGGCTCATAATGGGAGGCATACAATCATATTTTACCTTAATTTAGGCAAAAAACATATATCTACTCCAGCCAATTAGCAAGTAAAAGATTCAATGTGGAAAAAAACAAAAAAGGTGTATAGTTAGATTATGAGTTTATTGTGACAAGAAATTTTTACAAAATGTATTTAATTACCTGGAGGTGTCAATGGAATGAAAGAATGACAAATTCCCCAAACTTTGTCCAGAGATTGTTATAGACATTGACAAACTTCTTTATAACTTGACTCAGATAGTTCTGCAACGACACGGACAACTTGTAGTTGAAGTAAAACACCTGTGATTGCATATCAGGAAGACAATTTATTCCCCTAGGAAAATATATTTTCTTGTTCGTCGTATGGATAAGATAGAATTAGTATATTCTCAAATGTAAATTCTGTTTCTTGATACTGAGCAAAAAAGTGATAAAAATGATCATCAAGAAATAGACACCTCAGAAAAGAGATATGTGTGCCAAGCTCAATAGAATAGAGAGAATAGAGAGAAGTACATGGTATGAGGGCACACAGGTAACGAGGTGTATTTTTTGTAGTCTAGCACTGATAGCACTCAGTTTAAAGTAGGGAGGAGCGGAATTAGATCTTAAAGGTCCCATTGGGTTTAGTGAGATGCCTTTTTGAATAGTTCATTAAGTAATTAATATTGACATTTTCATAAGTAGTTAATGCTGAATTTCATAGAGAATTGTTTAAGTAATAGGATTTTATTCTTACAGATAAGATGTCATCATGATGAAATCTTATCTCTGCTGTTAATTCCTCAGAAAGGAATCCCCTATCAGAAAGAAATATGGGTTTTATGGAAACTGGGGGCAGGGATAGACTCCATTTCATATTTCATTTTCTTACATAATTCAGATGTAGATTGAAAAAAGAGTTGGAGAAGTCACTGGATGGGGTTGGCATCTTATTGAAGTCAATTGTGCTGTAATCTGTACTGTCCTGAGCTGCTGCTTATTGGAAAAAAAGAAGAGAGAGAACCGATTTTTAGTGATCCTGGGTTTCAAGGTGAGTATAAATCAATAATTAAAGTTTCTCCTATTTACAATTTTAATTTTCCTGTGAGGGTGGTGAGGCACTGGAACAGGTTGCCCAGAGAAGCTGTGACTGCCCCATCCCTGAAGGTGCTCAGGGTCAGGCTGGATGGTGCTTGGAGCAACCTGGTCTGGTAGGAGGTGTCCCTGCCCATGGCAGGGGGGTGGAATGACATGTTCTTTAAGGTCCCTTCCAACCCAAACCATTCTACTTCAATGATTAAGCAATTCATTTATCTTCATCCACAGTAACCCTTCAGACTTTGTAAGAGGCTGTGACGTGAAAGAACCGTAAACGTGCATTCAGAATAAATATTGGAATATTTGGATATTCAGTACTGCCAATCAAAAATTGCCATTTAAAAACAGACTCAGGCCATAAATAGGACTCTTGTCACTCAATTCCTCCTCCTCCCTCCATAAAGATGGGAATACAAGAAATTCATATTTGTCTCTTACAACCTTGAACACTTGCCCACAGACCCTCTGAAGCTTTATTCCCAAAGACATTATTAGACTGGGAACACTGAAGCAGCTCACAGTATCAAAGAACTGTAGTGCTTCCTAAAGTGAAAAAACTTCTGTTTTCAGAGCAAGCTATGGGAAGCAGGGGCAAAAGCCAGTCAAAACTTGCTGACCTGACGACAGGCTCCTTACATCTATTTTTAGGCTGAGCCTGAGGTTGCTCAGAGCAGATTCTGGAAAGCCAATTGTTTTGTGTCAATCTATTCAGTAATTATATAGGTTGCTAGCTTTAGCAAGAAATAAAGTTTGTGGGTTATGTTTTTCTTTCCTGTTGAGGCCTAAAAATAATTTCCAACTTTGATAATCTTTTTCTTTGCAGCACTTATTCAAGCATTTAATTGAACTGTGGACTTTTTAAACCTCAGGCACCTACTTCCTGAATTTCAAAAATTCCTATTATTAGTCCAGGTACCTTTCCTTGTTTTCTGCAGTATATTTGCCAAAACAGCCTTATCTCGCTCCCATACGATCATTTCAAAATCATCTGATGTGCCTTGAGTCAAAGACAATGAGAGCTGTTCCTTCAGTCAAACAAGTCACTCAGGCTATTTGCAAGCCTGGCAGGCTCCCAAGATTTCTGTTTTTTTTTTTTTTTCCCTGCACTGAGATGTACCACCTCCAAGAAAGACGAAACCTAGCAACATAGCATTCCAGTGTAAGATAGCATTGCTGCTGCAGAGAAGGAATTCTCCTTGAAATGAGGTCAGCAGTCCCTTTTTCCGGTATCTCCCTTATAGTTCCTTGTGAATTTGTCATGACATCGCAGCTCCTATTCCAATCAGAAAAAGAGACATGAGAGATTATTCTATAACTTCTTTGATATTCTGTTTGCTCCCTCACCACAACGCTACACCTACGTTCACCTGTTGTTAGTGAAGAAGACTTGATGTCCCTTCAGTGGCTAACAGTCTCCACTGAGAGCCTTTCTGGAGCAGCCCCACTACCATATGCCTAGTCTTCATTATGGGTAGAACATGAAGATTCTATGCCCTGGTTGACTGAATACTGAATTGAGAAAAGCCCTTAGGAGAGGGACTTGGAGCTGTTAGTGGATGAGAAGCTCAACATGAGCCCACAACATGCTGTTTTATGAAGAAAGGCTGAGAGAGTTGGGGTCATTCATCCCAGAGGAGAGAAGGCGCTTGGGGAGACCTTATAAGAGCTTTCAAATAGCTAATGAGGGCTACAGGAGAGATGGGAGAGACTTTATCAGGGAGTGTAGCCATAGGGTGATGGGTAGCAGCTTTAAAATGAAAGAAGGCAGATTAAATGAGATTTTAGGAAGAAATTCTTTCCTTTAAGCGTGGTGGGACACTGGAGCAGGTTGCCCAGAGAAGCTGTGGCTGCACCATTCCTGCAGATGTTTAAGGCCCAGCTGGATGGGGCTTGGAGCAACCTGGTCTGGTGGGAGGTGTCCCTGCCCATGGCAGTGGGGTTGGAACTGGATTATCTTGAAGGTCCCTTCCAACCATTTGATGATTCTATATGTCAGGATTTGGGAGCAAAAATGTACATTCTTTCTTTTTTATGTCTTCGCTTTAAATCTGTGATGTCACCAATTTAAATTTCCATCCGTCAAATCCAAATGAAAACCATCAAGGAAATGGCCTTAACCTAATGCTGAGAGGATGAATTTGTGGTATGTAAGATGACTCTCATAACGAAAGAATTTTGGTTAGTGCTGAGACAGATTGACTGCTCCATTAAAATCTCTGAGATTAAAAGTCAGTGTCCCCTTCTGTCATACTTAAAGTAGGTAATTAAGTCCTTTGTGTTGTGATTTGATTTTTCAGATTTGAAGGGGACTTCTTAAGAGAGCCCCTTTTTACCTGGGTTGGTACAACTAATGAGAACCTTCTGAAAGAATTCAGCAACGTGGTTGGAGTTCCTTCATTTTATCTTTTATCCTTTGCTATCTGCTCCGTTATAGATGTTATAGCTTGTTTCAAAGTTCAGGGTGTTTTCCTTGGTCAGATTGTTTTTATTCTTTTTATTATTATTTTTTAACCAAATTTGTAATAGGTGTTATTATTTTTCAGTCCTTTGATTTTATGTCTCATACAGAGGGAAAATAATACTCCTGAGTAAGAAGTAAACTTCATGCACATATTCAAAATAGCAGATTTCAGTCTTCTTTAATTATGTTCCATCAAGTTTATCTTTACCTACAAACTGTTTAAAAATCATATTGCACAAAAAAAATAATAATGTGTGAGGCTTCTGTATTCTTGTTTCTCTCTTGAATTCAATCTGTGTCTCATAGTTTATGCATATTCTGTTTCCTGCCTGGGAAAGGGAGGGCTCATACTTTCATACTTGTCTTTTATACTTACATGCTATTATAATGTAAATAATAAATAATGAAAGAGATTTTTTTTGAAAAAAAACAACCCTAAAACAAGAGCAGGGAGAAAGAATGATTTTTTTTTCTTACTTGTACATGTTTTTAAACCAATTTATTTCAAAACCTGAATGTTGCTAAAAAAAAATGCAACTGCAGGCCACATTAAGGATTTCAGGAGTTCATTAAAATGATTTAAACTTTTCTTGGGTAAAAATCAAAAGAACTGGCAAAATATCAGAGCTGAGAATAACACCCAGACTATTGCTCTGCCAGTTGCTGCACTTGCTACAACTGACCTAAATGGGTTATTCTTAAGCCTCCACCATCAAAGTATATTTAGCATTTTTTAAAATACTTTTCTTTGGTGGTGAGGCAGTTTTGTAAGAAGTGCTATGGAAATCTAAGGCATAGAAAAATCTTTTAAATCATCAGTGCTTGAACATAAGTAATGCAAGGAGACTTTAAATCGTCTCCCAGAGAAATGATACTTCCTGCTGAGCTGACCCATTCTATGACACAATTTAAGTGGATTTTTTTTTCCTGTTTATGATCTTTTATTTGTTCTATTACACTTCAAAGTGGTGTTCTATAATTTCAGACAGCTCCAGAAACTTTCATCTTCAGGACCTCGTATGCTTTACTTAATTAAGTGATGCACAGGTTTTAAGATCTGGAGTTTGGACATAAAGGATTATGTACAATGACATAGAGCTGATCTGATCCGAGGTGCCATATGGTTTTTCTTAGTTTGATCTCAATTAAACAATGATCAGCCCCTAACTACTAAATGGAGATGACTTTTTTCCTAATTCTATTCACAGACAGGGAATTATTTCTTGTTATGAAGCAGCAATTTTACAGTCATTTTGTTGAACTCTATGTACTTTGAATATATAAAAAGTGTACTCTGAATACGCAATACATTATCTATTCACGTATATGAATATATACTCTGAATATATGGCAGAAGACTACAACCATGGAGAAAGAAAAAAAAGTTCCTTTAAGAAAATAATTCTTCATCGTTCAAACAAACCCAGAAGCATGTTTTTCTGAGGAAAAGACGTAATAAAGTCACAATGTATGGGGAAAGAAAAAAATCTGCTTTAAATATTTTTCTAATCCATTTCAGATGCCAAGTTCATATAGATCCCCTCTTCAAGAGCTGCCTTTGCAGAATTCACAGAATCACAGAATGTCAGGGATTGGAAGGGACCTTGAAAGATCATCTAGTCCAATCCCCCTGCCGGAGCAGGAACACCTAGAGCACATCACAGAGGAACATGTCCAGGCAAGTTTTGAATGTCTCCAGAGAAGGAGACTCCACAACCTCCCTGGGCAGCCCCTTCCAGTGTTCAGTCACCCTCACTATCACCTTTTAATGAGGAACCTTCACCGAAAGTTATACATAGGCAGAAGGTAATGTGATGTAGAACTGAGGGACTTATAAATACTATATGCTAAATATACACCCCTTGTAGAGGTTTCTTTTCTTTTTTTCGTCTCTTTATTGCACACCCAGTATTGGCAGTCTTTTTAAGAAAGTAAGAAGAGCAGCATTTCATTTTAGCAATAGCTTTCAGAAGCCATCTACCTGAGCCTGTTGATATGGCACACAGCAAATATTTGCACTGAAGGAGAGGTTAGTATCTACTGTAGTCTGTCTCTTGCTAGAAGTTGTGTAGTCTCAGTCTGTGTGTCATCGCTGAAATGATTCCTCTGATATTTGGTCCTAAAACGTGAACCTTGAGGGTAACGTGTGTTTGTGTGTGTGTGTGTGTTAGACAAGTTTGTGAGCACCTTCAAAAGATGGTTTTCAGTATCTGCCTTCATGGTTCAGAAGATGATTTTAGAGCAAGAGCACTAATGCTACCTGAAAATAGAAATTCTTATCCAGCATCATATTCAAATCTGTTGACACTAATTTTTATCCTGCATTTGGTTGAAATGTAAGGAAAAATGCTGAATTGAGAGAAAATGTGATTAGGAAAGGTTAAAACACAGCTATGTGCTTAGTTGCAACGTACAAATGAAGGCTATTTATATTGCAGCATTAAGGAGATTTATTTTCAGTTGTCAAAAATCATCAGAACAACGTATTCCATGGGCTTTGATGTGGAACTGTGTCTCTCTCTATTCTCTCACAGGACTTGTGGATCAACTGGCTTGCTGTGTGGGCCAGTCCCCTCAGCTATATTGCCTCTAAGTCCTTCTGAGGGAAAATTGCCCACCCTGGGCATAAAACATGTGGCACAAAGGCTTGACCTAAACTCACTTCCCTAAATGAGACCTGGGCAAAGAGATGCTTTTTTTTTTTTCTGATTCTGATCGTACTCAGGTATGGTAACATTACTTAACATTTCATGTTTTTCATGTTTATTACAGCAGAGTTTTAGGATATTCAGAGATTCCTGGTACATTGGGAACTTTAAATACACACGCACACACACCCCACCATTAAAAGTAAGGTTAGTCCTTCTGATTAATATGGAGGCTGGTGTGTTTTTAAGTATCACAGACACATGTGTTTTAAGGATGGTTTTGGTTTTGGTGAAATTTCAGTGTATGCATCTTGTTCTGTCTGTCTATGGCCCTGAATTCCTTATGTGGGACAGATTCTAATTTGGTCACCAAATAATTACTTGCCTAACCCTGTAAGGTTCACCAGTTCTGTAAGAAAGCCTTCAGAATCTTGGGTTGTTGAAGTAATTTGGAGGCACAATTTATTCTCTCTATTTCTTCATTACTTCATCCTTCGAATGGGCCCAGTGATGACTGCCAGTGGCAGAGGGGTATTGGAAAGATTAGTTAATATTCATACAATGTTTGGAATGTGTGATAGATTTGCTTGCCAGGCTTTGTTTAGGCAGCAGATGGAATGATCAGGTACATTCATTTAAGCTGCCTTACTGGAGACTACTAAGTGTAACATCTTATAGGCTGACATTTATGTAGAGGAAAAATGCATATGTGGAAGAAATGCGACTGCCTTCTCTAACGGAAAGCTATTTATTCACCTCTTGTAATGGAAAATAATAGAAGACAGAAGGATGACTGGGCTGAGGAAACAATTGTCAATCAATTAGGGAAGGTGAATGAAAGCTATAAACAAGCAGCTAGAAAATACATGATAGATGTTAAATTCAGTCCAGCATCGGCGCCTGCTGAAACTGGTGCAGCCTGTGGGAGAAGTTGCTGGCCATCCACTGGTGACTCAAACTACCCCAGCTGTACTGGTGGAATACTCTCTGAGGGGTAGATTGGCTTATATCAAGGGGCTGAAAGGTGTTTGGTTTGTAACCAGGTTGTTGGAAAGTCAAGTTCAACAAGATGTGTGTGTGTGTGTGTGTGTGTGTGTGTACAACAGGACAGGAAAATTTTCTTTCAGTATATAGCGAAAGGCAAATGATTAATGATTTAGGATTCTTTTCACACTGCAGTAAAAATTAATTAAAGATGTGCTGCCTTTAGGCAAATTCTATGCTTACAATGATAAATATGGAAATGTGCTGCATTTTGCAGAATGAAAACCATTGTCTTTACAACACACAGAAATGAATTGTATCCACGTCAAGTTTTATGTAAACACTCTGAAATTCAATTGGTAAGGGTTCAGCTGAATGTCTCTCTATGATTAAAGAAAAGCAATACTGGTGGTAGCATCTTCAATAGCAATTACATTCTCTCACTTAAGAAAAGAATTGGAAAGAAAAGAGTTTTGTCGTCGGTAGACATAAGGGCAAGTGAGAGGGGGAGGAAGGATCAACAAATACCTTCAGTAGCTAAATATATTACAATTATGGTGAGTGTGAGGCAAAGTATTTTTGGTTTTGTTTATTAAACTTAATGTGTTAGATGTAAGCTCTGAATCTATTATCGTAAATAGGCCCCCAATCCCTTATCCCTTCTGTGTTCTTACAAAATGAAGCTACCAGAGTAATCTTCCTTTCTATTGACACAGAGACGTAATTCCTCTTTTCAAATCCCGGTGGCTGGCTGTCTATTATTGCATTAAATAAAACCTCTTGTTACCCTTTTCAAACTTCAACATAACTTTGAACATAACTGCAGCTTTGCTTTTCCTCCCTTCCTTTCCCTTCCCAGCCCTCCCTTCCCATAGCTGCCATCTCCAGGGTGGCGGGAATATTCCCTGTCTTTCCCGCTGGTTGCCTGCCCTCCCGCACAGCAGCCGCACGAAGCTGTCCTAGAACCTGTCCTCGGACCACACGCGGCTCTTATCTTCTCCGCCTCTGACTATCCTCTCAGATCAACCTCTGCCACGCTGCCAGAAGTGACTTGTTCAGAAAGCGCCTTTCATCTGCTTTCTGCTTGCTCACCTGTCCTTCAGGCTCGCAGAGCCTGCTGCAGCTTATAATGATGATAAAGTAAACCAAGCAAAAAAAAAGCAAGGGGGGGGGGAGGGGGGAAGAGTATATAGAAAATCCTCTTCATTAGGAACCTGAGAATGCCCCAGCTATTCATATTGAAAACTGCTTTAATGCTGCTCCTGATTTACTGTTGAGCGAGTGTGTGTAGGTCCGTGTATGCCACATCCACTAGAGAATTTAATTGGCTAAAGGAGGATAGAAATATTCTCGGGAACATTTCTCATTCCCCGAGGAATCGAAGGATAAAGGGAAGGAGACTGTAACTGAGAGCTAAGTGTGTAACTGCATGCCAGGGAGAAAACTGCATTTTCTAAGGCAGCTGAAGAACCAGAGTGGGTGGGAGCTGCCCCTGTGCCCTCCTGCAGCCCTGCCTGTGTCTTCTCTTTTGGGTGAATTATCCTCGTGTCCTCGCTGTGTTGACTGGTTTATCAAAAGTGACTTGCACAAGGGCAGCAAGGTAGTGAAACTACGCTGGCATCAGCGGAATTACTTGCCCAAGAAGCTGTGCAATCTGTCTGCTTAAGAATTAAGAAAAAGACATAGTTAAGACCTGGAGAGAAAGATATACTGGGTTCATGCAAATAAAGCAAAACACAGCTATCATTTTTGGCATGAAAGAAAATTCTCCTGTAATATGGGTAACGATGATATGGAACTAAAAATTCTAGAAAACTGACAGATGACTTTTTAGCACCTCTGAGGATGAATGTTTTGATGTAGGCGTAATGTGCTAATGAATTAGCCTTTCAAATTCAAATGGAGCAAATCTGCCTCATTCCAGTCCTGGAGCATGGAAAGTATTTGTTCAGACTTAAAAACTATCGTCTGCTGTAGCAAACTATGACAGGAGTGGAAATTTCCACTTGGTCAATAGCAAGTAGATTTTAAGTGCAGGCTTCAGGAGTGACAGCAAGTAAAATGTGTGTAGTCTTGCATGGTGCAGGGTCACATTTTACTTATGGTTCAATCCACGTTGTTGACGTGTGGACAGAAAAATGAGACCAGCTAGAAAGACATGAGAAGATGAGATGAACTTGCTTATGAGGAGTGCAATGAACTCAGGTTCCTGGGGGTCTGTGACCAAACCTGCTGGATAAGGTGCCTGCCCTTGGGATACATTCATTGCTCCCAGAAGATTTGTCCTCCCCCCACAAAGTAGAGCCAAGTCTGCCATTCAAAATCCTCTTAGAAGTCTTAGAAGCCAAGTAATGTCCGATGAGTGATGTCAACGAGCTGGAGAGGGACTCTTTGTCGGGGAGTATAGTGACAGAACAAGGGATAACTTGGACTTTAAATTGGAAGAGCAGAGATTTAGATTAGATACTAGAAAGGTTGCCCAGAGAAGTGGTGGATGCCCCATCCCTGGAGGTGATTAAGGCAAGGCTGGATGAGGTTTTGGGCAACCTGGTCTGGTGGGAGTTGTCCCTGCCCATGGCAGGCAGGGTTGGAACTGGATGATCTTGAAGGCCCCTTCCAACTCTAACCATTCTGTGAGTCTATGAGGGAGGGCATTAGATCTGCTTAATTCTGAAAACAGATATATTTAATAGGGGAGATTTTCTGTCTACAAGCAAAAACCCCGCTGGAAAGGTATATAAGGTTGTCATGGAGCCNACAGAAAAATGAGACCAGCTAGAAAGAGATGAGAAGATGAGATGAACTTGCTTATGAAGAGTGCAATGAACTCAGGTTCCTGGGGGTCTGTGACCAAACCTGCTGGATAAGGTGCCTGCCCTTGGGATACATTCATTGCTCCCAGAAGATTTGTCCTCCCCCCACAAAGTAGAGCCAAGCCTGCCATTCAAAATCCTCTTAGAAGCCAAGTAATGTCCGATGAGTGATGTCAATGAGCTGGAGAGGGACTCTTTGTCGGGGAGTATAGTGACAGAACAAGGGATAACTTGGGCTTTAAATTGGAAGAGCAGAGATTTAGATTAGACACTAGAAAGGTTGCCCAGAGAAGTGGTGGATGCCCCATCCCTGGAGGTTTTTAAGGCAAGGCTGGATGAGGTTTTGGGCAACCTGGTCTGGTGGGAGTTGTCCCTGCCCATGGCAGGCAGGGTTGGAACTGGATGATCTTGAAGGCCCCTTCCAACTCTAATCATTCTGTGAGTCTATGAGGGAAGGCATTAGATCTGCTTAATTCTGAAAACAGGGAAGGCATTAGATCTGCTTAATTCTGAAAACAGATATATTTAATAGGGGAGATTTTCTGACTACAAGCAAAAACCCCGCTGGAAAGGTATATAAGGTTGTCATGGAGCCCTTTTCGGTAGGGGACACTGGGGACCCTTGGCCCAGCATCCATCATCCTCAATTACTACTGCCTGTAGCCATGCAAGTCTGGGGGCTGTGGCTTAACAAGAGGTTTTTCTGTGCCTGCTATGCAACTCGCAGCCCGTTCAGTTCTGTCTCTGCCTTCGCAGGGCCCTGATGTGAACCAGTTCACTAAGACAATGCAGGCTGGAATAGAAACTCCTCTCAAAAAGGCAGAAGAAGTGAGAGGTATTATTGGATGTAACTGTTCACGGTGGCAAGGGACCTGCGAATCGTCTTAAATGGCCAGCAGCAGCTCGACCTCTCCCAGGCAGGGGAGTGAGAGAGGGTTTGCACTCACAGGCAGTAATTACAGCTGCTGCTCATTCCCCACTCCAGAGAAATTAAGCTGCTCCTGATTTAAGCTGTAGTTTCATGCAGCGGGTTGTTACGTCTCGGTGCCTGTTGACTTTCTAATTTTTCCTCCCTGGCTCCACCACGCAGCACCTCCCCTTCTCTGTGCTGTGTCAGCACAAGCCTTTGTTCCTGTGAAGTGAATTGGGAATTAGGGAACTAATCTGACTTAAAAACCAAACAAAAAAAACCCCAAGCAAACAAACTCCCCCAAAACAAACCCACAACAAACCCAATTACTTCTATGCCTAAAAACCCTGTGATGTGAGGAATGAGGACTGAGTGTACGGCATGAAATTACCATAGCACCCCTTTTTTTTGGTGTCGGAAAACTTGGGTTTATAACATGTGTGCCCAACAGCCAGCCTTGTTCTGTGCTCCACGGGGATAACGGGAGGCACAGAACAAGCGGTGTAAAAAAGCGTGACTATCCATCAATTCCATCCTTTCTGCTAGGCACACTGTCACTAAACATTAATAAAATCTTATTGTAACTCGCCTTTAAACCTCCAACGTCAGCAGAGCTATGCCATAACTAAGTACAAATCTTATTAGGAAAAAAGCATTGCCTTTTTATATTTTCCCTTAAAGGAAAAAATATTTCACCGTTGCATTCATTGCTAACAGAAAAGCTATTATTTCAGTAAACAGTTTATAAACATTAAAAGCAACTGAGAGAGGTTTATGGGATTTAAACACACTTTTCATTATTTGTTAACAGGATTTGGTTTCTGCTTGCCACTTCAAACATCCCTCTTGAATACACTTCTCTTCAGTTTTGTGTCTTGAAAGAAGACTGAAAAAAATCTGTTTTACCTGAGCTGGATTTTCTCAAAAAAAACCCAACAACAAAAAATACCCCACTAAAAAAAACAACCCAAAAATCAGCAAGAAGACCTAATGTCAGTTACAGGATTAAGCAGCTGTACAAACATTATGCAATATGCTAAAAAACGTCTTCAATGAATGCTTTCTAGTTAAACTGTTATTTCTGCCATGAATATTTCAAGTTGGGAAGTTTTAAGCATTGACTCTAATTAAGAGGCTTGCTAAGAGGAAAGTGGTTATAACTTGATTTCCCTTTGACTAGCCTCATCATGCATTCAGCAACAAATTAGTTCTTCTCTTGACACAAGTGTGATGTTTGCTGGTGTCAGTTAGTGCCAGTACGTCGACAAATGCTTAATGGGCTGAAAGGTTAATATGCCAATACATTGTGCCTTCGCAGTGACAAAAGCAATTTGCAACTGTCTTCTTTATATTTATGGCAAAATATTTATCTTTTCCATAGACAGGAGAACCCAGGAACATTTATTGATTTTATTGGTGGATTAACAATTAGTTTTAAAATGCATGAACCTTATCCACCAACTCTTTATTTTTCACTTTATCGCACCAATTTAATAGTTTACTTTTGATGGGAATGGGGTAAGAGAAGTCAATAATAATTTAGTTGGATAAATGTCATGCAAGAAGTTTCATAAAACAACAGTCTGGCAAAGAAATCCCCCTGGCTGGGGTTTAGTGTGTTGTGTCCTCTGAGAGATGCTGGGAGTCTCTTTAGGATGCACAGGAGCATCTCTGTGGAAGGAAAGACGACAAATTCACTGACCTCAGTATAAATGCTCCAAGGATGAAGGCTTGAAAAATCGTGATAAAAAGGAATGTTTGCTGGTAAAGAACAGGAAGGAATGGAAAGTTTCACTTATCTGAGTTGATGAAACTCGGTGGCTGATAAGATCTGAACGTTATGAAAACTGTAAAATCACTGGGGATATGGGGGAATGAAGTATATTTCAGTAGCTGCCAAAGCTGTGGTATAGCTAGATCAGTGTATAAACTAAATTGAAACAAAGCCACAGCAATGCCTTGTCAAGATTTCATCATCAAGCAGAAATGCAGCAGCAAATGAGACAAAAGTGAAGCAGATTAGGAGCTTTTGACAGTTTCTGAGTCAGCTGGTGGCGGTTACCAGCATGGAGGTTTGCATGGTGTCTAGCAAGCCCTTCTTATCAGCCATATCAACTTTGTAGAGTTTATTCTTACTTTTTTGCTCATCTCACAGCTTCACGGAGAGAGCTGCACTTTCAGCCAATGAGCAAAGAATGTATCAATAGCAAATTAATAAAGAACTGCTGCACGGTTCAGCAAGACGGTTACAAACTGGATTTGTTGTCTGTAATTTTTCAAGTGCTGAAAAAAAATAATAACGTAGGTAGAATGATTACAGTCAAGAGAAAGCAATTAAATAGATTTGTGTCCCGTGGAATGTCTCAAGTGTATTCATCTCTATGTAAATGCTGCTTTCAAATAGTCAGAAGAGGCCTCTTTACAGCCATTCCTCTCTGAAAAATTGTAAATAAAATGGCGAGGCTATTTGGTGGGTTCGTTTGTTTGAGGTGTTTTTCAGCTTTCAAACACAATCAAACTCTTTAAGAAAAAGAAGGTATTCTCTATGAAAATGTAAAATTAAGTGACGACCCAACTTTTGACCCTACTGGTGAGTCTTCTGTGATGTGTTTTCTTTGGCAGGAGTGTGCTTTAAAAAAACCCATGGAAATTACATATTTAAAGCCTGTGGTATTAAGGTTGCAAAGACAAGCACTCCAAAGATAAGAAAGGCCAGTTTAGGTTCCCACTTGCATCTTATTTTGTCCCTATCTGGCTGTTTATGTTATTAGCTGTTTGTAAAGCAATAGCATGTTCCAAGATCACATTCACAACCATATCAGGTCTTCTTATTTCTGAAGAACCTACCACCACAGGTCAGTCTGCACTGACATAGTCACCTCTAGGCTCCCTGAGCCTCATTCTTTACCCGTGTCCTACCATTCATTCCTGTTGGGTTTGTCCACATTATACTATGCATATGCAAATTGAAGCATTATTTGTGATGCAGGTTCTTTTCAGGCTGCCCTGTGCTTTGTAAAGTGGTGAAGGGAATGTGAGAAAAAGTTGGAGTTTAAGATTTTTTGTGTGTGGTGGGACTGCCAATGCCTGCTGGTGACATGATCATCATCCTGGGAGCTTTATACGGTTTTGTGTAAATTGGATCTATTTCNCCCAAGGGTCTCTTCCAACCTATATGATACTGTGATTCTATGATTATTTTCTTCCTTTTGGTTTTGTTTTAATTTTAGTATTGATAGCTCATTAAAGTAGTTTAGTTCATTCTAAACTCGTAAATCTCCTTATCCTCTTCCTCTCCCTTTTTCTTGGGGGGAGGAAGGGCCACCTTTCAGTCTGGTTTTGGTACTTTTGGTTGAAACCACAACACTTTTATAAATTGGAGAGTAATGATTAGCATTGAACTGAAGCAGGTACAGGGAATTCCCAAGTTTATACTGGGCTATCAAGGTGAATGGACTATACCTACAGGATGTTTCTTGTTCAATGTTTCTGACTGCTGACCGGAGAACTTTAGTGTCCTTGACCCTGATCGATACAAAGACAGCACAGGGTAACTTAAAGGTTGACCCTAGCTATAGTTGTAAATGCAAGCTATACACTCAGAAGGGTGTATAATCTCTGTTGGTTCCTGTACTGCATTACACTGAATGGAGACCTCAAAATCTGAATGAAACCAAATTTCAATGAAAAGAATGGGAAAATTCACATCACAGCACTACAGAACTATTGGTTTGAGCTCTGTAACAAGGTTTTGTAAAGTTTCTTGGAGAAAAGCACAGCTGAAAGTACTTAAGGACAATGGAAAGCAAGGAAGTGATTCCATTTAGGAAAAAAGGTTAAAATGAAATACATATTTTCCCATAAGTGCAGTATGCCTGGTTAAACTGTTGTCTTTCGTTGAATAGGAAATGGTTTTAGAGAAGTAAATCTGCTACAGTATTACCCAGTTAATTAGTAGTTAAAGTATTGAAGACAAAGATTGGTACAAGAATTACAAGGAAGTGAGGAACCAGCTAAAGCAGAGATGATAATGGAATTTGTTAAAGAAGGGGAGATATTATTAATGAAACTCCTTCAGGATCAGTCTTGTGACTGATATCATGTAAAATTTTCATTAATAATCTCCACACAAAGTTGAACTTGGACACAGGGAAAATAGTCTGATGACTCTTCTGTGAGGCATGAGTGAGATTTTCTCTGGAGTAGTCATAGGTGCCTAAACCAGGGGATTGGTGAAGGTGGTGGAGAGAAAAAGTCATCTCCAGAGGCTGGCCCATGGCACCTGGGTTACCTTCCTGCTCTGAATTCCTCTTTTCACTACAGGGAGGGAGTCGCGGTATAGCAGGTAGCCCGTCTTCCTGCTGTAAGGAATAATGACCTTGTTTATTACACATGGTTGAAGACCCTATGTTCAGGCCTGTTCTAGTCCTTGTTCACAATGTTAAAACAGGGCTTGAATACTGGCTGCGAAACCTGCCAGTCTCCTCTGGAGACTCTACTTGAGTCCATAGATAATTTAAACGTACATGAAAGGACTTGCCTAAAGGCAATGTATTTCAAGTACTCTGCTTCTTAGGTCTTTAAAGGATGCTTTTGCAGTAAGTTTCCTTTTGTTGCCACAAAATACATTTGTAGGACAATAGGACAATATCTAATTCTCCGTCTCACCAGTACTGACCTGCCGCTTCATGCTGCCATGTACCTGCTTAAGCGCTAACCCTTTCCCTCACAAATCAACTCGATTAAATTAGAGGAAGAGCAATTGCTACCAGCTTCTCCCTTACCTTCGAGTTTGGTGCTCCCTTTCCAGAATTTTCCTTGTTTAAAAAAATCCCAAACCCACCTTCTTTCCCTACCCTGAAATCTAGCTGAAAATCAATAGTAAAATAGTTGCCACCGTACAAAAGGCACTGAGGAGTAACAAAAGCCAGTTGCAATCTTTTTGTATTTTTATTATGTTTATTTACAGTTATCTCTCCAGCTCCTGCCTGGTTGTTGCTATCCCCTATCTTTTCGCCTGTAACCTGCCAGATTGGGTGCATGGGGTTCAGTGGCTGGGAGGGAGTGATTGGTTTTGATTTCTTTCTGCCCGGGTCATTTCTGTAACTTGATTTATGCTTTAAACCCAGAGGCAACAGTATGATGGGGAAGGTTACAACTTGTAACTCAGTTTAAAAAAGGAGGCAGAATGCCCCAAATTTTCTAAGCTTCCTAAAGTTTAACACATGGCATAGCAGTGACGTTTCTCTTCTCTGACTCCTGCTTCTGTGTGGCCAGACCTGGCAATGGAATCAGATGGTATTCATTCATATATACCACTGATCAATTCCTGTAAAAACCACAAATTTCTCTCTGAAGGAGCTAGCTTAAGCTACTAGTGCAGGTTTGGACACAAAGTACCATATTGTTGTTCCCATAAGCACCCTGCACTAGGTATGTACAACAAGTACCATTGTCTATAAAGGTCTGATGACATATTTTCCTAGAAAGGCAGAGAAGTATATCAGAATGAACAGTATAAGACTAAATTAGGTTTCTTCAGACTACAGAGCATTGAATTTTCCTTGTAGGTACTCCTTATTTTTACAAAAGGGACAAACCGATATGTAGTGCAGGGCAGTGAAGTGTTGAAAAGACTTCCAACAAAAGTAATGGAGGTAAAAAACTTAGTAAGTCCCATTCTAAAGACTGATCTGTTTATGAAAAGCATGATTTTGTGGCTCTTACAATATACATGGTTTGTTGCCTCTGTCAGGAAGTGTTCTAGCATGCTGATCAGTCTATGCATCTTCTAGTTTCCTAAATTATTATTTAGTCTGAAGAAAAGCATTTACTAGTTTAGAGGAGACTGAGGGGTGACCTTATTAATGTTTATAAATATGTTAAGGGTGAGTGTCAGGAGGATGGAGCCAGGCTCTTCTCAGTAACCTCCAATGATAGGACAAAGGTAATGGATGCAAGCTGGAACATAGGAGATTCCAGTTAAATATGAGGAAAAATTTCTTCACAGTGACATTGACTGAACACTGGAACAGGCTGCCCAGGGAGGTTGTGGAGTCTCCTTCTCTGGAAACATTCAAAACTCGCCTGGATGCGTTCCTGAGTGATCTGCTCTAGGTGTTCCTGCTCCGGCAGGGGGATTGGACTGGATGATCTTTCGAGGTCCCTTCCAGTCCCCGATAATCTGCGATTCTGTGAATGAGTTACCTAAATAGCTTGTACCTTCATTTGACTGCCTAATTTTGAACTTTGAACCTGTGTCTGCAAGATTTTGCATGAACTTTATTTAAAGAAATTGCAAGCATCTATAATGATTGCAGTAAGTACAAGCTCAGCATATTGTGATGTACATATGGGTTACAGGGAAATGTGCTATCACCACCTATATTCAAATAAGATCTCAGAAGACTGTGTGCTGTTAGCTGATAGAATATTTTTCGGCTATTCAGTCTATGGAATAGCAATTCCCAGCAGCTGTCACCAAATTAGGGTCTTGAGCTAGTCTCAGCCTGAGTAGAGTGTAGTGATTTGGCAGGAATCACAAATGAGCAGCCATCACTGATTTGCCGTGTGGGTTATGAATGGCAGAGTGCTTCAAGGGTTAACCCTGAGACACAGCAGATAATTTGGGAAATACTTTTTTTTTTTTAAAAAAAAAAGAGTAAAAAAAATTTGAACAGGAGAGTTCTTCAAAACAATAGATACCGAAATAGGGAATGCGTAGATAAATTATGCATTCGACGCGAAAGATCTCACATCATATAGGATTGTTTTGTCTCTAAGAATATCATACTGAAAGGGAGACGTCTGAAAATGGAGCATTCAGAACAACCGCATGCACATCTAGTTTAGTTTCACTACAGCCCTGCCCTAATTATTTAAAACCAGCCTAGGACGGGAGTGTCTGCCAGACCCTCTATTTATACCACCTTTAAGCTTTCTGTGGAGACGGTGAACGAAGTTGCCATGGTGTTCTGTAGCTTAGATACTTGTTTTAGGAGTAGGTACATGATCACCAAATTAATTTTGAAGCAAGCTATTGTAAAGCCAGCCAAAAAAACCCAAACCAACCAAAAAAAACCCCTAACTCGAGAATCTTGGAAAAGATTGATCCTGAAGGTAAAAAAGTCCAAAATCCATCATCATGCTGCTGCCAGTAAGCTACTGTTAGCACATACTTAGGCATATGCCTTTCCACATTTGCAGATGTCACTGGTGCTTCAGAGGTTTTGGGGAGTAGAATGCATAAATACCAGTTATCACTATGGCCATTATCTTCTAGGTTGGGAAAGTCTTTTGCATTATGATCGAGAACTTTCTTCCAGACGGCAGCCAGAGGCAGTAAAAGAAAGATAGAGTCTTGAGGGAGATAGGGCCCACACATAATCGTATGATAAATTATAATGACAAGGTTGGGTTTAGGATGTGGAATGTGATGGGCTGAAATAGAATCCATTTCCACATAGTTCATGCAGGACTATTGCCATTTGCAGTAACCATCTTTGCAAGGCAGAATATACTTTCCCTGCATCAAGAAGCGCACTCTCCTCTTGCATTAGTGTTTATATATATTTGTTCTCTTCCTCATGGCCTAATCTAATTCTGAGATATAAACATACTTTGCAGGGGATTCATATGGGTTTAATACAGCTTCAGTGGACTGTCCAACGGGAACTGGATAGAGTCCTTACAACGTTTATGGAAAAGTGCTGACATCAGAACTCACATAAAGGTATTTTAAAATGTATTATTTTATGTCATTATCTTTTTGAGCCATAATTCTTGTATATGAAATACAGTCGTTGCAATTCAACCACAGAATACTAAGCAGGAAAAAGAATAACTCATCCAAGAATCACCCTTTACCAAAGGTACCGCTTACCCTTGGTAGGTAGGAAAAGATGTTAAGTTTAAAATAGCCAGTGGAAAGTACAGGCCGTGCTTGTTAGGAGCATCCTACCATGTTCTCATGAGCAGCAAATCCCTCACTGTCTTCTTTTTGCAGGTTCTGGAATGTTTGTAAGTGAAATAGTCTACATTTGTAGGGCTCGGTGAATGGCAGGCTCGTGTCGTCTGGAACAGGGAAGACTTAGCTTGTGCTACACTCCATTCTGATTGCCTGGGTTTGCTGATTGAGGGAGCACATGCCATTCATCAACTAGGCTTGCTAATTAAAGGCATACTTTCAGTCCACGCTCTACATGCAGGCTGAAGCAGATGGGAGAGGGAATCCTCACAATGAAAGCAAATTGCTGTTCGCTCTTACCGTAAGATGCTAAAGCACACATGCACTGGGTCACCCCTTGTACTATTTTATTATCAAAGGCTAAAGGAAGCAGTAAATTTACTTAACACCTACTACTAATTGCTTGGCAGATTTCGAGTGAGCTGAAAACCCAGAGTGTGTGTACCCTTGAAATAATGCACCTTAGCTATTAAGGTCAACTCAGGGCCTGTTGTTATAAATTACCTCCCTGATATTTCCTAATAAATGAAGGAAAATATGAGGTGATACCTTCCTTAGTGCTTAAGATTTGAAACAACAACAGTTAGCAAAGTGGCAGTAGAATGTGAAGGGCTTCCAATGCAGATTTAGGAAAATTTGGTCTGATATGTAAACTCTGTAAACTATTTATCATGAGACTGATAGATGATAATCATAACTTATCCTTATACTTCCCAGAAACACTACTTCTGGCACCAAAAATATTAATGTTTTCTTTCCATAATGTGGAATTGGATTATACCTCTCTGTAGCTTCCCACTGACTCTTTTCTTTTCCCAAACAATGTAAGACCATAACGTAAAACTTTTACTTCTATAATAGGAAGACATTCTCTTATTCTATAGCGATACTTAGCAAAATCCAAGGAAGTCCCTTTATTGAACCTGAAACATAATTCAGAACAATGCAGAAAGATTTAGATGGGCGTGTGGATTTGAAACATGAAGGGCTATTGGCAAGGATTTGGTAATATATCACATATTCAAATGGAAAGGTACGATGTGCACAAAAAGGAAATTTAGAAATATAGAATTCTGGCCGAGAAACAAAAATGGTTTGGGGCATTATTGTGTGAAAAGTCTGTCAAATCCTGCGTGTAGTGCAGTTGTAGTGCTGAAGACAAGCACGTTTCTCAGCTTGTACTCTTAGAAGGATAAAATCAATGATGGATATACTATTTCTACCTAAAATTGTGAAATTGTGATTACACCTCACCCTGAATGTAATGTGAAGTACTGGTATAATGCAGCTTTACAGTGTATGCCACTGACTTTGAGAACACAGAAAGGTGCAAAAACTAAAAAAAGAAAAGAAAAGCAAAGCTCAGACTGTCAGGATCTATACAGAAGAAAAGTTTAAATTAGGCTTTATTCTAATTGAAAGATTAAAAGATTCACTGGAATTTCCCGAAGTTTCACATTCCAGGAGTTAGTGAATGTAAAACTCAGAGGCATAGCTGGAACACAATTATATAAAAATACCATGGTATATAATTTGCTAAACTAGTGGAAGCAAGCAAGAAGTAGTAAAAATAGGTTCAGGCAGATGATAGAAAGCATAATGTTACACTAAGGATAGCTGCTGAAAGAACCGAAAATAATGAGAATACAAGGGCACAGTCTCTGGTAGTAAAGACAGCTTCACATCTTGATTCTGCATTACCTTTTACTGGGGAGCAGTGACCAGTTGAGAGGCTGGTCTATAAAATAAAACGATATGGGATAAAAATATTTTCTTATTCTTCCTAGAGCCTTTTATCCAGTGATCCAACGGAGGTAGAAATTTGCGAACAGAGCAGGGCAATGGTTACTAACGAATAGGGAGATTGAGCAACACGGTAAAGCCAGTCTACAATTTTCAGAAAAAGGCAGGTCTGTTTTCACACTGGAAAGGCAGAGAGAGCTAAAAGCAAAATGAAAGGAAAAGATGACAATGGTTGTGAGTGTCAGAAAACGTTTGGCTTGGTATTTATTTGGATATAAGTGATAATTTTAAATTATTGGTATGGAAAGATTGATTCTATGTGTCTCCCACAGCATAATAACTGCATCTTAAAAACAATGAATACAATTATCTTCATAACTTGATTTTGATTTGGGAATTTTACCCCTGTAAGGGAGGAAAATATTGCTCACGTTCCCATAGGAAATCTGAGTCAGAGCAGGAAACTGCAAAAAGCCTGATCTTCTCACTACTGAGTGGTTTTTCTGGTTTGCTCATAGTTAATCTCTCTCTAGAACAGACTTTTGTTGGGTTTTTGTTGTTTTGTTTGAGTCTTAAACTTTATACTCTACAAAGCAGGTCTGAGTAAGGAAAGTGGTGGAAATGCTCACAGAGGCTGGGTTTGTGGAAATAGTTATTTCAGTGTAGAACCACGGGATTTAATAGTGTCAGGAAACCAATCTCTTGACTTCAGAATATAATAAGGAAAATTAAGAGTTTGTTGGGGAGCTTATGAGGGAAAATAAATTCCTTACTGGTATGACAGAAAAGAGGCTTAGATTGCATGATGATTTAGGTGATTTTCTATGAATCATGGACCTAAGGTGGATGACATGTTACAGAATCACAGAATGATGTGGGGTTGGAAGGGACCTCTGGAGATCATCTAGTCCAACCCCCTGCCAAAGCAGGTCCACCAGCAGCAGGTTGCACAGGAACATGCCCAGGCAGGTTTGGAATGTCTTCAGAGATGGATCCCACCACCTCTCTGGGCAGACTCTTCCAGGGCTCTGCCACCCTCACAGGAAAGAAGTTCCTCCTCATGTTTAGATGGAGCTTCTTATGTAAAAATTTGCACCCATTTCCTCTTGTCCTATACTCCATGAGGACACCTGGAACTGGGGACAGGAGTCTTGTATTTCTGTAGGTTTCCTACTCATAAAATTCATCATCCTAAAGTGGCTTAATGGTGCCAAAGAGTGGATCATATAAAATGTGGCTATGCTGTGGCTGAGGTGTAGATAGAACTGAAATGGTGTCATCTGGACTGGGAGCTGAAGGTCAGTGTGAAAATTAATTTAGAGGATTTAGATCCATGCACATGGTTATGACCTGCTACTGTTTATGTGGACATCAGGAGGTCAGACAATAATTAACTGGGATGCTAGTATAAGATTTAGTATAATATATAGACTGAGTTTTGCCAGGTTCATTTTTTTATGATTACTATGTTTTCCCACATAAAAATTGCAGTTTCACAATCCTGACGACTCCTGAGCAGAGGCAAAAATTAAAGACCATGTTTAACTCCTAAATTCTAGCAGTAAATATGACTTTAAAACGAGATTTGAGGTGGTCAATTTATTTACTGCTTGGGGATTCTAAATGCAGGTATTTTGGATAGAAGAAGAGCAGCATATGTGCTGCTTAATGTAAATACTGCAAGCAGTTTAAATAAAACTACATTTTCTTTTTAATATATGGTAAGAGCAATAGCTCCTATATTTGGCATTCTTAACACTTAGAGGAATTCCAACTTCTAGACGAAGCAAATGATTTGCTTTCTTGCAATCTTTTTAAATTTTGTTTATTCCTCTAAGCTCACCAAAGTTTTAGTTTTCCAGGGAGAAGGAGTTGAGAGAAAGTGAGTCTCCAATCAACTATCCAAACATCATACAGGAGAAAATGCTTTATAGAAATGAGGACTCTTTCTCTCTAAAATGATAAAACTTTTCAACTGAAGCTTGATGACCTATGAGAGAAAAAGGAAACTGAGATTAGTATTTTTTTTTTCTTTTAAACTTGCTGTTTTTAAAAATTCTAAAAAGGTCTGGGAGGTTTAAAATTGATATATATATAAACAGTAAGAAATACAAGAAAATCAGAAGTAGCTCCAGCAATGATGAAACATAATTGGTGAAGAACAGCATTTCAGTTCCCCGCACAAATCAGTTTGCCTGTATTTCTGACTGCATAATTACAAAACACATTTTGTTCCAAAGCGAACATTTACCAAAATTGATGAGAGAATTACCAAAGTACATGGAGTTCCTTTAAAATGTGCTGGTGATGATAATTGCAGGGATTTTCTGGCAGGTTTTCCTTATTACCAGATCTGTAAGGGCTGCATTTTCTAGAAAGTCATCAAAAAAGGAATTTTGTACGTTGAGTTTTGAAAGAGAATATGAATACTGTGCTACGCTAGTAATGGAGCTGGGCAAAAAATGTGATGTCAAAATAAGCTCTGCAGAGTTTGCAAAGTTTCAGCTAAACTGAAGTATTCCAAGGAGTACTTTTAGTATAAAAAAAATTATTAGCAATTTTTGTTAAAATTGGATGTATTGGTTTTCTTACCGAGCAGCTAATTTTAACAGGCAACTGGACACAATGAACCTCAAAGACAAACTTCACAGGTAAACTTTGTCTCTTGATCTTTTCCTTATTTTGGGAGAGTCGTGGTTTCAGCCAAATTTACCAAAATCAGATGGACAGATGGCCCTTACTCCATGTCAAAGGAGAGGAAGAAGATAAGGAGATTTATGAGTTTAGAATAAACCAAACTACTTTAATGAAGTATTAATCCTATAATTAGAACAAACAAAAAACCAGGACGAAATAATGAAATAGATACAGTATATACAAAACAATATGAAGATTCCAGGATGACAATCACGTCACCAGCAGGCATCAGGAAAAGTCCCAGACTGGACTCAGTCACCGACAGGAGCTGGATTCCAGCTCTGGAGTCAGGAACACTCGGATCAGGATCAGATGCAGATGAACAGACAGGGTCCTCCTCAGGCATCGGCCATTGAAGAAAAAGAGTTGATCCTTTGATCCTTCAGCTTTTCTACTGAGCATGATGTGGATGGGGTGGAATATCCCAGTTGGTCAGTTTGGGGTCACCTGTCCTGTCCCCTCCTCCCCACAGGTGTGACCCCTCTGGGCTTTTCCACTTCCCACCCTCCAATGGGGCAAATAGTGAATTTTCCTGCCCTTGGCTGTTCTAGGAATAAGTATAAGCAAGGGCCTCTCTGCACCATCGCTTGGTGTGATCAGGTCTGATCACCCTGAGAGGGAAAAGTTTCTGAACAATCTGCTGTTAATGTCAGAGTTCAGTTAGTTAGAAGAGGCCCAGTTAAAAAGTAAAATTATAAACCAGAATATTGGGGTTTTTTTACCTCAAAGCAGGACAGGGGGTAGCCTTAGTCCACTGCCTTTAAGAAATATGTTCCAAATAAGCCAATGCTGTTTGTTTTTACCAAAGCAATTACATACAGAAATACGCATTTTTGTTCAGAGTTCATTTTAGAGTAAAACCAATGGGTGATTTTTTTCTCCTAAGTTTTACTGTTAAACTCAGTGAGTTGAAAGGATTCCAACTAAGGAAGATGAGGTCGCACGAGCACAGTTTGTTGCATTCTGGGGAATGGAGCTCAGAAGTAATGAGACACACACCAGCCAGCCATTCTTTGCACCCCAGGAAAACTAGAAACTGGTTTTCTGTCACACTTCATAGGGGTTCAGGAGGGAAAAAACTCCTTGCAGGCACCTGGGGATGAAGGAAAGATCCAGTCAGAGGTCAACAGAAAGACATGAAAGAAGGAAGCTGCCCTAACCCTCTGTGAAGCAGTCAAGCAGAAAAGTTTAACATTCTCACCGGGCCTTCCTAATTTTCTTTTTTTCTCCCTCCATAAAGTTAGAACAAGTGGGAGATAAAGGGGCTAAAGGAGGAGATACTTTGATGGAGCTGGAATGTATGAACTTTCTGGGGCTGGTTGTGGAGGGGATACCTGAGGACTGTGCAAAGACCCCCAGTAAGCTCTGAGAAGTGTTAGATATATGGGTGTTATCCCAAAGAAAATTAATGTACATGTGAGTTTCCTCCAATGTTTTGATGTAAATGGTGTCTAAAATGTTAAGTTTAACTGATATTTAAAGTTATGGTTAGATATTTTTAAAGCCATCTTTGTAATGCTGAAGTTAAGGTGTTTGCTCTCTTTGTGGACATGGGAGGTCAGCAGAAGGATACTAGTGAACATGATTGGCAATATAAAAACTGAAATATATGCATTCTGACTTCTCCTCAGGTTCTGACAAGTGAATTTTGAGGCTTAGTAATTATAGTCATGCATAGGAAGGTTGTTAAACTCCCATAAGTGAAAATGGATGCATTTCACATAGTAACCATATCTCTATTTTTATCTATATTTGTTCCTTTCTCTCATCAGAAGTCGTATCCAGCTAGAATTTGAAAACTGTGAGCAGTTGTCTTGGGATATCTGAACAGCCTGAAGTCATTCAGGCAACCTTATCTCTATGCCTGAGGTTATATGGACAGATCAATGGAAAAAGACTATGTGCAGTGACTGAGATGCACCTTGGACAAATCAAACTCACTCGATATATACTACATATCTTAGGCAGATTGCCACCTCTGAAATCCTGGAAAGAAATACAGGAACCCTGAATTTCCACTCTGCACAGAAAAATTGAAACAGAAGAAGTCCTGAATTTATTTTGCCTTTTTCCTTTTGACTAAATACTCCAGTCACATTCCTTTTTCTCCAGCAGCTGGGAAGAAATATGAGAAGGAGAGGAAAAAAGCAGCTCTCCAAGAAGGCTTGGGAGACAGACTGTATCATTGGCTGTGCTATGTATTGGGTAGAAATATCCCCCATCCTATAGCATTTTGAGATCCTGGGACTAAAAGTGGTTCTGTAATGAAGCTTTATTATAAGTATTATTGTTCATATTTAAGTGTTCTGCCCTGTTTTATGGTTCTAATTAGGAGAAAAGCAAGAAAAAGGTTGTAGTGTAATGACTCACAAAGAATTCTTATTCAGTGGGGTCTCAGGTTTGTCACTTCTTTACTGTAATTTACAAGTTATTTTCTTTCAGAGAGTGCAATCAAGTATCTGACTGTAGAAAACCAAATTCAGTTAAATAACTGCACAAATCTTTATTTTAAATGTAATACCCATCTTTCTTTTTATTGTTACAAATAATTTCCCCTCTTTCTGTCTTCCATTTTCTTACTCTATATGTAGGTACAATGCAGATCGAAACATGAGCTTTCAGACTCTTACAGAATATAGAAGCTTGTTGTAGTCTGCAGAAACCCAATAACCCAATTGGTAATTGAAATTTGCTTTTTCTTTTCTTTTTTCTTTTTTCTTTTTTTTTTTTTTCCCCTTAATAAGCTGTGAGCTGAAAAGGACACTCCATGTTACTTAAATAGTCTATCTGACAAATTAGGCTCTTTAATTCTACTTAGGAAACTGTCTTTTACATTAACTAAACATCACCCTCCTCCCCGACCCTACTTGACATTTAAAGCTTAAGTGACTACAGCCTACTTCTAACAAGTTCCCCTTCAATATAAATTAAAAATATGTGGTGTTGAACAAAATCATCCAGTATCAAACAGTGCGGTCCTCAGAGATTTTTTTTTATATATATATTTTTAAGACTGTTCATGTACATATAGAGGAATTAAATTAAAAAACCACCACCCTAGGCACTACACAAACTTGCAATATTAACAGAGTGTAATGTAACCTGTCAGAGAGCTCACCTGACATACATACCTGTACATGTATGCACACGTATGTAGGCT